>VZDJ01000175.1:11151561-11208974 GCA_008694505.1 Cyanoderma ruficeps | reverse complement strand
CTCATCTCCTCATCTCCAACCAACACTGGAAGCCCTTCCCAGTAAAGGCTCTTTGACACTGCAGCCCTAAACCCTCCTGCTCCACTCCTGCTCCACTCCTGCCAGCCCCCAGGGTGTGTGACACCTCCCTGCTGGGGAGGAGCTGCCTGTGTCCCAGCCAGCTGCACCCCTCCCGTGGATGGGTTGGCTGTACTGTCCCCAGGACACCGTTTGTTACACAAAACAATGAATAAAACTCCAAACCAAATAAAACAAAGCTGATTTTCATTACTCTGGAGATTTTAATTTGGTGGGACTGCCTCCTACTACTTACCATAAAATGTTACATTAAAATCAAATTATGTTACAGAGTCAGAGCATGCTGCACAGTAAGAGCATGAGATTAAAAGCCAGCTGTAATTTTAGCATCTTGTCTGTAACACCAGAGCCCCTCGGACTCTGGAAGAGGATGATGCCTGTTTTACAGACAGGCTTTTACTGGCTGTGATTTACAGCCTGAAGAGCTATTGTCTCTGTATGAAAAGAACAATTCTGTTTCCCAGTGAGCAAACACTCTCCAGAAGGCACCCAAGTCCTCCAGAGAGAGACAGAGGCAACAAAACGTTTAAGGCAGAATAAAGAATTTCCCGCTGGACCAACAGAGACTGTACATAACCTCTTTTGCCAGTGACCTTCCCCGAGCAACACCAACGAGAGGCTCCAGCCTGACAAGGAGGTACAGCGACCCGGCAATCTGCTGCTGGCTCTGCAGGGTGGAGGGGACAGCAGACTCATTTTGTGGTGAAAAGGGAAGCGTTCTGTGCAAAACACCCGCTCTGAGCTGCCCTGCAGGGCACTCACTGCCCTTACCCAGCTGCAAAAGGCACGGCAGCCGGGCTGCTCCCTCCTCTCCCTCCCCTTTGCCCCGGGAACCTCCTCGTGGAGCTCTCCACACCGTTCCCCACAGGAGGCCCAGGGGACAAGGTGGAGCCCAGCCTCTCACACACAGTGTGACTGTGGGGTGACAGAACAGCCCTGAGGGGATCCTCACCACGGCTCCAAGTGACAACGCTGAGCAGCAGCACTGAAAGAAAACCGAATTTCGCAGAACCAAACCCAACCCCTTTTGCTCCCCAGTGAAAATGGACTTGTCACACATCAGTTATCCAGCACTAATAAGCCATCTGAGCTCTAACTAATAAAGAGGTGAAAAACGTTCATTTCCAACGTGCCTGTTTCCCAAAAAAGTGCCCAATTTATGCACATTTAATTACTGCAGTTGCAGAATAAAACAGCCTTTGCCTGTATGTTCCCAGTAATTGCACATGGTCATTAGCATAGTCTATGCATTAAAGAACATCTCAATATTTAGTGGTAAAAATAGTATCAGCTCTGTGGATGGTATAAATGAATGGCTCTAAAGTTCTCACAGTTTACTTCCAGTAAGGTTTGCTCTGTAATTTTTAACCAATCAACATATTTTTGGTTGACAAATGTGAGCCGATATGGATCGTGCTGCCTTGCGAGGCTGAAAATAGATTTTTGCAAATATGTTTCAGGCTGCGGAGGTGGATCATGCAAGGGAAGCAAAAGACGAGGAGAGGAAAGATGGACACGTTTCGGCTCCCGAGGCTGGGTCTGAGCCTGTCTCATCTGTCTGTGCCCATTAATCAGTCCAGAAAGGAAACACGGATCCCTCCCACAGAGTGCAGGGAGCGCCACTGGGGGGGAGAGAGCTCCACACCCCCCAGAGGACACAGCTCCAACCCCACCCCACGTGTCCTCCTGGGCCACACCATCCAAGGGCAGCAGCAGCAGTGCTCAGCTCCCAGGTTCTAATGGAGCCTACGGGATTTTCCAAGTTGCATTGACTTTAAAAAAAAATTATCTAGAGACGTGTAGGGTGAAATAGAATTTGACAGAAGCGCCTTTTCCTTTCCGCTCGTATTCTGCACATACACAAACCGCAGAGAAGGGCATTGCTGAGGTTACACACACACACAAACCAGGCTCAGCCAGACCCTCTGCAGCCTGGGTCAGCACAGTCCTTCCCCACAGCCTGGCTTGGGCAGTGGGTGTGGAGAGCCAGGGGCTGGGACGTCTGTGTGCATGGAGAGGGTGAGGATGGAGAGCCCAAAGGCAGCACCAGCACAGCTCAGCTGAACCCCCACGCTCAGAAAATCTGGTGTTTAAGGCACCCATATCTCAAACCTTCTGCTCCTAAAACTTAAGATCCAAGGCAGCCCTAATATTCACTGAACCCACACAGAAAATGGAAGTTTGACTGGGTTTTAGTTGGAAGGCAGTTCCATGGTGTAAAACCAAATCTCTACTAGTGCTTAATATTTTGTAATACTCCATTTTTTTGTTTCTTCTAAAGAAAAAGAGCCACTTCCTTGACTTGCTCATTCATTTCAGGAAGAACTATATTTGAGAACTCTGAAAAATGTTCAAGACCAACTTATATGAAGAGCTGTAACAGCTGGAGTGGAACCATTACTTGTTCAAAACTAAAATTTGCCACAACCGTATGATTTTACGTCTGGCAAAATATAGTAAAATCATTGCATAATAAATTACTTACAACTGACCTATTTTTATTTAGAGCAAGCAGAGAAAAAATATCTGCAAATGAGCTGGAGGAGGAGGGGCCCAGAGAGGAGCTCCAGGGAGAGAAGCCCATTGAAGAAGAGACACAAGGAGAAGTCAGACTGTGTCTCAGGGGTGGAGACAGCCTCCACTCTCAGAAGGAAGAGGAGGAGAACCTGAGGATCCAATTAGATGTGCACGAAAAGTACCTCACTGAGCCAAATCTGCATGGCTGCCTTCCCTACAGCTTTGGTTTGGTAAAATTTCAGTGGATGGCTTCCAGCTCCTGGCCCACGGAGCCACAAGGGAAAAGGCAATTCCACGGGGCTGCAAGGCCGTGCACAAAGAACCCCCAAAAGGGCCTGGCCCCTCGGCAAGGACACAGGATGAAGAAGGAGAGAGCTGGTAAAGCTCCCCTGGTGAAGCCAAGGCAGCTCAAAGCCTTGTGTCAGTCTCCAGGTGCCAGGGAAGAGCTGGAGAGTGCCCGGGGCAGCCACCCTGGGAGCTGCTCCTCTCTGGCCTGGACCCACCTCCTGTGCCCAAACTGGGAGTTCACAGAGGGCTCAGCTGTGGAGAACACACCACCAAGAGGGCAGAGAGCTTGCACTGAGTCCCAGTCCATTTGTACACGGCTACTGCAGAGCAATCTGCTCATTTTCCTGTGATTTGATAATCAGTTATAAGGTACCCACCCAATTGTCCACTGAAATCATGCAGAGGCAGGAGAGCTGAAACAGGTTCTGGATTGTCTGCTGGTGACATCCATGTGTGTTTCTGAGTTTTGTGATCTTCACCAACACACCCTGTTCGGTGCCTAGGACACCGACACGGTGAATCACATTCTCAAAGGAAGCAGCAATTTTCTGCCTTTCTCCTGTTACTCAAACTGACACAGACACTAAATGAACTAAATGAACTAAATGAACTCCTGGCACACACCTCAAAGTATCTGTTACACACCAGCACCCACCGCTGCCTTTTAGCTCGGCTTGTCTCAAAAATCAAAGGTGTAGTCTTAATTCCATTAAAGCTGAGGCGAAATACCCAGTTTGAAGACTGGTGTTCCATCCTTTGTGCTTAGTCTGACACTGTGATAGGGATGGATACAACAGGAGAGGAGCAGAGGAAATGTACTCTGATGGGAAATGCCCTTTATCAAATAGTGAAATTCCCCAAGTTAAATTTTATCCAAACATTGTCCATTGAAAAAAAAACCAACCCCATCTGTTTTATGGTTGCAGCTGGTTCCTCCCATGGCCTCAATTCTATTTATGAATGCTTGTCAGAAAACCCTTTTCCCATTAAAGCAGCGTGGCCCTGAATGTTTTCCTGAGTGACAATGGAAACGCACAAAGGGGAAGGAGGGAGAGCAGGGGAAGGCGTTTCCCTTTCTCCACTGCCCGGAGCTCCCGGGCACTGGGGCTTGGGGGTCACACCGTGCACTGGGGGTCACACCGTGCACTGGGGGTCACACCGTGCACTGGGGGTCACACTGTGCACTGCGGGTCACACCGTGCACTGGGGCTTGGGGGTCACACTGTGCACTGGGGCTCCAGGGGGGTCACACCCTGCACTGGGGGTCACACCATGCACTGGGGGTCACACTGTGCACTGGGGGTCACACCCTGCACTGGGGGTCACACTGTGCACTGGGGGTCACACCCTGCACTGGGGCTCTGGGGTCACACCATGCACTGGGGGTCACACCATGCACTGGGGGGTCACACTGTGCACTGGGGGTCACACCCTGCACTGGGGGTCACACTGTGCACTGGGGGGTCACACTGTGCACTGGGGGTCACACCCTGCACTGGGGCTCTGGGGTCACACCCTGCACCGGGGGTCACACTGTGCACTGGGGGGTCACACCCTGCACTGGGGCTCTGGGGTCACACCGTGGCACAGCAAGCAGAAGCTTGCACAGCAGGAGCAGGGACATGGTGTGAGCTGTTGTATCTGACAGAAGGTGGCACAGGGTGTCACAAAAGTGCTGGATCAAACAGGCAGGGGAAGGAAACAACAGGAGACACTTCACAGCTGTCCTGACTGAGGCTTGCAGCCGTTTGAGCATTGCAGGGACAGAAACTTCTCCTCAGGTCTCGTACAGAGCATGTATCCTTCTATTCATGGCAAACCCGCTCCAGAATTAGAATATTCTTCTCTGGAGCTTCTTTCTCCTCCTGTGTATTTATAGCCTCTTTCAATCCAGATAACGTGGCTGACAAAGCAGGATTGATTTGATTAGCATGTAAATAAAGCCTCATTGCTGCTCCTAGCTTGTCTGTCATGGTTATGTTTTGATGGGATTTCTGTCTGCCTTTTCTATTTACATCTGCTTCTTAGAATCTTAGAACCATTTAGGGTGGAAAAGACTCCTAAGATTATCAGGTCCAATTATTAACCCAGCACTGTCAAGGCCACCACTAACCCATGTCCCCAAGTGTCACAGCTTTCAAATCCCTCCAGGGATGGGGACTCCAGCACTGCTCTGGGCTGTTTGTGCAGCTCCTGAGCCCGTGTTTTGGGAAGGGCTCAGGTCCCGGGGAACAAAGGTCCTGTGCTGAGATTTGGGACTTCCCCTGACCCAGCTGCAGGAGCAGGATCCCATCAAGGCCATCCTGCAACTCCCTCCTCGTGAGGGACAGTGAATACTGGTACCCAATGTCTCACTTTTCAAGCAGAAGAGTTCTGAACAGCTTGTGGGGGGAGGAAGGAATTCAAGCACATTCCACTGAATGCTGGGGACGGAGCAAAAGGAGCCTCAGATGAAGAGGTTCCAGACTGTATGGTTCAAGTAATGGTTAAATACATCCCAGAATCAAACAAACAAATCCCTTTTCCAAATAAACTCTACCATACCCCTGTCACTTCCAGAGCTGGGGCTGTTTGGAGTGACTACAGCAAGGAAGGATAAATCTGCAGAATTTCCTAACAGTAAGAGCTCCAGGACTGGATCCTGACAGTGAAAGATGGTTCACAATAACCTGTTAACAGGAGACAGAATCCCAATAAATGGAAGTGGCAGAAATCCACAACACAAAGCAGCAGACTGTGAGGTAATAGTGATCGTCAGATAAACTGCGGTTACCAACACAGGACTTAAAAATAAACACAGAAATTGTCTTGCAAAACTATCAGAAGAGACGCTGGGCAAAGGAGGGGGTCTGTCCACACGGGCCCATATGGGCACACTCACAAGCTCCATCTCCCTGGAATCAGATGTGCAGTCAGCTGCTAGATCAGGAAAAACAGAACTTCTCATTCAAACTGAAGGGAAGAAATCACGTTTCTGAGGTTTACCCAGAACAGCATTGCAGAAAGGTTCTGTTAAAGCAGTGCCACATTAGTTTGTTCCCAGTGCTGGAGCAGCCAAGGGAATAAACATGCTGAACCTCCACACTGCTCGCTCTGGAAACAGTGGGAAGGGTTCATCTGGTGTGAGGAAGAAAGGGAAGTGCAAAGAGTAAGTTTAACTAGTGTCTCTCCAAAACAAATCCAACAAACCTGGGCTCTCAGATGGAATGTTATTCTTCAGAAACTACTCCTTTACCATCCCTGAGGAAGCCCAGGGGAGGGCCCAGCACCTGGGGCAGTCCTGGCCCTTCCACGCACTGCCAGGCTCCTCAGGTGACCTTGGCAAAGCCATCAGTGGGTGCCTGGTGCCCCTTCCTGAGATGGGATGACATTTCTGCAGGTGACTGGTGCCATCACAGGCTGCAGGCAGGAGTGACACCGAGGGCAGGGACCAGGGCTGAAGGAGCCAGCCAAGCCCTGCCATGCCTGCACTGGCTCGATAACCTCCCATGCTGGGGGAGGGATTTATTATCATTAGATGAGCAAAGAAACCGCCTCAGAAGCACTCGCTGACTTTCGTGGCCGCCCTGGGCTGTGGAAATTAACGGGATGTTAATTTGTGACCAGAGGCAGAGCGCTGCCAGTGGGATGCTCCTGTCCAGGTGCAGGAGCCAGGAGCTGTGCCTTGGCTCCTGCTGGGGAGCTCCAGCCATGGCGGGATTCAGCACGGAGCCTCTGCAGCACAAGCCCTTGGAAACTCTGCATGTTGACAAATTTTATTATGAGATAAATCACAATATATCCGATTAATCTCCCTGTTTGCAGCAGCAGGGTTGGACTGCAGGCTGACAGCCTGCATGCTTGGATTCTATTATCCCGAGGAAGCACTGGCCAAAGGCTGCCTAATGTCATTTTCCCTCATTAGAAGGTTATTAGTGATTGCACTGGCGGTGCTGCGCTGCGCCCCACGCTCGGCACTGCTTCGGGGACGGCATTTTCCACTCCCGCTTAGAGGGAACGGGAGAGATAAAGGCTCAGCACCGGGAGTGTCTGGGCAGGGGAGTGTCCATCCCTGCCTCGCCCACGGGGCCCTGCAACCGGGGATCCATGGTCATCAGGGGGCAGGACACCAGCGGGACACCGGCGGGACACCGGCGGGACACCAGCGGGAATGTCCCGGGACGGGGCTGAGGTTTGGGACTGAACCCAGCACACCCTGATGGCACCAACAGTGCACGGGGCACTGCTGCTGTGGCCAGGTGTGACCAGGTATGATCCCCACACTGCACTGCCCACACAGGCTCTGCCTGGCTCTGTCCCTCTGTGTCCCCCGCGCCCAGCTGTGTCCAGCTGTGCCCGGCTGGGTCTGGCCGTGTCCAGCTGTGTCCAGGTGTGTCCTCCTGTCTCCCGCTGTGTCCCGCCCCTCTCTGCCCAGCACTGCTCCGGGACAGCTCGGGCACAGCCCCCAGACAGTTCTGGCACAGCCCCGGGACAGCCCTGGGACAGCCCCAGGACAGTTCTGGCACAGTTCTGGCACAACCCTGGCACAGTTCTGGCACAGTTCTGGCACAGCCCCGGGACAGTTCTGGCACAGTTCTGNCTGCCCACACAGGCTCTGCCTGGCTCTGTCCCTCTGTGTCCCCCGCGCCCAGCTGTGTCCAGCTGTGCCCGGCTGGGTCTGGCCGTGTCCAGCTGTGTCCAGGTGTGTCCTCCTGTCTCCCGCTGTGTCCCGCCCCTCTCCGCCCAGCACCGCCCCGGGACAGCTCTGGCACAGCCCCGGGACAGCTCTGGCACAGCCCCGGGACAGCCCTGGCACAGTTCTGGCACAGCCCGGGGACAGTTCTGGCACAGATCTGGCACAGCCCCGGGACAGTCCCAGGACAGTTCTGGCACAGTTCTGGCACAGTTCTGACACCGGCAGCAGCAGCCGGCCCGACGGAGCCGTGTTGGCAGAACACCACAATTACCAGCCGCAGGAAATCCGGGTTATTATGGGTTTAGATAATAAAACCCTCCTGCCTCGCAGAGAAAAAGCTCCAAACCTTGAAATTTCCCGTGGAATGAAGTTAAAGAAAAGTTGACTCACTGAAATTGCTGCGCTTTAACCAGATTGGTATGCATGATATGAATATTAACTATAATAATAAAATTACAGTTAAATACAATATCCGCATTTAAAATTAAACAACAAGACCATCAGTTCATTTGGGCACAGCCAGCGGGGAATTCAGACTAAATTAACACAGCCCACAAAGCATCTCAATTTGAAGAGGTGACCGAAATGTTGTGGTTCTGTTGGCAGATTTCTTAACAAAACCAAAGTTTTTAGCTAAGTTATGTGGTTCCAACAGTAATCCCCTTTTTCCTGGGGTGCAGTCCTACCCTAATAAACCCTGGACAAGGTCTGAGCATCTCCAAAACCCAGGACTGTTCCCAGCTGGTGGGACCACAGTCCCTGGTCCCATTTTGCTCTCCCACAGCCTCCTGCTGCCACGAAAACGTGGAGAAAAACACATTTCAGCAGATATTATCCCATTTCTGTTCAGGATAATTTCTGCTCCCTTCTCGGGGGACGGACACCTGTAATCGCAGCGGTGTTTTGAATCCCTCCTTCCCAAAGCCGACTCCTCCCTCGGCAGCCAGGGCTGCAGCAATCAGAGGTGGCGGGACCCGAACCAGGACAGACAGGCTCGGGGCAGGCACGCCTCTGCCTCGCTTATAACATATCAGCTATTTTTATCCATTACAGAGAGAAGAAAAAAAAAAAGAAAAAAAAAGGTTTTGTTTTTTAATAAGAAGTACTTCAGGGAAAAAGAGACCGCACTGAAACCTTGGGTAGTTTCTGAGCAGCTCATCCCCCACACACACTCAGTCCCCCCGGCCCCTTCCCGCCGTCCGCCCCCTCCCACCCTGAGCAGGGGCTCGATGGGAAGGGCCGGGGGGGTTCTGGCTGCCTGTGCCCCCCCGGGGCCGCCCCAGCCCCGCGCCGCCGTGTGCCCCAGGGCCGCTTGCCATTTTTGGCAGTCAGGCCCAGAAATATGCAGCAGACATAAATAATTCCTTTTTTGCGGCCGGCCGAGGGGACGGAGCGCGGGCTCGGCACGGCGGGGCTGGGCGGGCAGGGCGGCCCGGGCACACCGAGCACCGCGGGGCCCCGAGACAGCGGCCGCCCGCCCCTTCTCGGATGGGGGAAAGGAGAGGAGGGCGGAGATGTGACGGCAGCCCTGGGACAGAAGGTGTTCTTAACGGGAATTACTGCGGGGCTGCTGAGGCAGGACAGCAAAGGCTGATCCAAAGGCACCAAAGTGCAGAGGGTCCCTGCCCTGAGGTGCTCCCAGCCCAGGATTTGGGGCAGAAGAGCTCTTTGGGCTGCCCTGTGAGGCAGGACCTCGCTGTAGCTCAGGCAGGGGAGGTTTTTGGTGGACAGGAGCTGCTGCCCACCCTGTCCATCCTGCCTATCTCCCACATCTCACCACAGCTGCTCAAATGGGTTCTGTGCTGGAAAAGTGCCCTCGGAGAGGGAATCCCCCTTGTCTTGATCCAACAGGTACCTGGATGCTGCCCTCCACCTGGGCTTGGCTTCTCCACTGCTGCTGCCTGCCAGGGGCTGGACTGAGAGGGCAGAGAGAGAAACTCCCTTGCTCGGGAAAGAACGACTCCTCTTCCCGTGACAGCCCGGCTGAGTCCCCCTGGGACATCAGACAGTGCCACCGGGCTCAGCCTCTGCAGGGTGCACTGTCCCTGCCTGGGGCTGCTGACACGAGGCCTCCCTCCCCAGCTGGGAGGACAGGGGGTCTGGGAGCTCTGGCTCCCTCTCCTCCCCACTGCCGGGGTCCCCTCCCCACTGCCGGGGCCCCCTCCCCACTGCCGGGGTCCCAGGGAGTCTGTGATCACCATTACAGGGGCATCTCAGCCGGGCTCACAGTGGGAAAGTCCCATCCTGAATGTCGGAACAGGGTCCCTGACACCGGCCCGGGACCAAGTGACCAAGTCTCATGTGGAGAAGTGACCTCCCCCCTTGGAGCAGCCTGTGACTCCGCCAGCGGCCGGAGGGCCTGGCCAGCAGAGGCCTCAGCACCGAGACAGCTGCTTCACTCCAGTGTTTACTGCAGCCCTCCAAATGCGAGAAGACAAAAACCAACCCTGGAACACTTTCCCGGTGCCCTGAAAACAAAACACTCGAGAGTTTTGGCACCACACGCTGATCCTCAGTAGGTGGAGATTTGCGTGGAGCCCAGCTGAGCTCTGCTCTTTGACATCAGCACAAGAACTCGCCTGCGTCTGCAAATACCCGCTTATGCAATGCCCTAAGTACATTCCCTCGCTGCTGCTCCATAAATCCAGCCCTCTCTGGCCTCCCGGAGCCCCGGGGCTGCTCCACGGGAACTGGGATGTGCTGGGAAAACAGCGCTCCCTCCGTTCGGTCCCTCAGCCCTGGGGGTGCTGACAGGTGGGAATCCCGAAAGGTTGCCCCGGGGATGAAGACGTGTCCTTTTCTCTGGGGGAGGATTTTGGGAGGGTTTTCCACGGTCCACCCTGCAGCCTCTGAGAGCTGCTCCTCTGCCCGCCGGGGCACTGAGCTCCCCAGGACCCGCTGCCCAGGGCCCTGCGAGCTGCAAAGAGGGAAAAATCTCATGCTCATTCACTGTGGGTGAAAAAATATTGGCTGGAGGGCCCAGTTTAATGAGTAATGAGGGGACAAAAGGGCTGCAGCAGCCCCAGCAGCCCTGTTCAATGCTCAGTGCTTCCCTTTTCCACAGAGATCCGCCGGCCCTGGGTGCACTGGCGGCTCTGGGAGCCCTCGTGTGACACCAGCACTGCCCTGGGGACAGCTCGGGGGGCTGCAGGGGAGGGATGCTCACAGCCCCCTCCACCCCCACACACACCCGGGGCCCCTCTGCGGGTCCAGCCCACCCTCTCCCCGAAGGGAGAAGCGACATCTGCATCCCCAGCCCTGAAAGCTTCTCCAAGTGCCCAATCTGGCAGATCACCACCAAGGAAACTAATGGCCCTGCGGGCTTTGCCGGCTGCAAATGAGGGGGGTGTCTGCATTTTCCTTCTCGCGCTTTTAAAGTGTCCCCAGTCGCAGCTTGTGGCTCCAGCAGTGGGAAGGAGCTGTCATGGAAACCTCCAAATGCCCTTTTCTGGCAGCGGCTGCCGAGCACTCAGCTGAGGAGCATTCCCTCCCCGAGACACACAAATAGGAAATTACCCCTGCTATCGCCTGTGGGATCTTCTGTGTGCCTGCAGTGTAAAGATAAACGGTCGGGAAACCTGTGGAGCAAGTTCACTGCAAATGAGATTGGGCACAAAAGCACCACAAGCCAGAAATACAAAGAAATCCAGATATTCACCACTATATTTCAATCTTGTCCTAGGCTAATGAGTTTCCTTCAACGACATTTGCTGCCATAAAGGCATTTCCTGGTGCTGTGAGACTTCCGAGGGAAAAAAAGAAACACTTCCATCTCTTGCAGGTAGACCACGTTCCAATCATCTCTCACCCAGGTCTCTTTTGGATCAGGCCATGGCAGAGCACTGCCAATAAGCCAGGAGTCCTCAGCTGAACGAGGCTGAGGGGCAAACAGAGGCAGGAGGGCTGGTGGGAGGGTGCTGGGCTGCAGCACAGCGTGGGAGGCACAGCCCTCAGAGCCTGAAGCTTCTCTGGTGCTGCTGACAGTGCAGGCCTCAAAGAGGTGAGCATCCCAAAACATGAGTGCAACAGAAACCCCACACCCTGCCCAGACTCACTCAAAATTCACCTGCTGCTGATGCACCCTGAAATCTCCCGGCCCAGACACGTTATTTAAGAAAAATCAGCAGATGCTTGAACTGCCTGAGGTCCTGCACAGAGCCACCATCAGAGCACATCTCCTGGTGCCCAGGAGCCTCTCAGAGCCTGCCCGGGGTCAGGGACTGGGGTTGGCAA
The DNA here is from genome assembly GCA_008694505.1 of Cyanoderma ruficeps. Lineage (NCBI taxonomy): Eukaryota > Metazoa > Chordata > Aves > Passeriformes > Timaliidae > Cyanoderma > Cyanoderma ruficeps. The sequence continues at coordinate 11,197,183 of VZDJ01000175.1, read as the reverse complement.
GAGGCTCTGACAGCAGAGGTGCCCTCCTGGCTCCTCAGCTCCTGCTCTGGACACACAGCAGCTCCCTGGAGATGTGGGAAGGGATTCAGAAGGGCAAACGCCCAAACTTTCCCCTGAGCCCTGGAAGAGCCCCCGACAGGAGTCCCTGCTGGGAGAGCCAGGCTCTCACACCAACCACCAACTTTCACACCGCATTTCCCAGCACAGTTGTTGTTTTAATGAGCTCTGCAGAGGCCTGAAGCAAGGCCGGCTGACACGCTCTGTGTGAGTTTGCTGAGGCAGCCATCAGGGGAAATTCTGACAGACCGATAAGCACCCAAATGTAAATCCTGTAACAAGAGTTACCAGCCAGTTTAAAGATTAATGAACAGCAGCAGCCCCTGTGCACAAGCGGAGCTGTGGGACTCTTGCAGAAGACACCGAGCCACAGCCAAGGCGTGCCCAGACTGCAGGAACAGGGACAGAGGAGGGCTGGAAGCACCGGCCACGAAGTACAGCACAAGACACGCAGCACGTGGCTTGGCTTTGGGTCTCCTCTGCCTGGCATTCGGGTCGTTTGACTCGCCTTGATGAGAGGAGGGAGAATTTCACAAGCCAGCCAGAAATTGTTCCAACCAAACAACGCACGAGTGTTGCCAGAGCACATTGCAGGCAGAGCTGCGAGGGCTGGAAGGGAGAGGAGAGGGCCACAATCCATTTGTTTGAGCACAGGACACTATTCTGGATTTCAGCACCCAGCTGTGCCCACCGACCCCCCAGCCTTCTCCCCCACCAGCCAGAGGGCTCCAGGCTGCTGTTCCAACACCACTTTCACCCCTGGCCATCAAAGGGAAGGGTCCTGCAGCGGCAGAGCATCATCAGGGTACGCCCCTGCCATCCGTTCCTTTGTTCGCTTGTTGTGCCTGGCTAATCTGTCTTTAATCACTTTAAATTAGCCAGCATTCAAAGGAGATGCCATTTATAGGCTCTAATTGCCAAGCTCCTACCAGCTCTTGTTGCTGCAAAGCTCTTGTGCTGTCAGTCAGAGATGGTCCCTCGCTGCAGGATAACAACACGAAATTTCACTACACAGGAAGAGAGACCTTGGACAAGATCGGCATCTAATTAGCAGGAAGAATCTAGAAGTTGCTAATATCTTTATCAAAACAAATATGTTGGACACACAGAATAACCAAGGCTGAGGGCCCAGGTTTGTCCCAGTGCTCCCCGGTACCTCATTTAATTATCAAATCAGGCCCCTCAGGAATAATTTACCCTCGAAGACTGTTTGCATGGGGGTACTCTGACCTCTCCTCAAGGCTCCGTGGGCTGGCAGTAAAGAAAACTGCAACAGATTCCTGGCCTTGAGCTAGCTGGGCTCATTTCAGCCAGGACCTGGTTGCTCCTTGCCTGTTTTCCTCTGGGTTTGCAGGAGCTTTTCCAGCCCCTTCCCTTCCTGCTGCAGCTCCCCTGGTCAGCAAGCCCTGCCATGGCCAAGGGCCCCGGGACTCTCCAGCCCCCAGGGAGGGCTGCACAGCCCGTGCTCAGCTCAGACCCAGCTCTGCCTGCAAGACTCCTCACAGCCTCCCTGGAATATTCCAGAGGCTCCTGTAAATTCTTTTTCTTTTTTTATTTGAAGCCCACAGCTCTTTATTAGAATTTGCTCTAATCTTATTTTAATTCCTTCTGCAAAGTCTCTTGCCGCCTCAGATCTACTTTAATTCCTTTTGCAAGATCTCCACCTCTTGTTTTATGTCTCCATTTAAAGCCTTTTGGCCTAAGGTCCTGGGCTCTGAGCACGGCCGGGTATTTGCTCCCTCAGATTCAGCAGCAATTCCAGCTCACAGCTTGTTCCTTTGAAAGCAGCCCCTGCTCCTGATTGCCAGATTTATGCCTGTTTGATCTGGATCAAAGTTTGGGGCCCAACTAAGATGACCCAATTAATAGGAAAAACTGACAAAACACTTAGGCATTCCTCTGATGAAATCCACTTATTTATGCAGAATGAACAGCCCTGGTTCCCTGAAAAGGAGCGGGAGCGAGGTTTCCTTTCTCACAGCTCCGGGCAGGCATCAAACAGGACTCAGCCTCCCTAACTGCTCCTTTTAAACTTTTCTGGGATAACCCCCCAGGATGCCCCTCCTGATTTATTCCCCTCCCTGTCTCTGTGTCTCCATTCTTTATTCTCCTCGTGCCTAGATTGATGAAAATTCATCAAACAGCTGCCGGGAGGTCTTTTCCTCAAGCTGTACCAGTGAGCAGACAGAAGGAAAGGGACATAATTTTGAGGCAGAAAACCAAGGGGTCAGGTCCTGCTGACCCTGCAGCTCCCACCAGTGCAGGCTGGGGTGAGTCACTCCTTCCCTTTGAATTACATCCTCCCCTTTCAAAAATGAGGACATGACAAAGCCTTCAAGAAAACCGTGCTCTGGTTTGGACAGAAACTGCAGAGTTTGTAAAGGAACAACCTCGGTGTGTGCAGCCAGCTGTGCCAGAGCAGCTCCTGTCCCTGTCACACCCGTGACCATCCCCAGGTCCTCTGGGCCCCCTAAAGCAGGATCTCCAAATAACATCCCAGACTGCCCAAACCCCCCTGGAGGCACCTGCAGGGGGAATTCAGCCATCCTGCAACTGCCTGGACTCGCAGAGGGGAAAGAGGGAAGGGAGAGGAGAGCTTGTTTTTCTGCTTGTCAGCCTTTGGAACTGAAAGCAGCAGCATTAAGAATTGCACTGGCAGACAGAAAGACAAGTTTTCACTGGCGGTAAGACCTTAAAAGACAATTGTTTATTTAAACTAACTCAAGGTCGCAGAGATGTCCAGTTTGAGAGAACTCTTTTTCTCCCCCCCCCCAAAACTGTGCATCTGAAGTTGCTCAAAAGATGAAGCAGGACGGTATGTGCATGTGGGAGGGCAAGGGAGGGCTGGGAAAGATGCTGGAGCCTGAAGAAAAGCAGGAGCTTCCTGTGAAAGAGTGCAGGCTGGGCAGCACAGAGAGGTCAGCCCTCCCACCCAGCAAGGGCAGAGCTCAGAGGCAGCCAAAGGATTTCACCATCTCATCTTCTAGTTTTGGAAAAAAAATTTCAAGCTCTACCCTTTGAGTAGTGAGGATTGAAGCGCTGGGTTCTCCTCAATACCACAGAGTGTTTCCATCAGTGCCTGGGCAGGGGCAGGGTGAGCTGGGGGCACAGCACAGTCCCTGGCAGTGTCTGAGCTGCCCTGGACTGGTCGTTTTGTGAGCCCAGCCCTGGAGAAGGGCACTGTGTCCAGCAGGTCCCTCCTTCCCTGCACGTGAGCCAGGAAAGGTCGTGGTGCTGGTCTTTGAGTGCTGGATGACAGGAAAAGCAGCCAGCCCAAGCTCATCCTGTTTCACTGAGACCACAACGGGAACAAACTCCTGGTGCCCATTTGTGTCTGGGACGTGACTGCCCAGCGACTGGGGCAAGTTGCTCCACTGAACTTTCACTGCCTGCTGCTACTTTGGAAGATGCAAACCATCACCACACCTGCACATCTGGCATCTCCATAGCTGAACGGGGGAAATTTGGAGAAGTCATGTGGCAGAAAAGAGGTTTGAGCCCTTTTTTTGGGAAGAAACTGCCTGAAGGGTTGGAATTAGAAGGTGCCTGGACAAAGCTTGGAAAGTCAGATCTCGACTGTAAGCATTACCAAAGTGAAGTCTCATTTTGAAATTGAAAAGAGAAAACTGTCAAAGCTCCTCGGATTTATGGCTACTGGAAACCACCTTCCGACTATTTTCTAAATTGGTTCTCTCCAAAATCAAAAGAAAGCTCTAAAGCTCTGTCTCTGCAGAGATTTCGCTAAAGAAGAAAAGCACAGTTCTTGGGATTTGAGTTATTTGTTTTCTCAGGGATTAGGTGATTTTTTTTTTTTCAATACAACAGAAATTGACTGATGTCAGTACCATGGGAAATGGAAAGTGTTTTATAAGAGTTAACTCACTGTTTTCCTAGGCTTTCCTTCATGGATTTATATGCTTGGGACCATGTGTTGAACAGACCCGTGACTTAGTAATTTCTTGGAGTCTTTGCAGATAAAACACCTTTTCGATTTGGCCCTTGCATGACACAAAGTGAAAGAGCCTCGGGAGCTGCCAGAGCGCAGCGGGTGATGCAGGGAGCAGAGGGAGCAGATGGGGCTGCTCTGTCCAGGGCAGCGTGTGCTGCCCACGGCGCCTCGGCCACGCACCCAAAACTCCCCCACGATGCCTTGGAGACTCCCTGCCCCGCAGTTCCCACCCCACAACCTCTGCTATTTTCACTGGGAAGGAGATGATCAGTCCTCCCAGCACCGGGCTGTTGCTCCAAGCACACCAGTCAAAGGCAGGAAAGATCCAATGACAGATTCCCAGCCATTGGATGGTGATGGGGAGTGATAATTAAAAATTATGGAGCGATGCAATGCCAGAGATATTGCATATGCTCTCAGGATAAAGCTGAACGGCTCCAAACTGGAAATTGTGCTGTTTTCTCTTGCCAGAAAACATTTGCAATTTTGAACTATCTTTTATCCTGACTGGTCAAATACCCAATATATATTTGTGCTTGCAGCCCCCCACAGCTGTGAGAGCTGCACTGCAGGAACAGTCTGTCACTGCCAGGCAGATCCAGGGGGTGGACACAGCCCGCAGGTAGGAGATGGTCAGCAGGATTTTGATGCCTATAAATCAAAATATGTACCTGTTCAATAAATATATATACGCAGCCTTTTGCTCCTACATAATGGACCACCTCAAAACCATCCCCTACCCAGGGCAGTCTGGAGACACTAAAGCCTTCCACGTGCCACATCCCAGCCTGGAAACCACAACTGGTTCATTTTCCAGCTCTAACAGCCCTGACCTCTCCCAGCCTTTCGTACACTCCCGAGACTCATACTTTTCTCAGGATCACAGTGAGCTTGTGTTTTCCATCCTCATGTGATTAATAAATTATGCTCTACAGATATTTAAGCAGCTCGTGTTTATTTTTCTGTCAATAGAAAGAGAATGTTTATTTGATCTGGGAGCGCTATTTTCCATTGTCTGAATTTAAACTTCAAAACAAAAACCTGAGATATTAGGTGATTTATGAGCCTCTGCTAAAAATAGCTCAGCCCACTCTCATCAGCGAAATCTCCCATTTTGCTGTTAGCAGAATCCCAGCAAAGCAATGGGGGAAGAGGAATGGAAGTCCCTGGCTGCTGGCAACCCCTCAGACCTCGGACACAGTGACCCTGCTCTGCTCTGCCCAGACCCTGCAAACGTGGTGGGACCTCCACGCACTGAGCCAGGCCCCAGCTCCAAATCCCCAAGAAACATTAACAGATTTTTGTTCAGGTCATGATAACTCACAGCTTTAGTTCTTGGATCCTTATTCTCTCAGCTGTGGCATCTAATGTGTGAACACCTCTTAATTTAATCTTCACCTCTGGGCAACAACTCCTGAACTTCCCTCACTGCGTGGCTTCCTCCCTTCACGAACCTACGAGGTACCCCAAGGAAAGGATGTTCAACCCTGGGATCTCAGAGCAGAGGGAGGAACAGGCATACAAGGCGCTGCACTACAATTCCCATGAATCCCTGCAAAAGTATTTCCTAATAATTTCAGGTTTTTGGGAAAAAAAAACCCCAAATGATCTACAGGGGGAAAAAACCCCCAAACGAACCCACTCCTGGAAACAACCCCAAACCCGTTGTTGTGCTGAAATACAGTTTGCAGTTGGAAAAGAGCTTTGCTGGCCCTTCTCCCAGCACCTGCAGCTGTGGCAGCCGCTTGCAGGGCCCGGGGAGGGGGATGAGGGCGATGAGCTGCTGCGGGCCCGGGCACGGTCCCTGTGCCGTGCGGGGCAGGTCCCGCTCCGCGCTGGGCTCCGGCAGCACCGCAAGCGCCCCCCGGCCTTCCTCCTCCTCCTCTTCCTCCCGGGAAGGCGCTGGGAGCCATGTGCGAGGCAAACCCCGGCGCCGGGGCGGCTGGGGAGTGTGGTTCCCACCTCTATATAAAGTGATTTCCTGCGATGCCGGGCGCGGGGGCGGGATGATGTTTTCTGTCAGGGACGACAGCGCCGGGTGAGCGAGCGGCAGCGCCGGCAGGGCGGGACCAGCCGGGAGGCGGCGGCTGGAGGGGAACATCCCTCGGGACAGGGTCTGCTCCCATCCTCTGGGACAGAGTCTGCTCCCATCCCCTGGGACAGGGTCTGCTCTTATCCCCTGGGATAGGGTCTGCTCTTATCCTCTGGGACAGGATTTGCTCCCATCCCTGGGACAGGATCTGTTCCCATCCCCTGGGACAGGATCTGCTCTCATCCCTGGGACAGGCTCAAATTCAACAGCCGGGTCTCCCCAAAATCAATCTTTACTTGGGTGCCTAGCAGGGGCCAACAGGGATGCCCATCCATGGATAATCTGTCTCGAGGGGGCAGTTAATGGCTCCCACTCTGCTCCCTCCAAAAATCCATGGACACCAGCTCCCTTTGCCGTCTGGATGCCAGCTGTGTGGGTGACAGGGTTTCCTTCCCACGGAGATGGGACAGGGCCTGTCCCCACCCCACTGTGCTGCGGCATGGCAGGTCGGATCCTGCATGGGGAGGGTCAGGGCTGTCTGGATCATCCCCCCCGGATCTCACTGGGGTGGGCAACCCAAGCTCATGGTCTCTTTCAGTCCCTAATTTCCGGAATACGTCAGAAAACTATAATTAAGGAGCCCTCCCCTTCTGGTGGAAGTCTGCTTGTGTCAACAGAGAGACTGGAGTATTTAGCAGACTTCTTTTTCCATCCTGCTAATTTTAGGCCCTTATATAACATTTCTTTCAATACAACCCAGTTTCTGTAGCCCACTGAAGGAGCAGCACTTCTCATTTGTCTTACACCAGTGCCTAAAATATTCCCCAGAGCCGGAGGGCTGGCTCCGTGCTCCCCACCACGCACGGGGCCAGCTCTGCCCACCACTCCACGATGTTTAAATAGCTCAGTTTGTAGAGGGACACACACACACAGAGCCAAAAGAGGGGCTGTGGTGGTGCAGCAGCAGCGCGGGATGAATAAAATCCAGTCGCCCCCTGTCCCACACGGCCCCAGCTCCAGGCAGCCTCTGGCAAACGCCAGAAAAGGGTTGAGGAGGTGACACCTGACACGCTGATGCCTGAACCTCCCGGTGAGCACCGATGCTCCACATGGTGATGCTTCAGCTTTCAGCCCTCGCTGCAAATTCCCTCAGCCCCTTCCTGCGCTGTCATCTTTGATGAGAAGCAGTTCTTACCTTCCTAAGTAAACCTCAAAGTTTGTGATGCTCCAGAGCACATCAAAAATACATCAAAATAACTCAAACTCCCTTTGACGGACCACATAAAGTTTGCAATTTGCATTTCAAAGCCACAGTAAGGCATGGAAGGCAAAAGCAAACAAGGCAGCAGCAGACACCCGGACCTGTCAATTATCCCCCTGATTCTTTCGCACGAGGCTGGGGGAGCTGCAGAAATAACTGCCTTGGGCCGAGCTCATCTCCGCTCTACACTCAGCTCAGCGGCCCTACACGTGTAGACAGGATTTGGCTTTTCTACATACTTCTCCATGTGAAAAGGCTGCTTATCGGCATCACACTGCGGGGCCGCCTCGGAACACTTCGGTGTAGCACAGCTGGCAGGTCAGGGGGGACCCAGCCCGCTAACTGGCTAAAAAGGAAGAGTTTTCATCACTACTGAGGGGGGAAAATGAGATGGAGTTGCCTGAAAGCACAGAGAACGCTGGGGAGATGCCGCTGAGACGCGATGTGTGAACGAGTGTCAGCAGCGGGAGCAAGGTGTGGGGGTTCCCCGCCAGAACCGGCTCTGCCCCCGCGGCGGGCGCGGATCCCGCGGCCCCTGCTCTCCCTTCCCTCCCTTCCCTCCCTCCCCCGGCCCCGGCTGAGCTCAGCCTGCGCAGACCCCACCCCACGGCTCTGCCCTTCCCTCCGCACCCAGTCACACCTCGGCAGCCACCAAGGACTTCTAGAGAACCTCTGAATAAATAACGAGTGCCCCATTTCACTTTCTTTCTCTTAGAAAGAAGTTTTGCTATGAAAGAGTCGTGGTTAGCCAATAAAACCTGAACTTCTGTATCTATCTTACACCAGCAGCTGGTTTTAGCAACAGTATGGAAAGGGAATATTTTCTCTGCAGCACAGTGGTGTGGTCCCCTCCTCTAGCCAAGAGAGGAAAAGCCTTCTTTCCTTCCCAACAACTCCTGTGAAGATTTGGCCAGAAGACAAACGGTATTCCCCAGTCTTTGTGGGTGACTCCTGCCTTTCCCTGCCCTTCTCCTTCCTCTTAGAAGCAGCAGTCAAGCCTTTGGGCTGGGATGCTGTGCAGCACCTCACTAACACAGCAGGCTCCTGGCCCAGGACTAGACCTCCCAGGCACTACCCTAATATAAATAAATATGATTCATAAAGCCTAACTTCGAATTTGGCAACTGATCCTCTGAACAAAGCTGGTGAGTCAAGCTCTGCAGAGGTGGAACCAGGCACAGCCTTCATGATCCCGTTAGTCAGCACGAGGGAAATCATTGCACTGCTGTGACGCGTGAACCCAGCACTGCTGATGTAAGCACGGGCAGAAAGGGTTTGCATCATAACCCCGAACTGCTGGACGGCCTCACTGGGAATCACACCCAGGAATGTGCTCCTTTCCAGCTGCCCCAGCCCCGGCACTGCTGTGCCAGGCCCTGAGCTGGCATCAGACTGCAAACTGCACACACAGCGGGGCTGGGAGCGCTCCCAGCTGGGGCAGCTGAGCAAGGGAAAGGACACAGGGGGACCCTGGTAATGGCCCTGGCACCCCCAGGCCGGGATTAAATGACAAAGGGGCCGGCCTGGCACAAACCCCTCAGCTGCAGGGGGAGCGCTGGGCTGGGCNGCTGCTGCACATGGAGGGTTTGTCCCCGGGCAGTCACAGTCACTCAGTGTTGGAGGGGACACACAGAGGGTTTGTCCCCGGGCAGTCACGGTCACTCAGGTGTTGGAGGGGACACACAGAGGGTTTGTCCCCGGGCAGTCACGGTCACTCAGGTGTTGCAGGGGACACACAGAGGGTTTGTCCCCGGGCAGTCACGGTCACTCAGTGTTGGAAGGGACAGCAGACAGCGCTGGGGACAGCAAACGGCGTCAGTCTGAGCAGCCTCACTCCCCGCTGTGGATGCGGCATTCAGGAACGCTCCCAGAGCCATCCCGGGGGCTGAGCTCCGTGCCGAGGAGCCGCAGGGGTGACGGAGCCGGGACACCCCGGGGCGCTCCCGCCGGTGCCGGACGCCGCCCGGACCCGCCGGCGCAGGAGCTGCCGAGCTTTGTTTCTCAGCTGAGCTTCTTATTGTGACAAGTGAATCACCAGGAATGAGTCTAACAAAGATAGCGTGGTAAACTTAACAGAAAAATTATATCCCTCTGGATGTGTGTTATATTTTGGGAATAAACTGAAGAACAAGGCATTCCTCAGTTTAATCCCTCTCCTGGGTTTGCCTGGGGTAAAAATACAAACCCCACAAACAAGCGTTGTTTTCTCATTTCCATTAAACCTGTCTTTGGGAAAGCTGAGACTGAGACAGTCCTTGTTAACCTCAGAAGTTTCCAGAAGTGCAGACTGACCGTGGGGTTTTGTTTCTCTGCCTTTTCAGACTGTGCTGTTGGGAAGGATGAAAGGTCCCAGCCGAGGCCAGCAAGATGGTTCTGTCTGCCCCTGTTGCCCCCTCACCTGCAGCTCTTCCCAAGCAGTGACCAGGGCACTCGGTTTGCAGACCCTGAACTTTCCAGTGAGGACATTACAGGGTGGACCCCAACCCTGATGGTGCTGCTGAGGGGTGGAGCATTAAGGCTCTCCTCTGTCCAGCCCTGAGGGGAAATCTGGCCCTCAGCAAGTCTGCTGACACCTTTCTGATGCTGCAATACCTGTGTCAACCGAAGGTAGCACCTGTCCCTTACAGAAAAAGCTCGCTCAAATCCCGAAATCCAAATTGCACATGAGGAAGTCTGAGACGCTGTGGGAACCTACAGAGAGCTGTTCTGAATCCAAAACTCCAGACTGGAAAGGCCACTGCTCAACAAGGCTGTCCTATCCATAATTACACCATTTCTAACCAAAACTTCCAAACGCTACAGCGACTGCAGTGAACCATTTAGCCAAAAACTCTGTGTGAGCTGTTTTCTGACACAGATTCCCTGGGGCTCGGCCTCCCCTGGTCAGGGCACACAGGGAACCCAATCCACCCTCCCCTGAGGAACCAGGTTTACCCTCCACCCGAGCTCAGTTTGGAGTGAAAAGCAAACCCACCCGCCCTCAGTTTGGAGTGAACATTGCCATGTTCTCCCTCTCCCACTCACGAGGAGCTGGGAAACCCAAGGTTTGTATTCCATGGATTCCTAATGGGAAAACAGCACATTGATGGGAAAAGGCTGGAAAAAGGATTGCGGGGGATCAGAACAGAAAAAGGCCAGTTTTGTGGGGAATATTTCTGATTTCAGGTGTGCACAGTTTGGGGGGTTGATGGGTGTGTGGGGGCAGTGCCTGTATGGGATGTCCCAGGTGTCCCTTGCACGTCCCTGCACTGAGGGAGAGAAATGCAACCCCAGAGCTGCCTGCCAGCCTCACTGCACCTTCATCTTCCCTGTTAATACTTACAAAGCCCAATATTTGTGCAGCGTTGTGCAAGGGGAGGAATATTAACCAGAATGTCCGTGGGGCATCCAGGAGAGCAGCTCTTACTGCGGGCCAGGCACGGCCACCTCCCTGTCACACAGGGGGAGAGAATCATCAGAGGAAGGGTTTTAGCCCCCGGCATTTAACTCGGGCTCCATGTGCGAGTGGCTGCAGAGATAAAGGGCAGCCGGGATAAATCCCCCAGCACAGCGGCTGAACTGCAGATACGGAGTTAAAACACCGCCACGTTCTCAGCACTGAAATACCTGGAAATCCGGCCAAGAAACCAGACTTTAGGGAAAGATCAAAGGATGAGTACATCTCACCAACGCGTTTCCTTGTTGTTTTTTTCCCCCAGCTGTGATCAGATTTGCAGGAGTAGGAATGGGTTTTGAAGAGGCAGAGCGGGCTGCCCCTCCTGAGGGCTGTCCCCTGCCCTGCAGGAGCCGCATTAGCTCTGGCTCCAGAAGGAGCCGTGCAGTGACTCATACTTTCCACTCCCCATAATCCCTCTCAGTAGGGTACAGACTTAAGAGTTTTCCTCCGACTTCTGACTTCTATTTTGTTTTAATTTATGCACCTGCTTTGGATGAGCCTTTGAAAAATCTGACAGTGGAGAAAAAAGGAGCCTGTTTTATCTGTCTGACGGACAGGCTGAAAAAACACCCCGGCGCAGAGAAATTCTGCATTCCCAGGAAAATAACGTCTGCATCCACAGCTCTCCACAGGCTGTTAGTAACAAAAACTAAACCACCAGAAACCCTTTGTCAGAACAAGGGCAGAGCTTCAGTGAAAGAATAAGCAGTTCAACTGAGTCAGAAGCGTGTGGCTGACACAAGACAGAGCAAAAGTCCTTTTAAAAAACCACACCAGTGAATTATGGACAAGCCCAAGCTCCAGGGCCCAGATGCCGTGTCTGGCTTGCAGTGACACCACAGCAGCCGTGCTGGGTCCCACATGCTGCCCGAGCCAGGCACGAGGCAGCGGCTACTTCTGTAAAAGGACTTCTTTTTATGGGATTTGGAAAGGTCAATAAATAAAATCTAGCTTTTGACATGCCAGCTATTTTAGGAAAAGTGACTTTTTTCCATTGTCCCTGGGTCTGAAACAGGGAACACCACTGCTCCAAAGCCACCGTGCAGCTGCAGCTTTATACACAGTGCCAGACTGTGTCACCACTGCAACCCACGGCCTGCAGGTAACGGGGGACCGTCCCCATCCCCACCATCAGTGTGGCTCGTGCCTCACAGCCTCTGCAGCCTGTCCCCAGCAGCACCATACACTGATCCCCCAGCCAGCCCCACTCCCAGCCTCAGGCCCCGTGGCTGCCCTTCCCTGGCTCCAGCTCCGTGCTCCCCAAGGCACAGAGCCTCGCTCCGTCCCCAGCTCCATTCCCAGCTCTCTGCCCTGCACGTTACTGCAGAGGGGAAAACACAAGCTGCACCTCCTCTCCGGCTGCTCTGAAAGCAGAGTTCACGACAAAGGACAGATTTCATTGCTCACAGCCCACACTGAAGAGCTCCCGAGGGCGGCTGTCCTGGTGTGTCCCCCTGGCTGTGTCCTCTCTGCTAAGGGATGTCCCCAGGGCACTGCCCAGTGCCCCCTCAAATAAAATCCTGCCCTATAACCTTTCTGCCTTACCCAGAAGATAAAACTGTAACGAGGAAGATTTCCTCGACTTACTGTTTATTTAGCATCATTTTACAGCTCTGTTGGTCTAAGGTGTGTATTTTTAGTGTCTCAGATTGCTTCTTCCATCTAGAGAAATAACAGTGAGTGCACAACGTGCTGGAAAAACAAACAGTTTTACTGCTGGCTTTCTGGAAGCTTTTGGTAAATAGCTGCACCTGGTTCCAGGTGTACTTTGTTCTAAGGTGCTGGTAGTACCTGCCTGATGTCATGGTCTGAGGTTGCTAATTAGGAACGTTGTGTTTTATTGGTGTTTGCCTCTGGGGTTGTGTTTTGAATGTATGAATGAACAGCACCCCTAGAGAATATTATTATTTCTCCTGGAATACAAATGGAAGAAATATACGAATAATAGAGACAGATACTCTTAAAACAGCTCAGTTTATCTGATCCGTTTCCAGAAAGTCATATTATCCAGCTGAGAGTGCATCAATGATGCAAAATTGCCAAGGTGCTGAGCTATTTCAGGATATTCCAAACCCAAGTGACAACATCTTGGTACTCCTGTGATGGATTTATGGAGTGCTAATCCTTCTGCACACCCTTGTCCCGCAGTCAACGAGCAGCTCTCCCCTGAACAGCTCGGGAGCCTTTAGCATCCTGATGACTGCAAACCTCTGTGCCAGTGGAGCCCCAGGAACGGCCTGCACCTACATCAGAGTATGAAATTTTAAGAGTACTCCTTTCCCTGGAACTTCCCTGAATGTTAATAATGGGAAGGGGGCAAGAGGGCAGTGGGGAGAGTTTTGGAAGTCTGCTGGTCTACATTAAAGATGGATCTCAGAGGTAACGTCTCCACGTTACCTTTGACCTTCACTGCTGTTAGTGCTGCTAATAGAAACACCTTACTCCACACAAACCTCCCCGTATCATTCAACAAATCTAAAAGGAGCAAATTTGACAGTTTAAGCACTTTTATAGCTTCCCCCAGCAGCGGGTGATGCATTTGCTCAGAAATCTCATCTCTTATCTCTATATTTAGACCAGTTTGGTCATTTTGAATGTAGTGTGTGCTGCTCACCTCAAACAGCAAATAACCATTTGCTGTTCCATTCCACCCACACTCCGTGCACCTTTCCAAAGGCCGAGGAGCCTTGCTGCCTGTGTGGGACCATGCAATGACCCTGAACTGCCCTGGGGATCTGGAGAGGAGCCCACGTGGGCTCAGCTCGGACAGCACTGCTGGGACCAGAGGGAAAGGAGAGAACTTAGTGCAGCAGAGCCAGGCTGAGGGCTCAGCTCAAAGGCTGCAGCAAGGCTGGCTCTGTGGGGATGGAGATGTGAAGGCACCTCAGTGCACAGCTTCCCGGCACGTGGAATGCTGTCCATGGCAACACGATCCATCCTCATCTGGATTTCCTTCTGCTCTGGGGCAGGGCCAAAGGGACCCTGCTGCCAGCAGGGTTTGTGGGTGACACATCTGTGTGACACCTTTGCTTCTCTGTGCCACTGCACAGCCCCAGGCAGGCTCAGTGGACACTCAGCTCCTCCAAGGCACAGATCCCCTTCAGCAGAGCCAGCACACATTTAGTCAGACCTCACCAAAGCACCCACTGGGTGAAGCCCACGTGGGCATGTTTGGCTGAATCAATGAGACTGGAATAAAAAAGCAGCAGGGAAATTGTGCTCAAAGCTTTGCTGTAGGTCTGTGCAGCTGAACACAACCACTGCCTCCCACAAACACAGCACAGGGCAGAGCTGGAGACCCCTGCTCAGGGCCAGCAGGGGTGGCTCCTCCAGCAGCCTTCACCTCAGCGCAGGCAGAAACGATGCAGGCCTTGCCTGTCTTTGTGACAATCACTGCACAAAGTGCCAGCTACCTGGAGGCTTTACACGTGCTGGGGAAGTGCTGCTCTCCCAAATTTGGCCACTCGCTCTCCCTCATTTCCACACAGTCTGCTGGGCCGTGGCTCCCCAGCCCAGCCTCCCCAGGAAAGTCTCTCTCAGGAGACAGCAGACTCTCATGCTGACAGTCTAACACACAAGCATGCAGAAGGACACTGTCCAGAAGGAAAACAGAGCCCAGGATGCATATTAATTACTGGTGGCACAAAGCCCAGGCGAGGTTGCTGCTCCACAGCCAGGCTATAAATCTGTCCAAATAGGATTCTGACCACATCTGCCTTGTTTACATTACAAAATTTTATGGCCATGTGATTCTTCACCTGCAGAGGAAGAGTATCCTTGCACAGCCAGTTAAGGGCTGAGATTTATCACCTGGAGAGAAGGGCCTGGCTGTTCCCTGGCTGGGCAGGGACCGTGGCTGCAGTGCTCCCAGCACAGGGGATGCCCCTGGGACCCCCCAGCACCAGCTGGAAGCTCCTGGAGAAGTTCTGTGACTTTGTTTTCCCCAGAAAAAGCTTCAGAGTGACAGAAAGCTTCAAGCCCCCCGCCAGGCTCTGGAGCTAACCAAGTTCCTGCAAGGGCACCACTCCCTCTGTGGGAATATCTCTCTGTTGGGACATTTCCCAATGAGGTCAGAAAGAAGCTCTCCCCACTCTCTTGCAATGAGGCTGGCTCTGCAATGCCAGAGGAGAATCAAGTGTTCCTTTCACCAGGGAGGGGAAAGGGCTTGAGCTGAATGTGCAGAGGCAGACTGATTGCTGAATTAGAGAAAAAAACAGGTTTCCTTCCCTGTGCCAGCCCTTTCTCACAGCTCCTGAGCCCAGCACCGTCACAGCTACAGGCACAAAAAGCAGATGACAAGGAAGTGTCCAAACAGACAAAAACATAAAATAAAATTTGGATTGTTAAACATCTGTTCCACAGAAACAAGTCTCTGTAGGCTTCTTGGATGTTGCAGATGTCACATTAACCTGAAGCACTTAAGAATTTTAACTAGAGGAGGAAAATGTCCCTGTTTTTATTAAAATTTCAACAGCACACGCTCCTGGCCCTCCAGTGAGATGGGTCCTTTAAATGCACCATAACATGCTCCCTCTTGGCCACACGATTAATGTTAAGAAGCTGCTTAAGACCTGTTGACCTTGAGGAGATCACTCCGGTGCTGAGCTCTGTGTGTGCTGAAGCTCCCCACTCTGAGCAAGGGTTTCACTTGTCCTCCAGCTGGATCAGAGCCCTGTGTGTGCCCAGGGAGGGGACCAGCTCTGCCTGACACTGGCCCTGAGCAGGTAACTTCGAAAAAGGGTGGGAGAAGGCATCTTCCATCCCTTGCTGTTACATGAACACGGAGCTCCAAAAAATCCTCATTCTGCACTGTGTCCCAAAGGAAAACATTTGAAATAATCCATATTCATTGGAGTTTTTAATCCCTCACAAACCAGAATCCAGCAGGCAGCTAATGAAGAAGACAATTATGCAGCACTTCACACAAAGAGCAAACCAGAACAGGTGCAAAGGCTGGAGCAGTGCCACGCTGGCTCTGTGCTTTGGCACAGGGATCGGCGCCTCACTTAAAATGCATTCACACATCCCAACAGTTTAAGGACTCGGTCTGAGAGGAAAAGAGGTGACATTTAAGATTAATCATTAGCTGTTGACCACCTAGGATACTAAATCAGAAAGGAGACAGCCGGCCAAACTCAGCTTTATTTGTGCTCCTTCTGAGGAGGCAGGAATGGAGCTGTACCAGCAGGGCAGGGAAAACATAGACTGTGTTGGGTTTGCCCCTCGAATTTGGGCTCTGATGTACAAGCACAGGGCAAAGGAGGGGTGCCCAAAGGATTTACGTCCAACCAGACAAGGAGGGGAAAAGCAAAGAGAGATTTTTGCAGATGTCGGTCAGGGACGCAAGAGACTAAAAATCCCCTCTTGGAGTTGGTGCAGGAAACTCAGGGCAAGGCCACGACCCAGATGTGCCAACAGCAGCCGAGGCACAGGCTGTGGGGAAAGGCAAACCTCAGCAGAGCCACGGGGCTGAGCTCAAGCACACACAGCCACTGGAGTCACCAGAAACACCCTGGGAAAGGCAGCAGCGAGGAGGGCGATGGTGAAGGCTTTTACTGAAAGAAAGAGCCTTTTAAACAGGGGCTTCCAATGTACTTCTAATGCAAAAGATCATTTTTGTGGGCAGGAGGAAGGAGCCTTCTGCCGGTGTCACGGCTCATTCCCCTGGCAAATGCCGAGGAAAAGAACCATTCCAACAGGTCGGTGATAATACAGGGAACAAGTGAGGGTAAGACAGCAAAGACATGAACTGCTTAAGGACCTGGTGGGAAAGGAAAAAATGAACAAATTTAGGAAGAGACAGTTTCCCTCAGGATAATGAATTTCTAACAGAAAGGTTCTGATTTGCTGACCATTTCCACACACAACTGCAAACTCACACAATTAAGCTGCTTTCACACACACAGGCTGATCGCTCCTATAAACTCCAGGACACATTCACGTATTCTGCCTGATTTGCATGTGAAATCACAGCAATTTGGGCACAGCTCTCCTTCCCTTGCACACCCCCTTAACCAGGCCAGGAAAGCCTCAGCAGCGCCGGGAATGCCCCAGGGAACAGCAATGCTGGGAATGCCCCCGGGAAAAGCCGGGAATGCCCCGGGAACAATAGGGCCGGGAATGCCCCAGGGAACCGGAGCAGCCGGGAATGCCCCGGGGAACAGGAGCAGCCGGGAATGCCCCGGGGAGCAGCAGGGCCGGGAATGCCCCGGGGAACAGCCGGGAATGCCCCGGGGAATAGCAATGCTGGGAATACCCCGGGGAAAAGCCGGGAATGCCCCGGGGAATAGCAATGCTGGGAATACCCCGGGGAAAAGCCGGGAATGCCCCGGGGAACAGCCGGGAATGCCCCGCGGCTGCTCCGGGATCAGCTCCGGGCAGCAGCCCCGGACACGGCCGGCACAGGGGGGTGCAGGGGGACAGCCAGAGCAGGGAGTTCCGTACAGCCCCACTCCCTGTTTTGGGGATCACTCCCCCAGTGGCCCCTCAAGCCCTCCCTGCCCCCCAGAGCCCTGCTGGGATCCCGCCCGGGGTGGGCAGTGCTGAGGCACATCCCCAGCAGGGGAAACGGGCCGGTCTGCTGGTGGGAGCAGCCCCCAGGGACACCCATCCCACACCTTCCCACAGCAGCTTTGGCCTTCTCTGCAGAACATTCTTACTGCTCGTTTTGGGGTGGCATACACGAGCTGTGAGTCAAGACCCTGCTGTACTTAGTGCTGCATAAACACAGAGCAAAAAGGCAGAACTTCCTACAAAGAGTTTATGGATTAAATTAATTACACCTATAACTCCTGGAAGTGGCATTGCCGTGCTCAAGTTATCTGGGCCATGAGGCAAATTTTCCAGAAGACAGTGGAAACTAAGATGTATTTCACAGCCACTTTACAGAGGCTCTTAAGAGCATCTTTAAAAATAACTATTAAGTCAAGTGGGTTTCGTTCGTGGCCATTCATTCATAGCCAGAAACTTCAGCAAATGTGTTCTTTAGCTTAATGAACATGCAAAAATAATGGAATTTCACCTCCCCCAGTGTCCAGCAGAGAGGAAAGAGAGGCCAAAGGCCCCTCTGGTGAGACCCGATGCACTTGCCTAGCATGATGAAAATCTGATATTTGAGCAGGCAGGTGCTGGAGCTCTGGCCAGGGCTGAGGATGTTAAATGAGACCATTCCTTGGGATTGGAGGAGTCTAAAGTTACACCGATAGAATAACATTGTGTGTAAACACGGACACGGAGAGCACAAACATGTCAATGAGCAAAATGCACTCTGACGCCTGATGTGCTCCACAATGCAGCACATCTTATGTTTGGGGGAGAATCTCCTGCCCAGGACAGCCCCAGCAGAGCCCTGCAGTCAGAACAGTCAGGACACACACACTGCTGGGACTGTCAGTGCCCTGGGTGGCGTGAGGAATGCGTGAGGCTCCTGGTCCTCACCGAGCCCCTTTGGCACCATCTGCTTTGGCCAAGCCAGGGCCAGCAGGGCTCTGACCAGCGGGGATTAATTGTAATTCCTGGATTACACTTCATCTGCTTCAAATTTACAGTAAAGGATCCAAATAACAGTAACATCCAATATACCTGGAGTTACCAAACCCAGCACTTCATCCAAACCAACCAAGAGTAAACGCCACTCGTGTCACTTGGCACCTCGTCCATGAAGAGGATTTAGAGGTTGATGTACCTGAGAGCCCTCGTGGTACCACAGGGTGTTCAGCACTCCTGGAAACTGGGCCCAGCCACGTCCTCCCAACACTGACATCACTTCTCTGAGGGCACCCCAAAACCTGGCAGGTCCTTCCCAGTGCAGCCCCAGCCTGCTGCTGTGTGAGCCCACAGGGACAGCAACGCCTTCCCAGGGCACAGCTCCTCTCAGCTGAGCACTGCAAAACCTGCTGGCATCAACCAGACTCTTCCCTGGGGGAGACTGGAGGCAAAGAATGACCATGTGGTCACTGCCCCGAGTTTAATTCAGCTCCCTGGCAGTAGGTGTGAGCTACAGCAGCAAACTGATGGGCATTTGCTGCCAGGACATTGGTGCTCATTTACTTTTCCTCTCTGTTCTGCCCTAACAAAAACTGTTCCTAAGGGATGCCAGTCAAGGTAATGAGACAGAGGTGCTCAAGCAGTTCAGCCCAAGGACTGAGAGGAAAGAGCCAAGCTGAGCTTTGCAGGACTTCCTGAAGCTTTGTGAGCAGCAGAGAAGGAGCAGCATTATGTGGGGACACCACAAACCCTGTGCAGGTCCCCTGGGTGGCAGATGAGGGTGAAAGAGACCCTTGGTGGGACACTGCCCGCACCTGCTGGGCTGCCCCTTGCCCAGGGTAACAAACAGAGGCTCTCTTGGAGCAAGGATCAGGAAATCCCATTGCTGAGGCTGTCTCAGAGGGAGCTGCTGCCACCAGCTCTGCTGCTCTCAGCCAGGATACAGGGTCTGCTGCCAGTCACAACTTTCCTCTTGCCAGCAGAGAAAAATACTGCATTGGTCAAGAAAATCTCCTGTCTGCTGTGTCCAGCCTGTCTAACCCCCCTGAGCTCCAGAGGGAACGATGCACTGGCAGGGAAACTGCTGGATTCAAAAAATCCAGCCACGGACTGATGGCATCTGCTCCAGCCTGCCCTGCCTTTCCATACCAGCCTTGCTCTTGCCTGTATCTGGGAGATTTTCTTATTTACTGTGTCTTCTGCACTGTCATATTTCAGTGCAGATTGATAGCAATAGTTACTGCACCAGGCAGGCGTGAGGATTACTTAATTAATGTTTGTGAAGCACTTTTAGATCCTCACATGAAAGCAGCTAAGGAACGCAACATATAATTATTATGTATTATTAATAAACTTCTGGCACATTGACAGGGGGGAAGACAACACTTCTTTTTTTTTTTATTTATTCTTTTATTTTCTGAAAAGATTCAACTTATACGCAATGAAGGACAGATTTACCAAAAAATTCACAAGCAAGTAAACAAGGAGTGGAAGCTCCTTATTCCACCAGAAGGGAGACGGCAAACACTGCCTGAGGAAGCGAGTTCCACTCCTCAGTGCAGGCACTTGAGGAATGCAGGTTTCTGAGAGCAGCCGGGTACGGAGCAGCACAGCCCGAAGCTGGGGATGCTGCAGACGTTGCTGACAGTGGAAGGGGCCAAACGCACCGGTTCAGGGAGCAGAGGGTTTGTTTAACGTGTGGCCACTGCGGCTGACAAAGGCACGTGCTGCCCAAGCAGTGGAGTGTGCGGAGCAAGGGATGGACATCTTCAAACAAACAGAACAATCCCATCTGTGTGAACCAAGAGCCAGAAACGTGCCAGACACAAACCCCGTCCCCAGAAATATGAGGAAAGCCAATCTCAGCTGGACTCCTGGGCAGCCCCACAGAAGGGCTCAGCTCTCCTGTATTCCAGCTGCTGCCTGAACACTCATGGCTGGGATCCAGCTGCACCAGGGAAAAGGGGGCCCAGGGATGAGGAGTGAACTACAACTCTGCCCCTTTCCCCATCACAGACCCTGAGAAGCCTCTGCACCCTCTCCAGATAAAGCAGGACACCCACCCTGCTCCACTGGACAAGGAGGACAGACGCAGGATGCACTCAGATGGCAGGACAGACAGCCAGGGATGGACAGACACCAAACCAGTGCAGGGAAGGACAGGAAGAGTGGCCACAGTGATACAAAAGGGTCCTGAGGGATCCCAGCTGCTGCTCCTGGTGCCTTGTGCACATTTCCATTCCCTGGTTACGCTGCCATTGGATACTGTTGAACCACCCAGGCAAAGCTCAGCTGGCACAAGGAAAAATCCCTTGCCATGGGAAGGTGCTTGCCACAGTTCCTGCCCCTGCAAAAGATTTTGAGTGGTGATGCTGCAACAGACCTCTTTGCTCACACCTTCAATTTATTCTTTTAGCAAAATGAGGGGGTTTTTTTAAGAGATACCCACAAGGAATCCTGAGTCTGAACATTTGGTAAGCATAATCACGCTTTAGGAGCATTTTGCCTATCAGTACCAATGAGAGAGCACTTCTGGTGTTTATGCTGTTTATGTACTGCAAATGAGATTTACAGCTCCATTTCGTACAAAAATGAGCAAAAGCAAATGGACTTAAATAAAATAAAACAAAACTAATCTGTGCTTTTGGCTAGAGACTCTACACGGATCCTAGTCCAAACAGCATTGAGTAAGTTCAACTCATAATTACAGGAACTGATTTTGTACAGCAGAAAAGAAGAACTTTCAAATAAATTGTTCCTTCAGTTTGCTGTGACTGTTGAGCAGCTTTCCTCAGGGACGCAGGTTTTTTATCAGATTAGACAGATTCCTGATGGATGCCATCAATATTAGTTGAATACCGGCAAGTGCCTGGTTCTGGCTTTGCTGTTCATTTATCTTGCCCAAACACACAACCAAGAGCCCGAGTGCTGAGCTCAGGCCACCTTCCCCCAGTGCAGAGCCAGCAGCTCGGGGAAGGGTCACAAATCATCCTCAGCCTTGGACCAATGGTCCACATCACTGGGCCAGAAGAACTGCAAACCCCAGCACAAGCTCACAGGAATCACAGTGGGACTGGGAGAGATTGTGAATGGAGAGGGGGGGAACACCAAAAAATGCAAATCCATCTTCAGGGCCGGGCTGAAAGGAGCTCCCAAGGGTGCCCAAGCCTTAATAGCTCTAACTGAAAATAAACACCTTCCTTACAGAGGTTGAGTTTGGTAAAAAGGAATCCCCACGTGGATGGGCAGGTTTAATAAATGCTCATACATATCAATACACAGTGTAACAGATACACATTCCATAGCAGAAATGTATCATGATTCGATCGTTTCAGCACACGGGTTTTTCTGTGTGTTAGTCTGACATCTGCACTCCCTTGCTGCTCAAAACTCTTCAGCAGCATCCCCTCCCTGGAGCCAGAGCTGCACAAAAACACCCCAGAACAGCCCTTCTGCTCTTAGATCTAAAAACCTGCTGTTTTTCTGTAACACTGACAAACATTTCCAGCACTTTCCCTGCAGGCTGGGCTCGTTTCAGTGGGAATACCTGTGCCTAAACAGTGAGTGGGCTGTTTTCTCCATCCCTCCCCTCGGATGAACTGTCTGAGGGCTGCCAGCCCCCTGCCCTCTGTCAGATCTCGGGGTGGGCAGTGCCAGGACCACGGGAAGCTCATCCAGACCACAAAAATGTCCTGGTGACGTGGAGAGGGGGAATCCAGAGTCCCCCCCAGCCCTGCCCAGCCTCCCTCACTGACCTTGGCCAGTGGTCACCTCCTCACTTTAAGATGGGGATAATACACATATCACAGGTTTGTCCTGGCCTTAACTAATCCATCTTTTCAAAGCACTTTGAGAGCTTTGCTTGATGAGCACAGACATTATAATACTCATCTGTTCCCAATACATTCAGTGGGAGTGTTGCCCTCCACGGAAGCAGGGCTGGGGCTGCTGGTGTTATTGGGGACCTAGAAAATAAATCTGCTTGGGAATTGAGTGCTTGGGATGGGGCCACAGCCCGGCACCGAGGCACAGGGCTCACCTCAGCCCCCTTCCAGCCTATCCCTACAATAAAGGGCACAATTTCTCATTAGAAACCACAAGGCCTCCCCAAGGCCCGCTGGTAAACGTGTTCAGCAGGTGCCAGGAGACAGGAGAGGCCAAAAGGGAAGCCAGGCCAGTGGGGAGAAAGCAGAGCTCAGGCTCAGGGGACAGAGCTCAGCTCAGGGAGGAGCTCACTCCGCGGTTTAAATTGCTGGACTGACTGGGAATGCCGGGGGCAAACACGAGGCTGCTGCCCCAGGGGCTGAGCTTGGGGCAAGGCCAGCCTGAGGATGGAGAGTGCCAAGGCTAAAGCAGGTCGTGCAGCCCAGTGGGGCCGTGGGGTGTGGGCAGGGAGCCCTGTGCTGTCAGCAGCTCCTCAGCCCCTGGCACAGCAGCCTGGAGCCCACTCACCCCCTGCCCCAGAGCTCTGCCCAGCCCCGGGGGCTGCTCCACTCCCGGGGCACCCCCTGGGAAAACCAACCAGCCCAGGAGGGAGCGGAGCCTGCAGATGATGTAGGACCCAAACCACACACCTCTCACCACATCTGACCCCTGCCTGCCCCGTCATGACAACACAGATGTGGAGCTTCTTGGGAGAAGGCTCATGTTAATGCCCTGCTCAAACACGGCGGCCCCATGGTGCTGCTGCCAGAGCTCTCCACAGGGTAAATCACACTGACTGTGTTTACTGTAGGAACTAAGTGATCAGCTGTGAACTTTCTTTGACATAAATATTTTGCCATTGGCAATGACAAACAGCAACGCTCTCGTTGTAAAAGTAACATTGGGTTATTCCCCTCCATGGGGCATTCGCATCGTGAGAAACCAGAAGGAAATTGTGGTGGGAGAAATGGGCAAAAGGAAGAACGTGATGGCGAGGATATTTATCCACGGTGTGAGGAGAGTTAGGAGAAGGATGGATTTTTCCAGAGAGCTCTGGACTCGGTGGTGTCAGCACAGGACAGGCCTGGCCACACGTGCAGGTGCTTCCCAAAGCTGCCCCTGCCCACTGTGCTCATCACACCCCAGCAGCACATCCTGGGGGCTGGACACTTTCCTTCTGAATCCCATCATTACCAAACCTCTGCAGCCGCAGCTGAACAAAACAGGAATTTTCCATTGTTGCAAGATCTTCCACTTTTTGACTGGTGATGTCGGCACCTCAAACCCTCTCTGCTCTCAGGCTGAACAGGATGGGAGAGCAACTGAGCAGCACTGAGGGGAATTAATTTCTCAGAGGTTTTTTCCAAAGGTACAAATGAGAGCTGGAGATTTAAAAATAGCATCGACTACACTTCTATAGCACACGTCCTCCAAGGAATTCAGCCCAAGCATGTAAGGCTGTCACCTCCCTCCAGAGGCAGGCAGCCTCTCATGGATGGGGATGCTCAGGCAGCACCACAAACTCACTCCAGGCTCTCCTAGCAGGACGTTACAGAGAAGTCAGAAATCCAGGGGTGTGCCAACACACACACGTTCATGCAGACTGGCACTCCACGGCAAGTACATCAAACGAAATACAAGGCCCAACGATTAACTTTCTTTTTATAGAATTCTCTAGAGACCACAGAGCTGCAGGCTTGGCTCAGAAAGGGCTGAACCCAAACCATCTCCAGTAAGGAGTGCCAGGAACTGCCTGGATCCATGGCCTGAGATCACAGCCCTGGGAAAGGGGAGGATCCCACCCGGAGAGCCCGGAACAAGCTCCCTGCCGGCAGGTGCAGCCCATGCAGGAGGGCTGAGGGATGCAGGATGCAATGCCACAGCCAGACCGTGTTATAAGGACTCCCAGCAAGACCCTTTAGAGCCAGGAAGGAGCCACGGGACACAACTGCCAAGCTGGCAGCTTTACCGGGTGAGGCTGGGGGTTTCTCCCCCAGCTGTGGAGGCTTTGATGGAGGGCAGTTCTGGGAACTGGCAGCCCAACAACCCTCTGTGGGAAGGTCCACTGCTGGGACACACACAGAGGACATTGCAGGGAACTAAACATAGGAATTAGGGCTCCCCAGACAAAAGATTTAAGTCCACTGGAAAGACAAGACCCAGAAAGCAGCAGCAGGATGAAAAGAGATTGATCCAGAACAGAAATCACTTGTGTGTCCACAGGACAGGGCTGTGCTAGAAGCCCAGAGATAAGCTACAGACCAAAGTGGCAAATCCCTGAGCCCAGGGGAGAGGCTTTGGAATGAGGCTCTGCTTTTGAGGATCTCTGAAGATCATTTTGGATGAAGAGAAAAAGTCTCCTATATATAGCAAAAAAGCCAAGGCAGTAGCTGCATCACACTAAAAAAAAAATAAAAATGTTACAGATGGAGGCAAAATATGGGCAATCTGCCTTTAATAGCCAAAGTCCACATCTGCCCTGGGAGGGGACCCTTGGAGACACACAGGACAAGGCTGAGATGTGACCCCTGTGATTCGGGAGAGGGGTTTCCTCTGCCAAATGCTAAATCCAGGCAGGTTTGGAGATGAATGAAAACTGCACACCATAAGGGAGGGCCAGGAATAGAAAGCCCATGTGGGGGAAGAACGCTCTAGATGTAGCAAATGCATCTCCAAGAGGCTTTTATCATTCTTATTTTGTCACTACTATCAACAATAATAAGAAAAGAGCTTACAGAGCATCCTCCCCAGTGCCTAAGCAATGCATCCAGAGATTAGCAGCAGAGAGCGGTGGGCAGCAGAGAAAAGCTGTTCAAGGGATGTAGAGGCATGCATAATGAGATTACCCAATTGGAGTTGCATGTTTTCAAGGATAAATGTGGTATCGCTGCACTGGCAAAGGCAGAGCAGGAGCAGGGGGAAAGATGAGAAATAGCCTGTCAGGAGGGAGGGATCGCTGCAGCTGAGCTCCCAACAGGACAGGGACAAGTGGGAAGTGGAGGCAGCGAGGAGGAAAGGAAGTGCACATCCTACTTGACATGCAGATATGCAGAGAAGCTTTTTGCAAAGTGGGTGATGTCATCGTGTTTTTCTCAGCCTTCAGGACAGCAAGAGAAAAATAGATGAAACCAGCACATGCAGAGGAGTCTGTAAGACGAGCAGACTTCCCCCCCCACACCCCGTGCAACACTAATTGCTCAAATATTGATCGGGGAAATCATTTGTAAGGACTAAAGGAGGAAAAGAAATACTTTCCTCTTAAGAAGAAAGAAGGGCACTGTTCTTGCAGAGTTGCTGGAAAGGTCCAGGTGATCAGAGAGTTTCCAGAACCACAGACATTAATCTAAGACGTTGACTTGGTCTCATTTGTTATTTGTTTACACTGGAGAGCCTGAACAACTGCAGTCTTTTATTTTTCGGGACATCACATGAAGTCTGGTTGGAATCACAGCTAGGCTGGTTCTCCCAAGGGCCAGGCAGGTCAGACCCATGGATCCTGACTGGCCTTGGTTAGTGGAAGCAGCAGCTTCAGGAGGGACTCGGGCAAGCCAGGACTGGCATCTGGGCTGAGGGGGACAGGAGCCAGCTGCCCAGGCTCAGCCTTGGCAAGGGAAGGAGTAACTGGGATTAAAAGCCCAAACCAGAGTGCTGGAGCAGGGCTGGAGCAGGGCTAACCACTGCTGCCCTGGCATGGACACCACGCCCCCAGGAAAAGCAGCAGCTCTGCTTGGCTTCTGGAGAGCTGCTCCCCTTTCCTGGCAAAAGGAAAACTGCCATGCAACAAAGTGAAAGAGCTGCTCCAGAAAATATCTGCACCTCGTCAGCTTCTGGAGTAAACCATGACAGGAGTGAGCACCAGAGTTCTCTGTGGTTAAAAATGGATGTTGTGAGTACACCAAAGTGCATGAAGAATACTATTTAAAAAAAAAAAAAAAAACAAGAATCAGCCACCAAACTACTAAGACAGACTGGGAGAATGATATAAATAAGCATGAACATGCAAAAACAGTGATTGCAGGAAGAGGAGAACATCCACAAAGCCTGCAGTGAATGTTTCTCAGGGATATGCAGGCCAATAACCACAGGAAATGGGAGAAGCAGATCCTTTAAAACATATCCTAAGGTTAGAGGGAGATGAACACAGGGTTTTATTTAATAACTGCCTGATATTTTTGTTCTTTTGACAGTGGGCAAGTCCCTCGAGTGCTGCATTGTGCACACAGAGGTTTCCCTGCGGGCAGGCGAGTGCAGGGCAGCACAGAGCAGCCCAGCCCGAGGCACTGGGGCTGAACTGGAACCAGTTTGGGCACTGGTTGGTGCCCCTGGGCCGAGCTGGAGAGGGGCTGTGTGTCTGGCAGCTCCCAGAGGGACAGAGGGACAGAGGGANGGGACAGAGGGACAGAGGGACAGCGGGATGGGGCAGCCCTGTCCCTCTGCTGCTGTGGGGTGACAGTGGGGCTGCAGCCCAGCGCCTCCTCTGCAAACCTGGGGCCTCTCCAGGAGCGGGAATTGGGAAATCCAGGATGTTCCCTGCAATCACACACGGGGCAAAGCCTCACACATCAGTAACACCCCGCTTGCCAGGAGGGGGTTGGTTTAAAGGCCAGACAGAGTGCCAGAAGACATGGGTAAACCTCCAGTGGATAACAAAGCAACAAAAACTAAGGTCTGGTGGATTCTTCTTCTCTTATTTGAATGCTGTTTTACACCCTGGGGTATGCCACATATTGTCCCATTTAAATAAATAATAAAATCCATAAAAAACAAAACCAACAGAAAACATCTAAGAATTTAAAAAAGACAAACCTAAACCCCTGAAAACCAAACAAATGAACACCAACTCTGTCTGTTCAAGTGGTCCCAGTGTAACCCTGGGGTCAGCTGGTGAGGAAGGGTCAGGTGAGGTGATGTGCAGGAAACGTTCACATACAGCCAGTGCTGACACCAAAGGCCCTGGTTTGGCCTGGGGGGAACCTGCACCTGTAGCCATTTTCTGGACCCCTTAAAGAGGACACGGGGGTATCTTGCCTTTGTTGCATGGAAAACCCTTTGCACTGAGTGGCACAAGTCTGAGGAGGGAAAACAAGCCAGAGCAGTTCAGGTTTCCCCAGCAGCGTTTTTAGGAGCTTGCGTGACATGAAACCCCACAACAGTTCACTTTGTTCCCTTTCCACAGGAGCGGTTTGAGCTCCCAGACCTGGCAAAGCAGAGACAGTCTGGCTTTAGGAGAGGGGACAGAAGCTCCCAGAGGCCCTGCAGGGGCTGCACTGAGCAGGCAGCCGGGCAGGGCTGGCCAGGAGCTGTCAGGGCTCACATTCAGCACACACAGCCCGGGAGGGAGCCTGGGCACAGCTGGAGAGGTCAGACTGCAGGTCAGCCTGCCAAGTCCCTCTCCCCACGTCCTTCCTTCAGGAGCTGAAGAGTGAGTCCAACCTACTCAATACTCAATATCACCTTCCCTATTGAATTTTCGGGAAGGTGACCAAAGCAAAGGGATCCTGTGGCAGGAGGGAAAGGCAATCCACCAGCAGGGAGCAAATCGGATCAAGAACGGGCTTAGCAGGGCTGCTGGCCCTGCCTGCTCAGCTCATTGTTCACCAGGCCTCTGTGCCCTGCTAACACATGCAATGAGTGGGAACCTGTGTTTGGGAACTGCTGGAATATCTGAGGTTTGAGAACGCACAGCATCACTGCCATTGCAGTAATGAAGGCACGGAATGGCAGTTTTAAATGCTGGGGGTAATGATGCATTGCCATTCCCTCCCAGTTAATCCAGAGCCTGCAATGCCGGGCGCATTTACTCCAAGAATTTTCTCAGAAAATGAAGCTAGAGTATTTCATTTATAAATCACAAAAGACACTTATTTGGCAAGAATGACCCTTGCTCATATACAATAAATCATGGACATCAACAGTCTCTAATGGATTTTGAGTCAGTGCCACAGACAGCAAAGCCTGGGGCCTGTGTTTCAGGATTCCAAGACTGTGCCAAAGGAGCCTTATAAATTATTAATGTGTTCATCACGGTGTCATCTGTGCCACTGGAGAGATAGAGACACTCTGGGGCTCTGTTTGACATTAAAAAAAGTGATAATGGGTTCAGCAGGCAGACCATGCCTCCCCTCCCCGTGCCGGACTGAGCCAGTCCACACCTCATAAAATCCCCAAAGTTTCATGCATGCTCTTGGTTCATGATGTGCAGCATTTGGAGAAGAGAAAAAAAAAAAAAAAAAGAGGTAAATAAACCAGTTTTCACAAGTCGCCCATCCGAGCCAGACTTCCTAAGGGACGGAGCCACGGACTGTGTTTGCAGATGTTTGTACAGAGGTGCATTACAGAGGTAGCCAGGGCTGCTTGTGCCTTCTCTGCCATGCAGTGAGGACGTGGGTATAGAGAAAATTCAAGTTTTGGTCCCTACTGCTCAGTCTCTCATGCTTTTCAGTTATTCATCCCACAGTTTTCAACCTCTCCCCCTTCACTTTTGTCCCCATGGTTACTGAATCACTGTGTTCGCAGAGATTTTCCTCACTAAAGAAAATGTGACTAACATGAGGCAGCTAAATTATCAGAGCCAACTCTGACATTGGTTTCTCCCAAAATGGATCTTATCTTCAAAATGCCTTCAAGCAGATCTGGCCACTGGAACCAACTCCAGAGCAGGCAGCGCTTCAGCTACTGACAGAGACAGAGCTGCTGCATCACTTGCACAGGGAAGACTTAAAAAGGCTGGAATCAGGTAAAGGATGGAATGCAAACACCAGCTTTAGCAGACACACAGCCTAGGAGTGCATGATACAAATATGCAGGAGATACATTTCACTACAAAAAAAAATTTTAAACTAAGCCCTGGGATGGAAGGCATTATTTCCTCACTGCACCTGGGTCTAAGAGTTCAAGCAGAAGTGGCTTCCTCAAAGCCAATTTGGTTAAGCAGCAGAAGGCACACACGTTTTAGGCCCAAGGAAATCTCTATCACAAACTGCACCAGCACAGGCCAGTGGGTAACTGGCTGAAATGTCCAGGCACAGCAGCCTTTGCACGCCGAGCCCCTGCTCAGAGGAGCTGCTGCCACTCTGAGCAGCCCCGGCTGCCCCAGGGACGCTCAAACCAGATCCCTTCCAAACTACCAAAAAAACCCCCCAAAACATTGAAATTCATGTGTATGTGAGAGGCCTTCGTCTCCTTCACTCTCAGCATCCATCCAGCCACAAGTGCCCAGACTGTAAATCAGGGGCAGAGGACAGCACCTCGGGTAAGCACCCCCAGCCACGAGCCAGCAGACAACCAAGGTGTGGAACTCTTACCTTGGCCGCTACGGAGGAGTTGGGCTTCTCCAGGAGGTCCCAGAGCTTTTTCCTTTTCTCAGCACAGCAAGTGTTATCGAATTCCTCCCCTTCCCTTTCCCTCAGGGTCTCTGCTTCTCTCTTCAGCTCCTCGTTCATCTGCTCTTTCTTCTGGTGGTAGCGGGCCTGGCAGCAGGACTCCAGGTAGATCTCGTCCACCCCCCAGTAGTCCAGCTCCTGGCTGAAGGACAAGGCACACATCTCCTCCATCATGTGCAGCTTGCCCGTGCGATAGAAGTTCAAGATAGAGGTGAATGCCCCGGGGTGCCTGTCGAAGAAGTACTCGTTCTCCTCCAGGTTGTAGTCGTCGCAGATCTCCATGAGGGAGTCGTGCGTGTTGCAGTCTCTGAGCTTTCCCAGCCTGGTCCGCGGCAACCTGTCCAAGGTCCGCCAGAGAACCTCGTGGGCCAGCCCCCCCACGTTGAGCTTGACCCTCCGGGAGCAGGCCTTGCTCCTGACGATCTCGGTGGGGTCCGGAGGCAAAGAGGTAGTAGAGCGAGATCCATGCTTATTCATCCCCAGAGGCATCGCGGGTCCCCGTCGGGCTGGAGGCTGCAGGGTGCGGCGCGGGGCAGGGCGCGGGGCCGGCTCTGCTCACCTCTCCTTCCCCTCCATGCCCCGGAGCTGCAAGAGAGGCCGCGCCTGGGTCCCCGCCCGCCCCGCTAATCTGCGGGGGGGCGGCGGCGCTGTCCGCCCGCCGGTGCTGAACCGAGCCCGGCCCCAGCCCGGCCCCAGCCCGGCCCCGGCCCGGCCCCGGCCCGGCCCCAGCCCGGCCCGCTCCACGTGCGGCCCGGCCGCTGCCGCCGAGCTCCCCCGGGCGGCGGCCGGGGCTCCCCCCGCCCCGCCGGGCTGCGGAGGTCGGGCACGGCCCCGAGAGCCTCTCCGTGTGCCGGGTCGGGCGCGGAGCTGCCCCGGGCACCGCTCTGCGATGCGCCCCGAGAGGCTCCGGGCCGCCGGCCGGGGGTGCGCCGGCACCGGGCTCCCATCGCCCGGACCCCGCGTGTCCCCACGACCCGGCCCCAGCGGCTCCCAGCGGTGCCCCCCGCCCTGCCCGGCCCTGCGGGCTGTGGGGAGATGCGGAGGCTTTTAGTAACTCCAGCCTCGGAGATTTCCCGAGGAGCGAGCTGGGGCAGGGAAAAGGGAGGATTTACAGCCGCTCTAACGATGGGCTCTGCCTCTCTGGGCTGCCCAGGGACGCCCCCCAAACCCCCCACACCGGCCTCTGCATAACCGGGAAAGCAGCGAAAACGGGAATAAGGAAAAGCCCCGAGCCTGCCTTAGGGAGCCGGCGGCTCCTGACAGCCCCGAGCACTGTTGCTTACACAAGATGGCACGAAGAGAAACCCCGGCGCCGACAGGAGCGGCTCCTCCGTGCGCGGCCGGCACGGCTCGGGGCTCGGCCCCGTCCCCGCGCACCCCGGTGCCCCCAGCCCCAAAATCGGAGCCCCGCCGCCGCCGCTCACGGGGAGAGGCTCCGGTGGCCCGGGCCGAGCCCAGCCCTCACCTACCTCCTCCTGCGGGCTCCCGGCTCGGCGGTGCGGGGTGTGCGGGGCCGAGGGCGGCTACATCCTGCGGCGGGGCGGGCGGCGGGGGCGGCCCCGCTCGCATCCCCCCGCGGGCAGCCTCAAGGCGGAGGGATGGCGGCGGCGCTCCCGGCTGTCCGCGGAGCCCAGGGGGAGGGGAAGGGAAACGAGGTAAATCGGGTCCTTCGGCAGGAAGCTTTCCCAAGGCCTTCCCTCGGCTGCGGCTCCTCGCTCCTACCCACGGCCAGCGCCGGAGCCGCGTCTGCGCCGCCCCGCAGCCCTCCCTGCGGGCGGACACAGCGGAGAGCCCCGGGGCCGCCCGCCGCCGCCTCGGCACCGGGATCAACAAGTGCAGCCCGCGGCTCCGTGCGCCGCTGTCCCGGCGCGGGGCGGAGGGCTCGGGGCGGGGGCCGGGCAGCTCCACCGTGAGCCGGAGCCCAGCATTGCAGCGCCGGGGCCGGGCCCGCTCCGCCGCCCCCTCCCTACGGCACCTCCCGGGGTCGCTCCGGCGGCTCCCGGGGCCGGCAGCCCCGCGAACGGCGGCCCCGGGAACGGCGGCGGCGGGTTGTGCCACGGCAAAGGCAGGACCGGAGAGCGCCGGGCGGCCCCGCACGGCCCCCGCCGCCTCCCGGGCGGTTCCGAGCCCAGCCGGGAGCGGCGGAGCTCGGGGACGTGGCTCATCACCCCGCTGTGAGGGCGAACCGGGCCCTCGCCCCCACCCCGGCTGTCCCTCGTCCGAGCAACGAGCCCGCCACGATGGCTGCAGATATGTGCAGAAACAGACGGGAGGAATGGCAGTGGATCTCTGCTGCCGGTTAGGACTATAAATGTAATGTAAAGCAGCATTCACTAACCTGCAGAAATAGAGAAAAACACAGCAGAAATAGAGAAAGCGTCGACTTTCCAGGCAGGAGAACAGCAATCGAATCTTCCTCTGCCAGGCCGCCCCTCGTGCCTTTCCTTCACTCCCCCCAGGGCAAAGAGCCGTTGGCATCAGTTAATGCAGTTCACCTGTCTGGACTGGCGTACCAGGGTACACAGCTGTGCCCGGCTCTTGCCTTGATTGCTCCCGGACCCTGGACTAGTGACAGTTCCTGAAATTGGAGCCTGGTGTCTGAGTTTGTGTGATTAACCAGGAAAAATGACCCCCAGTGCTGCTTTTCCCCATTTTCTCTGCTTCTCTCACTCGTGCCTGGCTCCTGATGCCCGGTGTTCTCACTGTCAGAGCTGGACTGTTGTATTTGGTGTTTGAATGCCTGCGTCTTCCCTTCCGAAATGCCAAGCACTGCTTTTGTCCAGTACTTCACCCAGCTGTGTATCAGCTGTGTATTTAGGGATTCCTTATGAGAAGTTGGTCTCTACCTTCCTCTTGGAGATGAGGAAATTAAGATATAGAAAAGGAAGATCACCCAGAAAGGGGTGGAAGGAAGAATTGGGAATAAAACCTGTTGACCAGCTTAATCTCAGCCCGGTGCCCCTCAGTGAAGCAGCTCCTCCTGCCCCATGGATGCTTCCATTACGGGACAGACATGAGGGCAATATTCAGAGCTCTCCTGTTCCTTTGTCATCGTTTCACCTCCAGACCCCACTTGACTCTTACAACAGAGACAAAGGCCCTGATCAGGGCGAGGAAGCTCAGTCTGTTAACGATTACAAAATGCTTTGAAACTTCCATCTGGCAGGTGCCAGGGGAGGGCAGGGGTTTGTCAGCACTCTGACATAACCTCCCCTGTGACGCCAGGAGGGAAAATGACAAGCAGCCTAATGCGGGGAGATGCCTCAGATGCGCCAGAGAAATCACCGGGGCAGAGGCGGCTCGGCTTTGTCAGCTGGGCTTTTGTCCCTCCCTGTGTCCTTCCCTGCCGCTGCCATTCACCGGCTCTGCCCAGAGGCTGCCGGAGCGGCCCTGGAGGGGCGGCGGAGGGGCCGAGGGGCAGCACAGGCTCCTCCAGAGCCGGGAGCTCCCCCTTCCACACAGCTCCCCTGGCCAGTGCTGAAAATGGGACCGAGGAAGCTGGAGAGGGGCCCGGCCCGGGGCAGCCCCTCCGGCTGGCTCTGCCTGGGGTGATCCACGAGGCTCGGAGAGGATGTTTCCACCCCCGGGACGTCTGTTCCCTGCAGCATTTCTTGTCCCACACCAAGAGTTTGTCAGCAAGGGGCAGTGCAGGCCTGAAGATGCAGAAATGTGCATCCTGCTCGCTCTCTTCCAAGGTTATTTCACCCACTCTTGGTTTGGACACGCGTTTCAATTGATATTTTTGTACTCTGAGCTTTGCAAACTTAATTTATGGTTTGTTATTTCCCCGGCCTGTGGAGCCAGCCAAATGTTTGGATGCAGTTTGTGCAAACCCTGTTTCTCTCCAGGTATTACAGCAGTTATTGGCAAGGAAACACCTCAAGCCCCAGGTCTGTCAGAGGAAATACACAGAGCACACAAAGAGATGTTCTCCCGGGCCTGCACTCAGTGGCACAGACACACCTGGATTGCGCTGCCAGGAGGAACGGGTCTGTAAGGCAGAGTTTGCTGAGCTTCAGCATGAGAGAGAAATAGGCTGAGCCCAAATGTGGAAATAAATATCCCCCTGCTCATCTGCAGTGGCTCCTCTGCCTGCATGAGGGAAAGTGCCACACCTTCCCAAACTCCTGTGCCTGTGACAGTCCGGCACCTTCCTGTCCACGCCCTGAGGCAAGAGGGGAGGCTGGTTCACATCATTTTACTGCTGGCAGGAGAACAAAGGGCTGTGAGGAAAGGAAGGCTCCTGGCCCGTTTGGACACCAGGGCTCAGCCCCGTCACAGCATGGCACTGGGACAGGGGGTCTCCTGCAGCTTTGGTGGCCCCCCAGCTTTGGCTGGTTCCCCATGGCTGAGTTTCACATTCTGAAATGAGCTCTCAGATGTAACAATAACCCGCATTGTTCTTGCAGCCCAAGGGCCTTGTACTTGTCCTTGGGAATGGGAAAGGCAATCACCCACAATAAACTGCCTCTGTTGCAGAGTGTTTCCTATTATGTCCCTTTAAGACTTCCCAAAGTTTCCAGGGATTTTCTTTCCAGGCTGGAAACACTTTAGGTACAATGGAGATTTTCTTTTATAGCCCGAAATTCTTTCCCTTAAATGGGGAAAAAAATTATCGGGTTCCTTGGCAGAGATACATAACAAGTGTTGAAAAGTCCAAAAAGAACTGAGGTAGATGGTGCTTGTGCTACCGAGGGCCCGGGAGCATGGACACACTGGAATGCCAGGGGGAAACTCTGGAAGCAGACAGCAAAGTACGATCCAAAAATGAACCTTAAAGAAAGATGAAGAGTTGAGGTTTTCAGCTTGTCTGAACTTTTTGGATGCATTTTGAAGTCCCAGGAGTGCCCCAAAGCCCCTCGTTCCTGCTCACCTGGCACCTCTGCCAGGGGCTCCACTGCCTCCTCAGCCTTGGGCCCCCCTGGCCGTGGGGAGGAGGGCAGGAAACACCCCAGAGCATGTTGGTGATCAGAGAAGCTTCTGGTTCAGGTGCCCACAAAGCACATTCAGACCAGCCCCGTGGCTCCAGCTTTGCCTTTCCCGGGATGTTCAGCCTCTGTCTGTGCTCACTGACCACAGGACTGACCCCGGGCTCCTCTTCCCAGGGATGGCTCCATCAGACCCACAATTCCTCTTTTCTGGATGAGGACAGCTCTGGGGGCACTGGGAGCTGAGGAAGCACCAGCCTTATGCCCCAAGGTAAAACTTCACCTCCTGGCTGTGTCTGTCTTGTTCACGTCGGGTTTGAGACCAAATCCAATTGCTTCAGGAGGGAAAAGCACACAGACCTTTCTGCTGGTTGAGGAGTGACCCCCGTGGGTCGATTTGTCCCTGTCACCCACCTGCTTGGGAACCTGCAAAACGATACGAGAAATCTTCTCCTA
Organism: Cyanoderma ruficeps; assembly: GCA_008694505.1. NCBI lineage: Eukaryota > Metazoa > Chordata > Aves > Passeriformes > Timaliidae > Cyanoderma > Cyanoderma ruficeps. The sequence goes on along the minus strand of VZDJ01000175.1, from coordinate 11,162,273 downwards.
CCTACAGACACTGTAAGAGACAACACCCCAAATTCCTGGGGCCCCAGGTCCCTGTCCCTCCCTGGAGGGACCAATGGCAGCAGGACTCCCCCAGCCCCTGCACCCATGGGGGGACTGGGGGATGTTTCCTGCTCTTGGCTTTCACTGTTTGGGCAGAGGGAGAAGCAGTGCCTGTGATGTGTTTTCCAACATTTAGCTGTAAGCACTGAGCCCTGGGAAGCAATTGGGCTTGCCATGTTATTGAACAAGTGTGGATTTATTAGCCCCTGGAAGGCTGAGGGCTGGCATTAACCATCACTCAGGAGGGAGCAGAGCTGGAGGGGTCAGCAAGGACATGTGCACATGTGGCCTCACCCACCCGGCCCCTTCCCAGCTGCTGGGGGTTGCAAATGCCCTGCAGTGGCTCCAGCCCTTTGAGGCTGTGGCACATCACCCCCGGGATGGGGCAGTTTTGGGGACAGCCAGGCCCAGCGCCCAGAGGCAGCAGCATTCCCAGGAACTCGTAGGCAGGACCTGCTCTCAGTCCTCACAGCAGGGCAAGAGAGGTCAGGTCCCCTCCCTGCAGAGCCTCCAGCTGAGCTTGGGAACAGCTCCCTGAGCCGGGGAGGTGGTGATGGGGTAACTGTGACCTGGACATGTCCCTGCTAGGACTGACTCCTGCCCCACTCCCCCTCAGCTCCAGCCCTGGCCTACCTTGTGCCCAGCTCCTCTTTACCAAACACAGCTGAGGGCTCAGCCTTAGAGGCAAAGCAGACACTGAACTCAGGCACAGACAAAGTCTGCTCGTGGTCTAACGCTGGGAAAATGCCATCAATTGAAAGTCCTGGAGCTCAGAGAGTTTCCTGAGGATAATGAGGACAAGAATCCCTCTGCTCTTGCACATGTGGATCCTAACAGTGGGTATGCAGTCGGAGAGCAATCCCAATGGCTCCTGGGAAGAAAGTACCATAGCTTTCCCTTCCAGGCTGAGGGATGGGCACCGTGGGATGGGGGATGAAAGAGCAGCTGGATGTACTTTACATCTGAAGAGATGTCCACTAGTGATTCCTACCAAGGCTGTTTGCCCTGACCCCCGACAGAGGCTGCTGCTGTCAGTGGCAGGGGCTTTCGGAACTGCACCCTGAGGTGAGAATGAAGCTGATGGCTGCATCCAACAGGTTAAGCTTTATATGGCTCACCTTTTATGGGAAACTGGTAGAAAACAGGCAGGTCTTGAAAAAAGTTTCACAAGAGCAGCCCTGCTTGGCCACTGCCTGCTCTGAGTTGCCCTAAGCCTCGAGTAAACACTCTCCTTCTCCCCTCCTTTGTGCCCTTCCAACAGTAAAAGCTGGAGCTGCTTTGGGGTCGGGAAGCCTCATACCAATGGCTGTGAAGGGACACGGCGAGGAGGGAGTCAAACTGAATTTCAAACAACTGCTCAATGTTCCTTCCAGCGCCGAGGAATCCCGGGATCCCTGGGGAGGAGGCGCGGGGAAAGTCCGGGCATCTCCTGCCACCAGAGGGGCTGGCTCCTCGTGGGGAGCAGCTCTGGTCTCAGTGACATCCAGTCACAGCAGAAATTATCTCTGGGAAGGGCCACTTCCAGCCTTTTTGGGGTCGTTTTGCATCTGTAACTCGTCTTTAATAAACTACGTTTTAATTTGGAGGATTATGAAGATCGTTTTAAAGCAGCTTATCTAACACTCTGTTCTCCTTCCCCGTTTTCCCCGAAGTGCTCGTGGGTGATGCAGAAGGCTGCAATAAGCCTTTCCTGAAGCTGCCTCGGATTAAACTCCTTCACTTGGGACAGCGCCGCTCCGCATGAATTTTAATGAAATGCCCTTTTCTCTGCAGGCGCCAGTTCTGCAGGGGAGCAGGATCCGGCACCGGCAAACCAGGAAGGACCAAGGGGATGTGCTGAGGCAAACTGAGGACCCTGAAACCGCCTCCCGAAAACGCAGCTCGGCTTCCCGGGCCGGGCGGGAGCGGGGCGAGGCGGGCGGGGGCAGCCCGGAGGGGTCGGGGCTGGGTTTGCACATCGGGTCCCGCACGGGGCCGTGGGCAGCGGCCGAGCCCGGCTGGGAACAGCCGGCCAAGGAACAAGGACTGCCTGGGGCTGACCGGGAGGAAAACCGGAGAACGGAGCCGTCTGAACATCGCGGTTTGGACACTTGTCTGGGCCCTCTTTACGGTGCCGGTGACGTTTTTCTTTCCCCTTGGGATCTGCGGCCTGAGATCCTCCCAAAGGCTGTTCTGTGTGCTGCGTCTCCCAGGGCATTTCTCAGAGTCCACTTTGTTTTGGAAGAGCAGCAGCTGGAAAAGGTCAGAAAACAGCAGATTTTTTTTGGTTTTTAGATACAGCCCAGCAGTGAGCACTTGTCCAGGGAGCAGAGACCCCTGCCCAAGGCCTCCAGCTCAATGCCCTCCCTGTCCTCAGGCACCAAAATTCCCAACAGCCTCGAAACAAAACCTTTACCCCAGCACCTGACCCAGGCGTGCCCTGCCCCTCATCCTCTAGCATGACTAAACCTCTAAAAAGGTCAACAGCCAAGAACTCTCTACTCCCTCTGAATCCCCGTGGCCCCTGGCACAGCCAGGTTCCTCTCCCTTCTCCCAGCCTTTGCGTTCTGCTGCTCCAGTAACCCAAGCAACACCAATACAAAGATCCCGCAGAATTGTCATAATAGAGATTTTTATTTTAAGAGAGTTGTCAGGTACCTAACAACTGTACAAAGATTCCTCAGGATTGTCACAATAGAGATTTTTATTTTAGAAGAGTTATCAGCTACCTACCTTTGTCTTTTTCCATTCATTAAATATTAACAACATAATTAACAACAGCCAACCTAATGCAACATTTAAAAGGCCCTCAGTTCAAGCTGTTAAGGCCCATTAAACCAGGAAATCCCAGCAAACCCCCGAACTTGACAATAACCATCATGTTTGAAAAGCAAGCAGCCGTTTCAGTATTTCAGCATTAAAAAAACCCCAGAGGTGAAGAACCGAGCCCAGCCCAGCCCTCACTCGGCCATCCATCCCGCCCCTGGCTGCTCTTCAGCCTCTTTTTCCCTTGCACGTAAAGAGTGAAGGCGGTTCTTCACCGAAATCGATGGAGGAGGTTAATTAAACGTCTCTGCTGAGCAGCACGGCCGAGGCTCCTGTGCATCCCCGTGTTTGTGAGTGCTCTTTGTCCTGCCCGGGGCGATCCCCGCGCTGGGGAAGGGCTGAGCAGGGGGCAGAGGGGGCCACGCAGAAATCCAGCTCTCCTCCTCAGCCAGGACAACACAAGCTCCATCTCAGGAGATCTCAGGCTCCACAGAGCAGCTACAATTCTGTCCTAGCCTAAAGCTGTTGGTCCTGCAGGGGTGTTTTTCGGCTCTCTGCAATAGAAGTCCCGATAAAATGTGAATTGGCTTTTGGGGCGCTACGCGTGGCTGCAAAACCCCCTCCTGCTTCGGAAGGAGGGCAGGGAGGGAGATGGATGGCGGCGGCGCGGAGGCTGCCGTGGGCTGAGGGAGCCTCAGGGGCTGCGGCCTCAGGGAATGTGCCGCCTCTGGGAGGGGATGCCCGCGGTCCCGGCAGCCGCCTTTCCGTTTAAAACAGCTAACAGCCCCCGGAACTCCTGCAGACGGGGGAATTCAGTGAAGATGCGTTGTAAAAAGTCAGACCCAACAGCGTGAACAACGGGTCTCAGAGCACCTATTCCTAAAGCATCTGTCTTTGTGGATTTCAATTTAGCAAAACAAAAAAGAACGGTTTGGTTTTGCAAAAAAAATTTGACTGAAACTAGAGTTTCCCTCAGGAAAAGTTTAATGAGGATGGGAACACGCAGAAACAAGCAGCATTGTCTGGGGAACCACCCGGGAACTTCAGCGGTTTGATTTACAAGGCTTTGCAGTGCAATTTGATACCAAACCTCCCAATCATTTGCTTAATCAGGAGAAATGCGATGCTCCAGCCCTAACACGGACTAAAGTACATTGTAGGGGGGTGACTTTGTAGACACAAACAAATCCTTTAGCCTGCTGACAGTTCCCAGGTTTGAATTCAGTGTTGCTGGATCCCGCAGGAGCCCCTCAAAGGGGGCAGGAGGTTGTGTCCGCCCTGAGCGGCCGGAAAGGGGATGGACCCTCCAAACCTGCAGGAGGGCACCTGGGACACCCACAATCACCCCCCAGCCAGCCCCAGTCCTTGGTGCCCCCGTGGCACTGGAATGGATCGATGTGCAAAGTTAATTGCAAGTCGAAACCTTTAGGTTCTGACAGTTGTTTTCCCTTGAAACGTCTGCAGGATGAGCCCTCCAGCGCAGACACTGGGAATGAGCAGAGCACACGGAGCCCCCCAGGCACCCTCAGGTGCAGCCCCAAAGCCCCAGCCCCACAGGGACAAAATGATGTGAGCAAAGGTGGGGTGGAGTGCAGCTTTTTCTACCAATTCGTCACCCCAATGCACTGGTCAGTTCATTTTTCTACCAATTCATCACCCTGATGCACTGGCCAGTTCCTTGGTTGGGTTAAAAAGTCACAATTCCCAAGAAGTGGAGGATGACAGCCGGGTGATGGACGGCAAGTCCCTCCTGTTTTACTCCGTGTCCCACTGATATTGAACCTGGATGTCCTTTGTGGGGCTGTGACACCCCGAAGTGGGGTCTTTCCTTGTTAAACCCCAAGATTTATGACCCAATGTCTTTCAAGCCTAGTTCAGAAGAGGCCAGCGGAAGGAAAATGGGTGTGAAGGGATAAAGGAGTCGGTGTGGAAGAGCTGCCTCCTATTGCTGCACCCGGGGGGTGCCCGCCCGACCTGCCCAAGCTGTTCTGTATTCAGTTACTTGTAACTTTGCCAAAGTTAAAAAGGCCCAGGTTGGAATTTTCCACCATTTGTTGGTCTCTAGAAGGAATGAAAGGCCGTTTCAGGAAAGTTAGCTTCTTCCGATGACTCAACCAGCAGAAAATTGCACATTATTAAGAGGGATAAGATGTTATTGGGGATGGTAAAGAATAAGGGACTCATCTGACATTTGCAGGTTGCACTTCTCTGTAGATTAACAAGGCGGAGGAATTAGGATTTTATGAGAAAACCTTAGTTTTAGCATTTCATACCAATCAGCAGCTTTGTTTTGCAATCCAAGTATCCTTCTTACAAACTAACAGAATGAAATCACTTCAAATACACCATCAGAATTAAACCAACACAGTAGAGCCAGGATTCTGGGAGATCTCACACTATTATTGCACCAATAAATAATTCCTGCAGTTTAGGGCTCTTCCTGATCCATGGTAGAAAACCCAGTTTTTTAATTAAATAGATAAACAAGAACTTCTAAAACCATCTACAGAATTTGCTGGGCAATAAACATCAATGTAACAGATGGTTTTGCAGTGTAATCATACACTGGAGATACCAAAGGCACACGGTAAATTTGCCACGTGATGCCCTTTCTGTCAGGCTAAGGGACTTCAGATGGATTTGGGATCGTCCCTGGGCTGGATTTGGGGCCATCCCTGGGCTGGATCTGGAACCATCCCTGGGCTGGATTTGGGATCATCCCTGGGCTGGATTTGGGATCATCCCTNTGGGACCATCCCTGGGCTGGATTTGGGACCATCCCTGGGCTGGATTTGGGACCATCCCTGGGCTGGATCTGGGACCATCCCTGGGCTGGATTTGGGACCATCCCTGGGCTGGATCTGGGACCATCCCTGGGCTGGATCTGGGACTATTCCTGGGCTGGATTTGGGACCATCCCTGGGCTGGATCCTTTCCCACTCCTCCAGGGATCTGTCTTTCAGCCCAGCCTCCCCGAGGATTTTCCCTGGGCCAAACCAGAATTTGGGCCCCACACAGCGAAGTTGTGAATGGAACAGACCCCCAAAGCCACGGTCAGTGTGTGTCCTGACCCACGCTCCAGCGTGGCCATGGAGGTGCCCCCGTTTCTGACCTTCGGGGGTCCACAGGTGGCGGCAAGGGGGGAGCAGAGCCCCGCGCTCGCTCCGTGTTACAGACGGAAGGACCGAGCGGGGCGATGGGGTAAAACCGGTTCTATATTTAAGCCGCACTGGGTTGTTATGGCAACAGGAATTCCAGCCACCACCGCGGGCTCCTGGGACGCCTCCCCGCCATCCTCTGCAGAGCCCAACTTTGCATCACGCAGCAGCTCCTGCCTAAGGCTGGGGCTGAAGGGGAGGGGAAAGAATGTGCAACTCATCTTCTCACAGAGAGCTTTTCCTCCAGGAGTGGAAAGAGAATGAGAACGGCTTTGACAACTGCCTGTGGACACGGGCACCAACACCCAGCTCAGCAGCAGAAAGGTTCAGACTCCCTCAGCTTGTGGGGCCCACAGGGACTGGGAGCCCCGGCAGGGCAAGCCCAGCTGCTGTGTCCCCAGGGGACAGCCACGGGGCTCCTGGCGCGTCCTGGGGAGTGTCCTGTGGGGTGGCAATGTCCCTCCTCCCACGGGACAGACCCGGGGCTCACAAACACCGGCAGCCACCGTGGTGCCACTTCCCCAGGCTTGGTTTCTTTTGTCTGGCTGGGGAAAGTCTGCATTTCATCCACACATCCATCTATGTACTTATATGGTCCTCATCTCCACCATGGCCAAATCTCAAGGGCTACCAGGACATTGTTTGCTTTTTTTTTTTGCAGCTATCATGCTGGAATTCATAAACAGAAAAGCCGTGTGTGAGACACACGCCCTGCTACCACAGCCTCGGCTCCAGCCCTGCAGCCAAGTTTGGGCACTGCTCATCAAGAAAGTCAGGCCCCAACTGGCGAGAGCCCAGAGGGCAGCAAAAGGAGTGACCAGAGACTAGAAAACAGCTTCTGAGGAGAGGAGGAGGAAAATGGGTCAACTCATGGAAATGGAAGGCAGAGCAGAGGTGGGGTAACAGTTTTCTATTCATAAAAGGTTTCTGTAGGAGACAGCAATGGCTTGTGTTCCTTGTCTGCTGGGAACTGGACAAAATACAGCAGGATGGGGGAATTAGGGTGGCTGTTGGGGAAAAGAGTGCGGAGTCCTGGGGTAGTTTGCCCAAGGAGAATAGGGAGTGCAGACATCATTAAGGCTTTCAAGGAAAAGATCCTTAAGCACCTGTCAGGATGGTCTAGACATATTGATCCTGGCTTGGTGCAGGAGGATGGATGAGGGTACATCTCCATCTCCCTCCCTGCCACGCTGGGATTGTTCTGTGGGAGCCTCACTGTGCATTGCAGCCACACCCCCAGCGGCCACTGGAGCACAGGAATGCTCTTGGCTGCCGTGGCCAGAACTGGGGCTGGTGTTTCAGGGGGTCCCTGAGGTTTTCAGTGTCCCCTGGGCCCACCTCGTGTCACACTCAGCAGCTCTCAGCCTGCTGTTCCATGGCCACACCAGCCTGGGAGCTCAGTGTCCCAGCAGCAGCCAGGGGGTCTCTGCTCCACTTCTCCTTTAACTAGAAAATCTTCTTATCTATCTATTGAGATCCCCCCTGCTTGGAAATGTAATGCAACAACACCTTCCTGCAGCCCATCAGTTCCCAGTGTCCAAAGCTGCTTCTGCTGGACAGTCTTGCCTGTTCTGGAATTCACAGCACAGTAACACCAACATGGCAGCCCCAATGGGGTGGCTGCTGGGCAGCAGGGCAGCCTGAATCCCAACTGATTTAAATGGGAAATATATATTAAAAAAACTGAAAATTGAGAAAAAGAGAAAATGAAGAATTGCTGGTAACCAAAACAGGCAGAGAGGAGCACCAGCCCAGAACCACTGCATCATCAGCTACACCCACACATCAGCTTTGCAGCATGTCCTCTGCCTCAGTCAATTCTTCCAGTTCACCTTGAACTGCTGCCGTGGCTGAAGGAAACTTTAGGAGAAACAGGAGAAGCCAGAAGAACACAGGGCCTGCATTGCCCTAAAAATAAACACCCAACAGGACCCGGAGTCATTCGGGGTGAGTGTCTGGAGGGAGCAGAGCCCCCAGGAAGCAGCACATGGGTGAGTGACAACACCACCGTGGTGACAAATGCACGGGGGCATTGATGGAAGCCCCGTCCTGGTTCACAGCTGGCACCAGCTCCTTCAGGGGGCTGTGACACAGCCTCTTAACAGCAAAGCCACGGCTACGGCAGGTGGGGCTGGGAGGAAAGGCAGACCATCAGCAGTGCAGTGAGGTATCAGATGGACCAGCCTGGGTATTTTTGTTCTTGGTGATAAATAAATAAATAAAATTGTGATGATTAAGTGGAAGCAAAATAGCCCCGTTATTGATACAAGTGCCTTTGCAGTACATTAAACCCAAGTAATTCAAAGAGCAGGGCATTTTATATAAATAATTAATCCTTTTTTGGTTAGCACGATGCCACTGTAGCTGCCTAAATCTTCAAAGAGGGGGTTACTTTTTAATTAGAATATGGTCATTACAAATGCACGTGGGTCTTTAATCATTCATGTTGGAAAGGAGCTGACTTGGTCACGCATCAGAAAGAATAAAGCAGCTCTCATCTCTCTCTAGATCACACCCAGCAAACCTCAGGCAGAGGAAGATCACATCTGCCTTGTGATGAGTGTGTTTCCATCACACTTGCCCTGTGACGAGTGTGTTTCCATCACATCTGCCCTGTGATGAGTGTTTCCATCACATCTGCCTTGTGACGGGAGTGTTTCCATCACATCTGCCCTGTGACGGGAGCGTGTTTTCATCCCCTGGGCAGCACAAAGTCGTCTGGGAAGATGCATTTGCTGAGGTCAAACTGAGAGGAGAATGAAGTGCTGGAGAGCCAAGACGATGCAGAATCGACCTGCCCCAGCAGCAGTCCCAAAGCGGGTTGTCCCCAGCAATTAGGGATGTGATGGAAGTGGACAACCAGAGATGTTTTCAAAGGATTCAATTGTTTCTTGCTAAAAACACTGCAGGCAACTGCCCTCTCCCTCCTTTCCCGGATCCCAGGCTCAGTGGAGAGTCCCAGCTGCTTTGTGGGGTCTGGACCCGGCCCAGGCAAGGGCAGTGCCCCGGGAGCCTCAGCCCTGAGCAGCAGATATTGTGATACTGTGGGTATCCCCCAGCTGCTCTGCTGCTCTGGCTTTTCAGACAGAACTTCCCAGAGATGCTTCCCTCTCTCCTGCAGGGACACAGAACCCAGGTGCTGACATAAAGCCTCGCTGCAGTCAGTTTGCAGCAGGTTTGCCCGGGTTCTGGACCCACAGCCGGGACACGAAGCCCGGCCGGGCTCAGCGGGGCCCCCGGGCCGCGGCACCGGGAGCGGCTCCAGCCCGTCCCAGCAGTGCCATCTATTGCCACACGCGGGGAGCCGGCTCGGGGCCGGGAAGGAGCAGACGGAAAGGCAAATTCCCCTCTGGAATAGGGGAGACCTCCCTGTTAACCCACGCGGCACCCCGCTTTTCTAAAAAAGCAGAGAACATTTGAAATCTCTGCGTGTGTGTGTTAGACCACGCCGATCTCAAGCCCCGTGATGTCTGAGAGCCGAGTTCCCCACAGAGCCTGGGGTCTGTAGGGATCATCTCCATCGAGTCCATCTCCACATCCAACTCCCTGCAGCCCCAGCAGGATAAACCATTGCCCTGGAGCCCGCGGAGGGCAGGGAGTGCCCAGAGCCTGTCCAGGCTGCAGCCTCAGCCTTGGCACCGTGACGGGGTGAGGGGCTGCTGCAGCCTCGCCCTGGGGGCTCTGCAGTTTTCGGTACACCTCAGTTGAAACATCCATTCTCAAGGTATCTTAAAGAGAAAGAAAACAAATCCCCCCAAACCCAGCAACAAAGCAGCAGCTGAGTTTTAGAAGCCTCACCCAGCACTCACAGCCGAGGGCTTTTGGGGCAGTTCCAGTCTCCATCCTCCTCCCAAAGCACCACCAGGGGCTGGCACAGGCAGCTGGGGATGAGCAGCCTCCACACCCTGCCCCGGCGGGCCCTGGGGATGCCACTGAACAAAGAAACATTCCTCTTCTTCACTGCAGCCAAGCATTTCAGCAGCTTGTCTCTTCCCTCACACATCTTGCAATACTTTGTCATCTTAAATTGACTCTGGTTTATATTAACTAAACCCCCCTCTCGTTCAGTATCTGGTTTGAAAGACGTTGGCAATAAGCACGAGTTCAGGGCAGATTTATACCCACAGACTGTGTGGAGCACTGGGATGAGTTTCCCAGAAGATGAACCCGAGTTTACCAAATAAGAACATGAAAAGCTCCAAGAACTCATTCACATCACCCAACCCACACATGGCAGGTCCACGGGGGCAGTGGGAATTCAGCGACACAAACACAGGCAGGCATTGCAATGCTCGTGGATATGGAAGGAAAACATGGACTGCGGTGTCTCAAGAGGAGAGGGAACATGAAAGGGCTGCAGGATCACGTTTAAAAATTCACCACATCCCAAACTGCACCTGGTGGGACGCAGGAGATGCTTCCAGGGGATCAGCTGCTGCCATTGGCTAGCACAGAATTTGGGAGCAGGGATGGGTGGGTTAAGTCCTCAAACACCTTGATTTTCCAAGAGACACATTGTTCCCAGCAAACTTCCCACTGTGCAAAAACCCTCTAAAGATAGAGTCGTGGGATGTGCAGGAACACCTGTCTCCTTTTCCAAATGCCTTTCCAGACTGTCCCAGCTTGCATCCCAGCCTCCCTCTGTGCAGTCCAACACCTGGCTTGTGGGCCAAAACAGGCAGGGAAGGAAAATGGAGGAAGTCCAGAAATGTTCAAGCTTGGGGAAAAACAAAACAAAACAAAACAAAA
>VZDJ01000175.1:11098413-11151556 GCA_008694505.1 Cyanoderma ruficeps | reverse complement strand
AAACCAAACCAAACAAACAAAAAAAACCCCCAAAACCCAAAACTTAAAACCTCCCCAAATTTTCTTTTCTTTAAAATGAAGATATGACATTGTGTTGATATTTATATAGAGAAAAGGACTAAACCGAAGGGTGAAATAGCACAAACATGAAACATAATTTTTGAGTTTCAGGAGAGATCTGAGCTCTCTTCAACTCAGAACTTCAACTGGTTTTGGTCGGGGGGCAAGAAAATCCCCATCAGACCCGGCCCTGCTCTGTGAAGGGGCAGTGACAAGGGGCACCTCTAAGGCCGGGCTCCATCTCACCCCAAAGCCGCCGGCTGCTGCCCCAGGGGCTGCCCCACGCCCTGGGCTCGTGGGGACTCGGCTTCCCCTGGGCACCTGGAACCTCTGAAAAACCGAGATTTCTCCCCCTCTGGAGGCAGGAACCGGACCCCGTCGTTCCCTGAGCAAGGAGAAATTCCGTGTTCTCCAGGNCCGCGGTGTTGCGATAAGGCGGCTGCTGAGATAAGGCGGCTGCTGAGACAAGGGGGCTGCGGCCGTGAGGGGCCCAGGGCCGCCCTCCTCCAGCCCCCCGGCCGGTTTGGGGCCGAGCTCTTTGTGCCTCGGCCCAGGCTCCAGCAGCTCCCCGCTGTCCCAGGCACAGCCCCGAGCTCTCCCCGTGCCCGGGGCCGGACGGGCGCTGCCCTTTGTGTTGCCGTAACGCCTGACCGTGGCTCATTTACCACCCGACACAGGCTCCAAACCCCAATGGGAACGGGTTCAGTCAACCACGGCATCCTTATCACCCCTCCGTGCCCCGGGACTGGCTGCTGGGCCCGGCCAGCTCCAGCCTTTCCAGCTCAGTCACCTGTGAAACGTTTCCAGCCGCAGCCGTGGCTCTGAATTATGAATGAATGTGCTTTGTCGAGCGCTCGGGCTCCGGGATCCGCTCTGAGCCCTGCGCCGGAGGCAGCAATTGATAACGAAGCCCCTGCCCGGCACGGACCCGGCACGGACCCGGGGCCATCACCCCATCAGCGGCTCCAATGCCATCGGAGGGAAGCAGCGCTGGGATGAGAGTGGGGAGGAGGCAGCCTGGACGCCCGGGAGGGATTTCCGGAGGGTCTCCAGCCCGTCCCGTGGGAAATGTGACCTGCAAGGCCGAGGTGTGGCCGCACGGGCTGCGCTGGGGCCATCGGCTGTGCTGACCTCCGGGGCGGCCGTGCTGACGGGGGATTTCCCCACCGAGTGTCCAGGCACCCCGCGCCTCTTCCCGGCCGACCGCCTCGGCCTGTTTGGCTCAGCCACCGTGGCCCACCCGTATCCAGCACCAGGGGGGTGACATCCCTGTCAGTGGGGTAAGGGACCAGCCGGGTCCCTGCTGTCCCCAGGGTGACATCCCTGTCAGTGGGGTAAGGGACCAGCCGGGTCCCTGCTGTCCCCAGGGGTCTGTGTGCTCTTGCTTCACCCAGGAGGTACCAGATGAATTTCTGGTTTTGCCTTTTTTGCTGCGGTGGGTGCTGATCATGGGAGAAGGGCAGGGAAGAGGGAGAACCCCCCGGCTTTGGCGGTTGTTTCTTTGTTAGCTGGGGTTTTTCACTCGCTGTGTTGCAGCGCAGGAGGCTGAGCTGTTCCCAGCCCGCGCAGGGAACGCCGTCCCCCGCAGCGGGGGCTGCTCCAGGGGGCAGCCGTGGCCGGGGGGCGGCGGCGGTCGGGCCCGGCCGTGCTGCCCTCGCAGGGCTCCTCTCCTCAAACCGGCACAGCCCACCCCACAGGGGTTTGCTCCCAGCTCCTGCGTTTGTCGCTGGCCCCATCAAGGGGGTCCCGTGCGCCCCCCTGGCCACGGGCTGGGGCTTCCCGGCCCTTCTCGCTCTCCCTGCACGGGAGCAATCCCGCCTTCTCCGCGCTCATCCATCTCCAGCCGCTGCCCACCCGCCGAGGGGGCACAGGGGCAGTGAGCCCCACGTCTGGGTTCCCCTGCAGGACCAGGGGGATCCCCGAACTCCCAGCACGGCATCCCCGGGGGCCCCACAGCTCCCAGCCTCCCTCCTGCGAGCGCCGGGGGGGCCAGGCGGCCTCGGCAGGCCCGGAGGGGCCGCAAGGAGCCCGGCACCCCCCAGGCTCCAGCCCAGCGCCGCGGGTGGGAGGAAGCTTCCCAGAAGACGGAGAGCTAAAAAAAGGCAAGGCTTGGAGCAACCCAGGACTGCCGGCTATTTATTCTAGCATGCCTGTATGCTGCAGAGCAGGAGAAAGATATTTTAAAGCTGCTGCAAGGAAGCTTGCCTGTCTCCCCGGGTTTGTTGTTCAAAAATTCAATTACCAACAGTCCCCGGCACCAGTCCCGAGTCCTGCACCACCTTCAGCCCAGTGTCTTCCTAACACCCTAAGGCAGCTGACCCCTCCTGAAGCAGATGCTTGGGATAAAGGCTTAAGCACCAACACATCAGGAAGAGTTTGGGGAGCATCCGCATCTCACACTCAATTTATTTCTGGCCAGTCCTAATGACCCTTACTGACTCACACCCTCATAGGCACTTAACCCTCTGGGCTTACACATCTCACCTACTAAAAAAGCACACCCCGACCTCCTGTAAAAGGAAAAAAAAAAAGCAAAAGCACCACAATCTGTTCTTGGATATGTATTTTTTACTGAAAAAATCATTCATAAATTAACAAATACAAAAATGTACAAACACATGGGTAAATAAATGTAATGACACAAAGGATTGCTTTGCTGAGAAGTGTGTGTGTGTTGTAAAACACTAATCTTCAGTGCAAAAATGTCCCCCTGGTACCTCTTAAAAACATAACAGTAAGCTCAAAAGCCATGATGATGGAAAGCTGCTTGAGAGTTTAAAGCCACTTTGATGGTGAGGGGCCTGAAGCGCACGGCCAGTGCTCAGACGGTACCTCCCTTAGAGAAGCACAGCTTTACGGAGAATTAACTGTCAATAAATAGTTTTGCAAACAAAACCCACATGGCTCATTTAAAAAACATAAATCAGCATCGCACGGGAGCTGCCCTCCAGCAGGGCTGACCGACGTGGAAGGGGCAAACGAGTGGCCTTGTCGAACTTCAGCTGCCAGAATATGTACAAGTTCTCCTTAATACAAGAATTTTTACACCATAACAGCACATGCGCTTGACAGTATGTTTTTAACAGTTACATTTACTATACAGTATTTGACATAGCTGATAAGATTAACAGTGCACATTTTCAGATAATCCACATTTTAAGAAGGGGAGATAAACCGAACGTGGTTAGAACGGAGGATGGGATGGTGCTGGGGATGGACCCTTCTGCGCCCACCGCAGAGTGCAGTTCTGAGCAGAGGTAACGGCTTTTGTTCCACACCAGGTGCCACGGGTGCCAGGGACATGGAAGGCTGAGGATCCCAACTAAGGTAGTTCAACACCTACTCACACACACATGCATGATTCCGGGGAAGTGAACTCGGACTAGTTGAAATACATTCCTTGTTTGAAGCACCATTAAACAAAGACAGGTTTCTAGCAAGGTCTGGGGATGAAAGAAAAGAGGGGCAGGGCAACGCGGGTTCAGCACCCGGAAAGGGTCCACGTGAATTACAGATCAAGACTCCGAAGCAAAAGTCTTTATTGCTGTATGTGCCAGGAAAAGCAAATCCTCACCTCTGCCTATAAATAACCAGGCTGAATCCCCTCGGGAAGCGAGTTTAAAGCACGTGTAAGTTCAGAGACTTTAAAACTTAGTTACAAACTCATCAGCGCTTTTCAAGGGCAGGCTCGCTGTCCTCTCATGCCGGCCGATAAGATCTACACAAAACCTGTGTTTCCTAAACTAACGTTTTCTGGATACAGGTTAGGAATGCCCTGGGCAGTCACACCCACCACAGATGCGTATGGGGATCATACGTCCACGGAACTGAGGAAACAGTGTAAACCATGAGAAGTTAAGGAAACCGAAGGCAAACAATGCAATGAAAAGAGTTAAAGTCCTTCGGAGGTCAAGTACCCGCCCTTGTTGTGTGGAAATACAAACTAAAACCAACACCCAATATATTTACTTTTAAGTCAGAGAGGTCCAGTGAAAGTGGCGGTGTCAGTGCTGCGTAAGGGCTGGACTGTGTCCGTGGGGACAGGACCCAAAGTCCAGCCTGCCCACGGTGGCTGTGAAGGAAAGAGGGATGACATTGGATGGCTGGATGGGCTCTCAGACCAAGCTCTAGCTTCCAGTCCTCATATTTTCATGTGTCCTTCATGTCTCTGGCTGAGCTGTGACCCCTGTCCCACCATGCCAGTGCTGCCAGGTACCCAGGGGACAGCGCAGGGCACTGCCTGGCCCTGCCAGCACCTCTGTGCTGCTGGATTTACTGATAAATGCAAACTAAACCAGCCTCCTAAACCGTTCCAGCACGTTCCAGAGCGAGGGCAAGCGCTGCTGTGTGAGGAGGGCTCATGTGGGAACAGTGGCTCCATCCCGGCCGGGCTCACCCTGTCCTCAGTGGGATACAGAGCAACAGCCATGGGACTGTATTCCATATGGCTTTTGGATTCATTTGCACATCACGTTGCAAAAGGGACAGAAAAGGGAGTTTTTTTTAATAAATATTCCCATTTCCTCACCCTCCCCGAACCAGCCAGCCCTGCGGTTTCTGGAATGAGTGATGACCCAGCTGTATTTCTCACCCACTGCACTGGAAGGTTCCGGGCCCTGGCCCACAAACATTTCTGCCTATGCCCAGCTGGAATCACGTGAGCAGTCTCACTGGCTTAAAAGGGAACACCTTGCACAAGTACAGTGATGCTCACACAAGTGTTTACAGAACTCAGGACTAAAATGAGTGACCGTATGTAAACCTCTCGCTTGGACTTGAGCCATAGGAGAAAAATAAAAAGGGGCAATTTACACAGCATATTTACACTTACACTTCTTTAAGAAGCGATTCTGTTGTATATACTTCAAGCAGGTCATTTAAAAAACCGCACAGACGTAGAAGAACGGCATCAGAAGTCGTCTGATCTCCCACCAGGGCAGTTGCCAACCCAACTGCTCCCGACGTTCGCCGTCCCGAAGCCGGAGTCCCTCAGCCGAGCCGCTTCCCCGAGGAGAAAGCGCATCCGAGGGGAGTCCCAGTGCCAGAGATTGCGGAGGAGGAATGTGGAGACGAGAGCAGCAGGTCGAACTGTTGTCCTGAAACCCAGAAAGCGAGTGGCAGAAAAAATGAAGAGACTGCTGAGCTCGCTGCCTGGGTATCGGCCTGGATTGGTACAGCTAGGGCAAGTTGTGCGTGCACTTTCAGCCTCATTCTCCGAAATACTGTGATCCTTCATTAGACAAAGTGTTGCTCGTCCTCAGTAACCCTTGGAAAAGAAAGTCTAGCG
This sequence comes from Cyanoderma ruficeps, assembly GCA_008694505.1. Taxonomy (NCBI): domain Eukaryota; kingdom Metazoa; phylum Chordata; class Aves; order Passeriformes; family Timaliidae; genus Cyanoderma; species Cyanoderma ruficeps. Next base: position 11,146,209 of record VZDJ01000175.1, on the reverse strand, counting down.
TGGTGCTTTCTTGGTGAAGGGCAGAGCAAAGTTATTTTCTCCTCTTAATATTCGGTCACCAGAGCCAGCTCCGGTGTCAGGTTAACAGTGATGTTCTTATACAAGGCGTCATATGTGACGTTTGGAAAGTAGTTCAAGTTATTGAGGCCGTCCAGGGCTTGCCTTTCTTTTGACTTCCTCAGCAAGGCGTACCTGTGCAACGAGAACCAGGGGCCAGAGTCAGTTCCACGTGTCTCCCAGCACCTGCAAACTCCTCCCAAGGCCACCACAGCACCTTGCAAAGGGCCAGGCCCAGGAGCAGCTACCAAACAATGAACTTCTGAGTCCTTAGTAAAGGCAACTGTCACGTTTATTTACTCTGTGTTAGTAAATATCAGAAAATTCCATCACTTGATAAGGGGTGAAATGCTCACTGCGCCACCAGCACACATTCAGCTGCCAAAACAACCTGTGGCACCTGCCCAAAGCCTGCAGGTCCCATGCCCGGGGGGGCTGAGCCTGGGGGTCCTGCCAAGCCCACCATCCACACATCCTGGAGAGACACAGCTGAGGGGCGATGTGGCCATTGCCACTTTTGTGAAACCAGACAGGAACAAGAACAGAACTAAAAGGCTTCAGTCTGAGGGATGGGGGCGAGGAAGTAAAACTAGCAGAGTGGTGCTATGGGGAAGGAAACTGCAGCTGGTGCACAGAAACAGCCTCAAGCACATTTAGAGGCAGCATGAGGAGGTAGAAAGAGGAGGGTTGGGAGGGGAAAATAGGCAGAAACCTCTCCACAGGACAGGGGGCCTGAGGCACCAGAGCAAGTGGGAGCTGGGCTAAGACCTGGGGACAGAGAAGGGACCAGGGAAGGGCTGTGCCATGAGGCAGGGGAAGGGGCTGGGGGAGAACAAAGAGGGAAGTGCCAGGAACCAGAGCTCAGTCCCATGCCTCTATCAGCCTGCCACGCTTCAAGGGTTTTTAATATCCTTTTTTAAACCAAAAGCAACTTCTCTTTTCAAGAGTGAAGTAAGAGAAGCATCTCTGGCTGGCTGCATTCTGTCCAACAGAGATATGAAAAGTAGGGCTAAAGATGGAAACTTGAATGGAAACACTCTCAAAAATGAGTCTTCTGCAAAAGAAGACCAGCAGATAGCTCAAATCTCTGCAGCAGCCTAAAGCCCCTCTGCAGAACAGAGCTTGCACTGCTTGTCCAGCAGCTGCTCAGCTTCAAGTGTTAATTCCTGAAGTTGTTTGTGAAAGATGCATTTCTCCGGTTTTCTGCTGCACAGTGTTCAGAAGAGTCAAATTCCACCGTGGTTTTCAGGCAAAAGCAATCAGTCAGCCCTTGTACTCTCTGAAACAGCCCTGGCTCTGGGACAAAGGGGTTGGAGCCCTCCTGGAGAGCTCCAGGGAGAATTTGTCTTCTTGAGAAAAATGCTCGCCCAGTTCTTGTCCTCCTCTGGTCCAGGGACAGTCGCCACTCCTGACGGGCGTCTGCAGCCTCACGAGAGAGCAAACCCTGAGTCCAGGGCCTCTGTGCACTTGCCCCAGCCTGGGGCCAAGAAGCAGAAACAAGAATGGAGAGGGTGCTGTGAGTGCTGCCAGGGACACCTGATGCTGTAGCAGCCACACTGCGGGACAGACAGCCCCTGCTCTGTGGCTCTGCAGCCTGGGCAGTGCCTCCCCCAGCGCTGAGCTGAGGCTCTTCAGAAACATGGAACTTCTCTGACACCTGGCAACGGGCCCTGCACACCCCTCTGGAGATAAAGGACAGGCCTCAGCCTGCCATGCTGACAATCCCCTCTTCTGGATGGCAGCCACAAAGCAAGAACCCCCCACTGCAGGGATGTGGGTACGGAATGCAGGGATGGAGGAATCCTGGCAATGCTCTGCCCCCCTCTCCCTGCAGTTTCCTTCAAGAGTTCAGACTGTCACTGCCCTCAAACGACAGGGAACCTCCTACATGGTACAGACTCTTTGTGAAAGGCTTTAGGATTCTTAAAAAAATTTACTTGCCTTCCTAGGAACTGCACTTCTCCCCGATGATGGTGGGGAATTGATTTGTATTTCCCTGTGTCTCCCTCTGGTCGAGTTACTGAGTAGCCTGCGAACTGTACTCTGCATTAGAAAGGGGAGAAATAAAATAAAATAAACAAAAAATAATCACCCGTTGTGTTTGCTGTGCTGGCAGAGCTTCCAGGGCTGCAGTCTGAGCTCCCAGGGCTTCCCACCCACAGAGAAGCCACAAAAACCTCCCGCTGCAGCCCGGGCTTGGGGCACGTCCCACAGCACTCAGCACCTCGGAGCCCTGCTCAGCCGTGTGGGATGCTGAGCACAGAGGCAGCAGCTCCCCAGGCAGCCCCTCTCTGCTCCCCAGCACTGCCAGGGCAGGGAGCAGCCCCTGTCCCTGGGGCCAGCACAGCCAGGCTGCCGCATCCCAGCCCATGGCCAAGGTGACAATTGTCCCCTCAGAGCACGTGCCCGGCTCAGCTCACAGAGCCCCCCGGGGCCCAGGGAGCCCCTACCTGTTCCAGAGGTCGTCATCCTCGCCGCCCCAGCCCCAGAAGGCGTTGGGGAACCCGTTGATCTTCTGGAACTGCTCGACAGTCAGGCCACTCACCCCCCCGAAGAACTCGTTGTACGGGAGCCTGAGCAGGAGAGAAGGGTCAGGGCAGAGCCCACTGGGCCTCCCACCTGCCCTGGGAGAGCCCATGTCCTGAGGACGCTCTCTGCCATCCCCTCCCACGCTCCCTTTGCACAAAGCCTGAGAAAGAATCCCCAGATTCATTCTCTGCCTTAAAAACGAATGAATTCACTCTACCCCCGGCTCCTGAGCAGTTATAACTACAGCAGTCACAGGGAGGAAGAAGAGTGCTCACAGGTACATGTACTTATCCAGCTTGGCTGCAAAGTGCCTGGGCATCTGTCCACACCCATAATAGTTCCTGTCGTTCTCTGGGATGTGGTCCACGTCGTGGAAGATGAGGCAGTCCCAGTCCAAGTCCTTCATTGCTTCCCGAAAGCCAACGTTGAAGAGCATGGCACGGTTGAAGGGTTGGGTTCCAGCCTGGCAGGGAGAAAGTTCCTTCTCAAGAGGAGCCCCTGCAGCTCTTGCTCTGCCTGTGTGCTCTCAGCCCTGCCCAGAAAACTGCAGAGGGCAGCCAGCTCCCATGCTGAACCATGAAACAACTGATGTACTGGAGCAGACCAACACTGAAACATTCAATTCACAGTACAGGAGCAGAAATAAAGATGCCGAATACTCACACACTTGAAAAAAACGCCCAATTTTGATCAATCTTTTTAAGCTAGAGCCAAATATGGAGGCACATTTACTGGGTGGATGAAGCCAAACAGCTTAAACGAGAGATCCATATCCACATCAAATGACAGTCAGGTTCTACATGAAATTCCTAACTCGGGTCAGGCCATCCCTGTGCCTAGGGGATGCTGCCTGGCACTACTGCAGGGACATACAAAAAACCTGCAGCATTATCTGAACTGCAAATACCTGGTCCAAAGCTTTTTTAAAAAAGTAACTCCTACAAAACGGAATTGAAAAAATAAAACAACAATGCAAATCCCTGGATTTCTGTTTTTCATATAAAACCAGTAATTTCTGGGCACATCTCTTTAGCTGTGCCACTTTCAGACAGAACCGGGCAACTCACACATTGCAACACGAGCCGTGCAGCCGGCACATCAGCGAGCCGTGACCCGGCAGGGACAGCCCCGGGGCGGGGCAGAGCTGTGCCCCAGCCCTCCCTCACTCACCTGCTCCACCACGTAGAAGGCGAACTGTAAACGCTGGCGCTGCAGCATGGGGATGAGGTGCCGGAAGAGGACCGGGAGGTGCTCGTAGCGATTGCGGAATGGGATCAGGATGGCCACCTGAGGGGCAGAGGACGTGGCTGTCACTGCACTGCGCTGCTGCCCGGGCTGGGGAGCAGGGCTGGCTGGGGGGGTTATAGGGGCAGGAACAGAGGTGTCCTAGCTCTCCCGTGCAGAGCAGCCCAAAACCCTTCCAACTCCCAAAACACAGATTTCCTATTCACTTTTTGAGGAATTATTGCTTTGGAAAAATTCAATGCCACTTTGAGTGGAAAGGCAAGATGCAGCGTCCCCCTGTTATCTCTGCCCAGCACTGGGGACACTAAAGCAGCCCCTGACTTCACTGTTTCTTCCCTGGGCGCTGCATTCCCACACTTCAAAGCTCCTCATGCCATTGCTGTGAGGATGCTGCTCACCAGGGATGCTCCCATGAACATTTCCTGCTGCCCACCCAGGTCTCCTGTCCCCCCGTACTGAGCAGGGCACGGGGCTGCCCCATTCCCCCCCCCGTGCTGAGCAGGGCACGGGGCTGCCCCATTCCCCCTGTGCTGAGCAGGGCACAGGGCTGCCCCCTCCCCGTTACCTTCCAGCGAGGCAGGCAGTCACTCGGCTTCCAGTGGCCTCCCAGCTTGATGGAAGGGTCTTTAGAGAAGAACTGGTGGATATCCTCCATGGTGATCTCGCTCATATTTACATCAATGGGGCCCTCTGCAGAGTGGGAGAAGCCGTGGGGTGAGGAGCTGCTGTGGTCCTGGGGCAGCATTTGGGTGCATCCCTGTCCTCCATCCCCAGCCCTCAACTTCTTTTCTCCAGCACCAGCACAAACAATTAGGAAATGCTGCCGATGCAACACCTCGGTCTCCTCAGCCTCTGTGGCTGCTGCTGGATGCAGCTCTCCATGAGAGCCCACGCCAGCCAGGGCAGCCCTCTACCCCTCCCTGCATGTTTCCAGCACACTGAACCCCAACCGCAACAGAAAACATTCCCCTCTTTGGAACATTTGCCCTGAAAAGCCCAATTTTCCACCTGAGCTTTGGTGGAAGCATTTCTCCCAGCTGCAGCCCCCCGGGGGGGTCCAGCCCATCTCCCCCAGCAGCCCTGGCACAGCTCAGGGCTGGGACTGGCAGCACTGCCCAGGCACAAGGGAGCCGCCCCGCTGTCCCTGCCCCTGGAAAAGGGCTGGCAGAGTCTTTTCACCGGCTCCCAGCACACAATCCCTCTTTTGTTTGTGTTTGCCAAGCGATGGGCTCCCACTTCGGCAGGGAGACATGCCTCTGACACAGCAGGGATTAATTCCTGAGGGTGGGTAAACAATGATTTCCCAGGAGGGAGCTGGGCTCTGAACAGCGCTCCCATTCATGCCCAGGTGCCTGGCAGGGAAAGGTGCAGGGCTGGAGAGTCTGGGAATGCCACTGTGTGCCCTCCAAAGCCCTGGGGAGCAGGAGAGGGGCACAGAGGGGCAGCACGACACTCACTCATAGAAGGGAGCCTCTCAGGACAGGTATTGTTGGGGAAGTAGGTAAAGTCTTCAGGAAGAAACGTTGTGGCTTGCAGAAAGGTGTCGTTGTGGCTCAGATCAAGAGGATAATCTGGGGAATGAAAAAAAAAAAAGAGAAGTTTTCACCTGAGCTATAGGTTCGTTATTTCCAGCCACATCCCCAGGCCACTGTGAGCAGACTCCAAAGGCAGCCACAGCTGAGGATGTCCCCGACAGCACAGCTGTGTCCCCAGTGGAATGTGCTTTACCCTTGCAGCCCACCGGGGTGCTCATCCCCACCCAGGGACAGGCGGCTGCAGAAGCCCAGCGGCCTCTGCAGCACATCAAATAAACCTTTGCATTTTCTGGCCAAAGGGGGATTTTTCAGCACTGCCCTCAGGTATCACAAAGGAGCACGTGGCTCTTGAAAGGAAAAGGTACCAGTGCCTTGACCCTGAAGGACCCTGGCACAGCAAGAGGGGATGTGCTCCTCCAGCAGGTCCCTTCCCAGCAGGAGAGAGAGAAATCCCCCAGCCAATGCCAGCCAGGACTGCCAGTGCAGTACCCTACACAGGGCAACCCTGCCCGGAATCCTCCCCATAGGATCAATAAAAACGATCACGTTACACACAGACTTCCCTCTGCTTTGTGTGGTGCAGGAGCCCCCGTGCTCCAGCAGGGCCTGCACCACTCTGCATCCTCCCCACACCCCAAACCCCAAACCCCTGGGCAGCCCCCTCCAGCCTGCCACACCTGAAGGGGTTTTAAGGAGATTTTCCACTGGAAGGAGTAATTTGCTGTGTGGTAACATCATGTCAGTAACATTGTTTATTTGCCCAAGTAAACAGCATCCAAACCATCTCAAAACTCAAGATGGGCTGTACACAGAACCTAAGGGCTTTTCAAGTGGGATGGAAGTTATTTTGGTTGCTTGATACTGTTCCAAATTTCCATAAGCAATTTTCCCTGTAAACTCCCATTACCAGAGCACACCCGCAGTACTCAGCCCAGGTCACAGCCCACAGTGAAGCTCAACTGCTCTGCTTTGCACCAAGGGCTGTCCTTTTTTCTGTCTCCTCTTGCAGCTGTCACACAGCCTGACTGCCCACAGCAGTGGGGACAATGCCCTTCCCAGGCAGTGACACCCACCCAGACCCCCAAATTCGGACAGCGAGGGAAGGTTCTGACCCCAGGGTTAATGCAGTCCTTGTGGCCACAGCACCAAGTGCCCTCCAGACGTCACCACCGTCCCTCCTGCGTCTGCTCTGACCTGCCTGCCAGGGAAGGTCGCCCAAGGACGGTGCTCAGTGCTTGTGTGTGCTAAAACTGTCCCCATGGCTGGAGCTCCTGGGGAGGGACGGGTGTCCTCACGTGCCTGCCCAGCTGGGGCTGGCATGAGCTTCAAGCAAAGCCCAATACTGCAGCAGCAGCAGCATCATCACAGGTATCACTGGCGCTGCGGTCACCAGCTCCCTGCCTGCTGCAGGAGGACACAGGTTTTTGGATCACTTGAAGCCCCCCAGGCCGGAGCCTCAGCAGGATGAAGGCTCTCACCACCACAAGCAGCAGCAATGGAGCATCTAACCCTCCTCCCCTCAGGGGATCAGCCACTTCCTCACCCTGGCTCTGCTTTGCTTGATGTTTCCAGTCTTAAAAATAGCCCAGGGTGGCTGTTCTGGCTGACTTGGTGCAGCACAGGAGGTGACCCAGGGCGTTCATCTCCTGTCTAAGTCGATAATTCCCCTCCCGTGCCCATCCCCGATCGGGACACAGCTGAACTGGTGGCGGCACCTCAGCAGCCTGGGCAGCAAGGACAGGGCTCCCACTTGTGCTAATGAGGAAATGATCTGGCCTTGTAAAACTCTGTCAGCCCCTGCTGCTGAGCCCTGGAGGGCGAGGAGCCGAGCTGAGCTCCCCACACCAGCCCGATGCCACCAGCACCGGCGTGACACTGTGGGGATGTGCCAGCAGGGGAGGGACAGGCCAGGTGCCCCCAGCAGGGGAGGGACAGGCTGTGGGTGCCACCAGCAGGGAAGGGACAGACTGTGGGTGTCACCAGCCCCCAGCAGCACCTCACACACAGGCAGGGGCAGCTGTGCCTCACTGCACCACGCTGACACCACAAGCCATAACCCCACATGTTCACACGTGTGTGGGTGCTGAAGGGGCTGGGAGGGGGAGCCTGGCTGCACTCCCTGCACCCTGCCCGAAGTCCAATATTTGATTTGTGGCAGATCTCCAGCCAAGCCATCTTGGTTCATTCTTGCATGGGAAGAGTGATGCTGACGAGCACAGGCTGCTCCACGTGCCCAGGGCTCTGCGCAGGCGCACGCCTGGCAAGGGATTTCTTAAATATGAAACCTGATCCTTGCACTGAATTTGAAAGTGTTTACTCTCAGAGCGGTTGAAGCTACAACTTGAATTCCTGGAAAGCAAAGAGGTTTTCAGCTCAAATCCCATCATTTCAGACCTTTCGAGATTTTCACCCCTTGGACAAGTTAGAAGCATTTGAACTTTTCACGAATATAAATTAATAAATATAATTCTAATATTTTTGACAGCATTTCCATATATAGGGCAATACATATTATTTATGTCACATATATATTTTTATCTATAAAAAGAGGCAAACAATTAATCAAACCTTCCACCCTGCATTTACCAGTACAAACCAATCCCTTCAACTTAATTTTCAATGAAAGGGGAACCTTTAATCGAAGTTACAATTATTCAAGAGGTACCTGAGTCGTTCACACTGCTGTTCCTCTTGGCATAGGCACTGCGGACCACCTGCTCGTACACCTGAGCTCCTATAGTTCGCATGTTCTCACGGATCATGATGCCTTGGGCTTGCATCATGAAGAGGTAGGTGTTCACTGCAAGGCAGGAAGGAAAAGGAATGTTTTCTCATGAGCACCAGGCTTCGCAGGGAAAAGAAATCCAGGTCTTTTGGAAGCAATCCCAAAGCCTCCCGCTTGATTTGAGCTCCCTCGTGGCGGAAGGATCCCGGGGCTGCCGTGGGCAGGGCAGGGAACGGGGCACTGGAGGCGTTGGGCACGTTTGGAAACCCGGCTGGTGACAAGGGTGATGTGCCCAGCCAAACCTGACTACCGGGCTGTAGACTGCAGCTTAACCAACAGCACATTGTGCTGCTTAATGAGGGAGGTTTAATTAGGAAATATCATTACAACAGGAAACCCAGCTGTGTGCCTGGAGAAGGGCAGCCCTTCCAGGCTGCAGCACTGAGGGCTGGCCCTTGCCTGGCAGAGGCACCCCAAAAAGCATCCCCACCCCAGGCTCTGAGCCGCCAGCATGTCACACCCCAGGGCAGGCAGCAGCACAAGCCCAGGGTCCCCGGGGCAGCCCCCCAGGCACATTTCTTCCCCTCTTGTCTCCTGCTGACCCTGTGCCCTGGCACAGCGCAGGCTGAGCCTGATTAGGTTTCAGTTTAAGCTGACACCCAGCTGGCAGGACCAGGCCCCACAGCAAACAGCAGCAAGCACAGCCTGTGTCACCAGCAGCTGCCATGGGACAGCAGGACAGCCACCCACAGGGGCAGCAGGACAGTCACCGTGCACAGCACAGCACCCATCACTGCGCCAGCCACAGACCTCTCGGTGTAGCTTTGGCCTTAAGGATGAAGTGGAAAATAAATAAAGTCTTGACATGAAGATACCGAGAAGGGGCAATCTAGAAGGCCTGTTCTGCACCAGTAATTAAAAAACCAGGTCAAAAGACACTCCAGGAGGGATAAAGAGGGCACTGGGCCAAGGAAACAACAGGGACCCTGCCCAGAGGAGGGCAGAAGCTGATGCAATGTCACCAGGAAACATCCATACCAGACAGGTCATTTCCACAGCAGCCTGAAACCAGCAGCTACCAGTGCTGGAAGGCACAGCCATGGCCGGGGTCACCGGCAGCACAGGCTGGACATGGCACTGGCACCGGAGGGTGGGGGTCCCCACCCCGGGGTACACACACCCTGCACCCCACGGGCTGCCTGCCCGCCCCCCTTGGCACCCACACACCAACACAGCTCCAAAAGGCCCAGACACGTTTCCCAATCCCAACTGTATTTTGCTTTCACACAGTAAAGTAAATATTTGAAAGGGGGATGGAGCCCCACGTCATGCCCGGCCTGTCTCTGAGCCACGGGAAATCACCGGATTTTCACAAAGAAGGGGGTCAACTGCATTAAGTGCTTGGCAACTGAGTGTCTTGAAATGCAATTTCACATGTCCATTTCCAGCCCCTCCCTTCCCATACATGTCCCCTTTGAAGCTGGGCCAGCGATGGCACCTTAAGCCAGCGGTTACAGCAGCAGTGAGCAGGAGCTGGCTCAGACAAAGCTGCACTCAAACCCTCTTGGCTCACCCACCTGTTCTGGGGCCAGCTCTGGAGCCAGAGTGACTACCAGGTCAGCTGGTGACAGCTACAGCCTAAACCTGAGCTCTGGGGCAGTTTCCCAGCAAGGCACCCCCGTTACAATGGCAGGAAGGGGTATCAGGTGCTGCTCCTCCTCAAACACGGGGAATCTGCCCTAACAGGTGCCCAGGGACAAGGCTCAGGGAAAAGCTGGCATTTGATGTAGCACCACAGGCCAGAAACAGAAGTAGCTGAAATTCCCCATGCACAGCCTTATACCCAAGCCCCAAAACCTTCATAAGTTCACAGCTGTCAGCTCAGAGTCCAGCACCAAAGGCCACCACCTCCCAGCACCAGCAGTCCAGCCCCAGCACCCCTCCCCAGCTTTGCCAGGCAGCTGCCCTCCAGGATTTATGAAAATGGGAGTTCCTGCAGGAGCTGTCAGAGGTGGGTTTTCGGGGTGAGCAGTGAGCGATGCTGCCGGAGCCTTGGGCTGCAGGGCAGGATGCACAGGGCAGCCCCAGCCCCACTCGCCCGTGCAGGTCTCCCAGATGACCACAAGCTTTTCCTTCAGCTTATCAGCCCAGTCACAGCCCTCAGGTGTAAGGGCTGGTACCTGGTGCCCCCAGGCCATGTCCTGCCCCAGGGACGGCCAGCACCCAGGGACGGCCAGCACCCACCCCGCTGCTGGCACACGGCTCTGCCAGGAGGCAGCCCCAGGCAGGGACCCAGCCATGGTAACAGCATCCCCCAGAGCCAGGCAGGCACGGCAGGGCACAGACTGTGGGCTCCACAGCCCCACCACGGCCTCCAGCAACACGGACAGCACAGCAGCCCTCCCAAAAACACAAAGCCTACTCCGGAGCCAGGCACAGCTTCTCCCCTCTGCACGGAGCAATGGGGGCTGAAGCCACTCGGCTGAGCCGGTCATGGGGCCCAGGCTGCTGCTGAGGAAAGGACAGCGAGGCTGCACCTTCCAGCCCACACGGAGCTGGGCCGGCGGTGAAAAACAACTCGCTGATGCTGATCAAGTGCTTTCCACTTCATTATGCTTTGACTTGCTGGGTAAAGCAGATCCAGGTTTGGTGAAGCATGAAAGAACAGGAGAGACAAATCAGCGTCCAATCCCCGGTTAATGTGAGGAAGAGGGAGGCTTGTCGGGCGCACTGAAAGCGCCGTTTGTTCCCCTCCGCGGCGGCAGACGGAGCCGGGCCCCGCCGCGGCCACATGACACGGCTGGGCTGCCCCGAGCTGCCGCGGGAATCCTGAGCACACTGTCACAGCAGCCACCATCCCACTGTCACAGCAGCCACCATCCCAGGGGAGCGGGCAGGAACAACACCAGCTTTGTGTCGGCCAGCAGTCGCCTTCTCACATATTAACCCCTTTAAGCAGACGATTAAGGGGGTACCTGGCCAAGGATGGTGTGCCATCAACACCTCGAACAGCCCCCCAGGACCAGGGACCAGAGCCCCTGCTCCTACCCCCAGAACAAACCGCCTGCACGAGATAAGCTTCACAGACGCTGTGTTTATCCAGAACTCGCAATTCATTCAGGTCAGAAAATCGGATTTAAAACACGTTATTGCAAACATTTCACTCCCTGCGTGCACACGGCGCTTAGACCAGCCCCAGGGGCTGCCGTGGCCAGGGCCGGGGCTGCACCAGCATTTGGGAATCCCTACACCGAGCTCAAATCTCACTCCTCCTCCATTTACTGCCCTTTTGATGAGCAAATTAGCCATGTTTTAAATTTATTAAGGCTGGCCTGGCTGGGCCTACCGAGCCCAGGGCCGCTGTGGCCGGAGGCGTTCCCCAGAGATGCCGATCAGCCCGGAGCATCCGGACACGGGCTGGTCCTGCTGGGCTTGGCCTGAGCCGTGGTTCAGCCAGAAAGCAATTCTCCCTGTTGTGATATATCGCTAATCTCATCACACAGGATGATCTCGAAAATTACATCGGCCTTCTGCCTTTCCTCCCTTTGAGCATGCAGCACTTGAGAGCCCAGGCACGGAGTGACAACAGCCTGGCCACTGCCACGGGGCAGCTGGACAAGGACAGCGACGGGAGAGGAGACTCGTCCCTTTTCCTGTTAATTTCCCAGCAAAATCGCACTCCCCACCCAGAAAACAAGCAAAATTTAAGAATCCATTTGCCCAAATAACTGCCTGAAGATTATTCCTGTTGGTTCATTAAAGGACAAATCAACCCTGCTGTGATTTAAACACAGGGAAGATGTGACAGCTTGTCACCAGCTGGGACAGAGGCACGAGGCTGCACCCCAGGGCATGGCACCCCTTGGGATGTTGCACCCTAACCTCTCTGCTCACAAGAAAACTGGGAAGGCAAGCGCTCACCCAAGCCAGGGGTGGATGCAACAACTTCAGCCAGGGAAGTAAAGTCCAATTACATAAATGAGCACTGAAGTCTTCCTGTAATAATTTCTCTGTTAGTATTTTTGGAGCACTTCTAATCTAGAAACAGCTGACTCTCTCATGGAAAATTAGTTTCATTGTGATGCTACATACTAGAAGAGGCAACGGGGTAATTTGCAGCTCGGGAGCTGATTTGGAAGAGGACTGGCTGTGATCTGTGCCAGCCACCGACACAGGACAGGGACAGACCTGACACGTCTCCCTCCTGACCCTGACAGCTGCCATCCCCTGTGAAAAGGCCCTTCCTGCAGCTTCCACTGCAGGGGGACGGGGAGAGACAGGCAGCAGCGCTGGGGGCAGGAAGAGGGGCCCAGGGGCTGACAGCAGCCCTGCATGCCTGCAGCTGTGTCGTGCCCAGCACGGCAGCCAGGCTTTCCTGAGGAAGGAGCCGGTCTTCCTCTGCTTTGAGATGTAGGGCTTTCTGTCACATTCAGCATTTTTCCCGTCCATTAGTCCACTCTGCCGCAGCAGCACGGAGGGGCTGTTTGAGCTCATCGCGGTCTCAGTGCTACGTGCAGCCTCCTCCTGCCAGCCCCACTGCAACCAGCACAGTCACAAACCAAGGCACCGCCGGACAAACTCCTGCTGAACGCCCTGCCAGAGGCTTGGAGTGGGCACAAGGTGCCTGGCAGAGCTTGTGGGACACCTCACGTGGGACACGCAGCGCTGACTTGGGAGGGGTGAGGGTCCTGCAGGATGCGGGGCGGGTGCTCAGGTCACCCTGGCAGGGCTGGGAGGTCCTGCCTGCTGCAGACACTTCCCACAGGGCGCAGAGACATCGAAACCAGCAGTCCTGTCTACACTAAGCCTTTTGCTAAGCTCTCCCCGCAGATCCCCAGCATCAATCCAGCTCCATTAGCATTAGCAACATAAAGGGGTTTAATCAAACTAAGCCTCTAAGGCACTGATAGACAGTTAGGATAGTCTTAACTCATAAATAACCCAACTAGGAAGAGGAGCAGCATCCCAGCGTTAATACACCAGGAGCCCTCTGTCTCTATTGGCTTTCCAGTGGCACTGCATTCCCCAGACATGCTAAGTGCCAGAACAATTAAATAAGAGGTTCCTATTAGTTTTAGAGAATTTAATATTAATGCCATCACTGTTACTTAGCCCTTCGCCTCTAAATAGCACAGGAGGGAATAATTTCATACATTAAATGGCCTAAGAATTAACAGTGCAGCAGCAGCACTGAGCTGGTAATTACAAACCACTTGTCCCCAAAATTGGCAAGTTGGCAGCTTGCACATGACACACAGCAAGCAGGAAGATGGGAGGCTAAAGTGACACTCGGTCAAAACCTGAATATGGGGAATTTACATCTCAACTGCCTTACAGAAAAATGACCCTGGGGAAGCCTCAGCAAGGGGAGGAAAACCCATATCATTCTAAGAGACCCTAAATTTTTCATGTACACATTTCAGGTGGCAACTTCCATTTGCACTCCCACAGCTGCCTGCACTAAGGCGTTTGTGCCACTCGATCTGAAAAGCGCTGCGCTGGCTTTAGGGTACCCAGCGAGAGGAGCACGACGTGCTCTGCCCTCGTGGGAGAGCTCAGAAGGCCAAGGGAACTCAGGGAACACCCAGAGCACCAAAGCAGCCACGGCAGGAGCTGTGCAGGCCAACAGCAGGCAAGGCTGGGGTGGGATGGAGCCGCAGGTCACCCAGGGCAGTGCCACACGTGCAGCACCCAGCTCCCTGCAGGTGGGAAAGGCTGGAGCACAGTTTACCTGTGCCCGGGGCAGGGATGCCAAAGGTGGCTGTAAAATCACACTGAGGGGTTGCAAACCCCCGAGAGCAATCCAGGAGCAATTTCTGCTGCAGCTCCTCTCAGTCACACACACAGGCTGGAGCACAGAGCAGAACAAGCACTTGCCCAGGTTAAACATTACCCTTCCTCGAGAGATTCAGACCCCCCTGCTTTAACTGCCACCCAGGAGATGCGATTGCACACGACTGCACGTCCTGTTCACGTTCCATCCCTCCGTGCCCATCTCCAGCCGGGCTGCTCTCCCCAGCAGGAGCAGAGCAGCCGCTATTCCCGGGCCGGCAGAGCCCCATTCCCGGGCCGGCAGAGCCCCATTCCCGCGCACGAAATGAGCCCCATTCCCGGGCCGGCAGAGCCCCATTCCCGCGCACGAAATGAGCAATCGAAGGCTCTTCAGCAGGCGCTGACACCGAGCCGACCTCCGGGCTGGAAGCACCGGCTGCTGCTACCACAGCAAACATTTACACTTCCAAGCACTTACAAGCTCAGCGTTTGTTCCCCCGGTTCATTAGGAGACAAAGGGCTGGGAATTCCTGCATCCTGGACACTCTCTGAAGGCGTCAGGAATCCCAGCGCCCCAAGCCCAGCGCTCATGGACGACCAGGATGACCAAACAGAGGGAGAGCTTTCATTAAAAAAAATAATAAATAAGAATTAAGTGGGCAAGGTTGGGAGAGCGAAAACAGGCAGATCCTCCCCAGTGCTGTCCTGGAAGCAGGAGGGCAGGGAGGGACTGAGCAGCTCAGGACAACTCATCCCTGGGCCATGGGAACTGGAACAGCTGCAGGAGACCAAGGAAATCCTCCACTGCAGGCAGGGCCTGCCACCAACCTGGGCATCCTGCTCCACCTGGCAGCCATGGGACACGCAGGAGAACGGGGACATGGGGAGTGGTGCTGCCCAGGAACTGCAGCCAGGAAGGAGTTTCAGCAGCGCTGCCCTACACCAGCTGGAAGCAATCTAGGATAGTCAGACCACAGCAGAGAACAGGAGACAGGTGGGATTTGGACTTAAAATTTCCACATACACCAAACACCAGTTAAACAGATTCTGAAATTATTGATTTGTTAGTCTTCCAAATTAGGAGAGTATGCCCATTGGAGAGTACTCATTGGAAATTGTTAAAAAACAGCTTAAGAGTAACGGATCTACTGAGTCAGCTCACACACTGCAAACTGCACTGCCTGGAGCTGTAACACCCTGACTTCTAAGGAGACAAAGAGAACAGGTTCTGTTGTTTTGGCTATTCCCCCCAAAAAAACCAAAGACCTGATTTTTCAAGCATGTTTTACAAGTTCAGCGTGGCTGAACAAAGAGGGTTATCACATGTACAGCCTCATGTCTGCTGCAAGGGAGCTGCTCCAAGGGCGGGTCCGAGAGGCTGTTCCAGGTCAGTGCTTTGCCTGTCACACCAGGCTGGCCATCCCTGAGGAGCCATCTCCACACACCGGGCTGTGAGGAGTCATCCCATCACACCAGTCCCTGAGGATCCATCCCATCACACCAGTCCCTGAGGATCCATCCCGTCACACCGGGCTGGCTCGCTGTGTGCAGGACAGTGGGCCCTCCTCGCTCCACACAGCCAGACCCACGGCACATCTCCCACTGCCATTTATGGCCAGACCATGGTCCAGCATCTCCTGCTCACATCATCCCAAAATGAAAACAGCACAGGGGAGCCCTGCTCCCAGCCCAGCTCACCCACGGGCGAGTCCAGGGGACCCAGAGGGGACGAGCAGCAGAACCCAGGCAGGGATTGTCACCCCGTGGAGGGCTGGCCTGTGCCCAGCTCTGCAGGGCAGGTGAGGACACTCCTGCAGCCCCAGGGAAGGGCAGAGAGCCACACCCTGCCCAGGCTCACCCTGGGCACACCAGGGCTGCCCTGCTCCTGCAGGAGCTTCTGCCTGACCCGGCCCTGCTGTTCCCACTCTCAGGGGGCTAAAAGGCCCAGAGACAGGCCCAGCCCTGCACTGCCATGGCCAGTACCTGCTGCTGGGAATAAAGCATCCCGAGCTGCCTCAGTCCTCACAGCACAAAGGCTGGCACCATGGAGACCACGGAGAGAGATCCCTCCGTAGCAATACCCCAAGATTGTCCCTGTTGTGGTTTCTTTTCTGTACCTTGCCAGGTTCTGGGAAAGCAGCCATCCCAGCAGCCAGGGAAGGAGCACAGCCACAGCCCCACCTCCACACTATGCATCTGCCTGGCTGCCAGCCCTTTCAACTCCTAAAAAATTCTCCAAGCTGGAATTCCTCAATCATGTGGGATGATTGTTGTCCGAGCTTTTCAAAGGCAGCAGCTCAGAGCTCCCTGCCAAGGGTACTCTCACCATGCAGTGCCATTTAAGACCCACAGCAGCTTGGCCTCCACAGTCAGATTACAGAGTTGTTCTTGTCTGCAGTAATTAAAGGCAACACTGTGAATGGCCTCTCCAGCTGTTGTGTTTTATTAGAAGCAAAAAAGCTATCAGAGAGAGGGTGCAACTTTGAACTTCCAACACGCACACCATTACCTATGGGATTTTGTAAGAATTCTGATGTCCTAACACATTTATTAGCTTCGTTGTGAGCTATGCAACCTTGGAATACAGAACCTTTTTATATGATTTTCTTCCGCCTGACAAGCAAACTGGTAACACAGCTGCTGTAAATAAATTAACTGACTCCATTATCAGCATAGGGAATGACTTCACTGGGAAAAAATCATCCCTCCATCTATAAACTCATTTAACACCTAAGAGGTCGTCCATCAGCTCCCAGCGTGACACCTCCCTGCGTGTCAGCAGAAAAGCAATGGCGTGAGTCTGTTTGGGATGCCACAAGCAGGGGAAAAGAAAAAACCCTTCCCTTCCATCACCCCACAGACCTGTGCAGGGCCAGGTGACTGTGCAAGGCCAGGCTCGTGGCTTGCCCCCAGCCCTGCCCTTCTCTCCTGCCTCTGCTGACTCGTCCGTCCTTCCCAGACCAGCGTTCACCAGCAGCGCGGCCACGGCGGCGCCAGGCACAGGAAAGCCCTAAGCCTTATCACGGGCACGGGGAGCAGAATGCCCTGGCGTCAGAGAGCAGCCTCGCACCGCCCTGTACCACAGCCCCGCGCCCGGAGCCCGGCCCGAGCACTGCCATTAGGTTACACATTAATCCCAGATAAGCGGCACAGGGTACTGAGCCAGCCAGCTCAGCAAGGGATCAGCACTTCCACAGCCCCGAGCAGCAGGCAGAGTTCACGGGACGGCACCGGCTGGGAGGGACGGGAGCTCACGGCCCCTGACTCCCACCCCACCAGGCTCAGCTGGGTCTGTACAAACAGGGAACAACCTGGGGCAAGCTCGGCAGAGGCTGGCTGTGATCAGGCTCTGCAGAAAACACCCTGCCTGTCCCTCTGTGGGCAGGGGCAGCCACGGCTGCCTCCTCCTGCCCGGGCCACCAGCTCTCATCGGGCTCTGCGGTTGCTTGGAGAGGGATGAGCACACACAGGGGCACCTGAGGGAACAGAAACACCCTTTTCCTCCTCCCCTCTCTCCCACTGAAACACCTTTAAGCTCCTTGCACACAGCAGCAACTTAAGTTTCCTTAGGAGACTTCAGTGTCGGCCAGGGGCTCTGGCCACTCTCTCACTGATATATGCAACAGGGCAGAGGGGGAAAAGATAATAAACTAATCAATTCCAGCCTGTCTGCAGCCAGAAGCCGAGCTCTGCAAACATGAGTCAGACATACCTCGGAAAAACTAAACACATGGGGAATGGGAGGCCAGTGCTCCCAGGTGGGACAGCCAGAGCAGCTGAGCAGGCAGCGAGGGCAGGACTCCTCCGGGCCAGGGCAGCCCCGAGGGGCCTCAGGAAGGAGCTGGTTGAGGCTGGAATCCCACAGAGCCTGCCCACATCAGCACCTCCAACTGCCTGGGCACCGCACGAGCCCACAGCAATGCAGCAGCACCCTCCTCCTCCTCCCTGCCAAGGCACCAGCCATTAATTCCCTCCACACTGGATAACGAGATTTTAGATTACACCAATTTATCCACTCAAGTTACCCAATTTGTGCAGGTTGTGTTTGCTGCCCCAGGGGATTACAGCTAAAGGCCATCCTCCCCCACTCGCTCCTTGCCCCATGTGGCCAGGTCCTTGGCAGCCCTAAAAATGCCCCATAAATGCCCTATAAAGTACAGCTCTCCGGCAGCACCCCGTGGTGTTTGGGGATTTGTAAGCCCTCCCCAGGCAGGGGTGGACACCCCCCGTGCCAAGGGGAGGCAGCTGGGGAAGGGCAGTGTGGGAAAAGGGTCAGAGTCAGCACCCGCCCGAGCCCTGCCCTGCCGCCAGCTTCGTGCAGCACAGCAGCAGCCCGGACAATTGCTGTGTTGACAGGCGTTTTTCCTTTTTTAATTAGGTGAAACCGGGGTCAGCCTAGAGCACCCTGAAGCTGGGCAGCCCCCACTCCCCCTCCTGCCACAGCTCCCTCCATCTGCTCCTGCCCCACAGCCCTTGCCAGCCAAGCACCGAGGCTGGAGCTCCTCCAGGGCCAGGTACCAGCGGAGCCCCTGCTGCTGCAGCCCAGAAACTGTCAGAGCCTTTGGGACAGCCCAAGACACCCCAAAGTCAGGCTGATGGGGCAACTGCACACTGACAAACCTGCCCAGCCCTTCGAAACACAAAGGGAGGCTCGACCAATCCTTGCCTATAACTCCACGTACGAGTTAGGGCAGGAAGATGCACAATGGCCCTGGGCGGGAGGAGAACTGAGGCAGCACCTCATTTGCAGGTTTGATTAGCAATAAATTAAACATGGAGCATTTTACACCTGGCTGTCAGGCAAGATGCTCTGCCAGCCCCACACCAGGGCTCAGGCCACAGCCAGGGGAGATGGGGCAGCCAGGACAAGGGGCCCACAGCACAGCCAGGATGTGACAGAGCAAATGTCCCTGCATTTGCTCCAGGGTTATTCCCACTGCAGCGGGCAATGAGGCAGGGAGGCAGAGGGGAGAGGTTTGCAAAGTCCCAGGGCTGCTTTATGCAAAGGGAAGGAGCAGTGGTGCTGTGGGGAGCACCTGCTGCTGCCTGACAACAGCCTGATTCACCTCAAAGCAGAAGCTGCCCGTACCCACCTCCTCCAGCCAAGCCTTCTGCTTGGGGTGTTCTCATTTCTACAGGCAGTGCCCACAGTGTCACAGAGCAAGAGACCTGTGACCTATGTCTGCTGTCATTGCATCGAGTGGCAGCAAGACAGAGGTTGGTTCCTAGAACAAACTTCTCCTTTTAAGAAAAAGAGAAGGTAATTTGAATAACCAGTGTATTTTTAACAGCTTGCTCAACTGGAGCATCTCACTGCAGGCAGATGAGGTGGTGCAGACCATGCTCACAGCCCACACACATGGAGACGGGGCACCCCAGAGCACCAACACAGCTCTCCTGGCAAAAACCCCAACCCTGCAGGGAAGGGACACCACACAGCTTGGACAGTGTGCTTGCCCGGCCACTCCAGGCAGACCCTGGTGAGCACGACTGCTCTTAAATGGAAAGTAATTTAAAATATTTGCCTCAATACCTGCCTGCAGGGACAGTTCTGAACCGTGGGCTCCCTCTGCACAGCCAAGGCCACAGCAAGGAGCATCCTCTGCTTCACTGCTCTGCAACCAGCTCCAGCTCCTCTGCTGCAGGGTCCTGCAGGTCCCAGGGCAATGCTGCAGAGGGGGCAGGACCAGGGCAGAGGAGGCCCTCGAGAGCTCCAGGGCTGCTGAGAGCCACTGCAGGGAGATGTGGGGCTCCCTGTGTGAGCAATAGAGACTCTGGTCTCTGCTGCAGAGCCACACAAGCTCACAAGAGCCACAGCTGCTCTTCTGGAAGGTGGAAGCCTGACTGCCAAACACCAGAGCATCTCACTCAGCTGTCAGCGTGAAGCTTCGTGTATCTGGAAACACGGCTTCACGCTGAGAGCCAGAAAAGGAAAGCCTTTTCCCCAAAATCCTCCATGATGGTCAATGACTAACAGCATTCTCACACTCCTACCTCCCCATTGCCAGTTCTGCAATCTGGTTTTGCATTTGGTCACCGCTGCCGTCACACCTGCCCGCCCAACCTGCGGCTTCTTCGAAAGCCACACACGGCTGAGGAATATTCCCCCTCAGTAGCTGGTCTCCAGGCTGGCATTTCCAAGGGCTTTGATCCATTCCAAATAAGGCAATCAGCTTAGCCCTTGATTAAATACATCGCATAATCCACCTCAATCTTGTTAGCCGAGAAGCAAGTTGCCCGTCTCCCCAGCCGTGGGTGGCACGGTGTGTCACCACGGGGCACGTGGGGCTGTGGCAGGGTGAAGGTGTCCCTTGGGGCACGTCCTGGGCAGGCAGCAGCACTGGGGCAGCTGGTGACCACAGCAAGGCCACTCCAGCAGGGCCCTGTGGACTCAAGAGGCAGAAGTTCACGGGATCCTTCTGCAAAGCTTCCCCTGTAGCACACAAAGAGCACCCACGGAAGGCTCTTGCCCCCTCCCCAGGGACAAGGAGGGTGTCCCCAAGGCACTGGGCACCCAACAGACAGCAAAACCCTTAAAAAAAACCCCAAAAAGACCAGGAAAAGAGGATTCACTGACCCTGAGCAGGGAGGCAGGCTGCAGCAGGGAAGGAGGATGTGCTGCAGCTTTGGGAGAATTTCACACCACAGCAGTTTTCCCCTCCTGAGGAGGAATGAATCAGTAGCCCAGCAGTGTGGAGCCTCAGCAGGGCAGGATGGTGCTGAGGGGGAAGCACACCACAAGGGCAACTCCTCCCCTGGCAGAGAGGAGCCTGGCCCAGGCGAGATGCAGGTGTGCAGCCAGGACACAGCAGCCTCACACGCACCTCTGCCTGCTCTGGCCAGTTCCTCCAGCTGGGAAAGCAGGAAAAGCTGTGGCACTTCCCTGCTGGCCCCAGAGCCCTCTCCACCCCTGCACCCCCAGAGCAGACAGCACTGGGGGTGCACACACGCTCCTACCATCCCCAGCAGTGGGACACGGGGGGTGAGGCAGTTTGGGAAGTCTGGCAGAGGGAATCCCTCCTTCCCCAGGTGAGCCCCGCTCCTCTCCTGCACAGCTCTGGGGGAATACTGACAGGTGAGTGCTCAAAGCCTGCCGAGGCAGAGCACTGAGCAGGGGAGACCACGAGGATGCTGTTTCCCAGCACTGAGGCTCCTCATCCCCACCAGGCAGTGCCCCAGCAGCCATTCCCACCCAAAGCTCTGCTGGGACAGGAGACAGGAGAGATCTGCTCCCGATATCACAGCGGTGTTATTTAAGGCTTTAAAACCAATTCCCTGACCAGAGCTATTGCTCCCTGTTTCCCCCCAGGTTTTGGAGGCAGCAGGTGGGATGGGCTCTGCATGCAGGTGACCCATGCTCACCATGTGTGATCACAGCCTGCAGGCAGCAGCCCTGCACATCCCTGTTCCGTGCTGCATTCGCAGCTCCAACGCTTCCTGCAGCAGCCAGGCACGTTCCAACAGCCACTGGAAGGATTTTAAGTTAATTCAACCCTGTTAACACATTATATGGCTGCTGCCATCCCCATTATCCTAAAAAGCCCAGGTATAGATCTCAAGGCGAGTACAGGGAGGAAGGAAAAAAAAATTAATTTAGTAGGGAGGGGAAAAAAGGAAAAAAAAGGAAGTATTGGGCAGAATCCCAAAACACAGTTTCAGGCAGATCAGGAAAAAACTTCATAGTATTTGAAACAAACAAAAAAAGAAGCAGCCAACAAAGGCAATATCTGCCTTCACCAAACAGTAGCCAGGAAGGCTGAGGAGAGCAGAGCTCAGCTCTCCAGTCACCAGCTGGTGTAACAGGAATCAGGTTTTTGGCATGGGGATCCTCCCCCCAAGCCGGGCAAGGGAACAGGCTGCCCGCAGAGGAGCCGGGATGATAAATGACAGCAGTTGAGCACTGCAGGGGCATTTCAGCGCTTCAGAGGTTGCTGCTATAACAATCTTCTCTGACTCAGCAGCTGAAAGGGACGCCGGGAAGGAAGCACCATAAAAAAAAAAAGTCATGCATTATTAATATGGACTCTGGCAGCAAGACATGAGTTGGAAAAACACTGAGGGGGGAAAAAAAAATGACTGCAGAATGAGAGCAAGCTGCATGTGTGGAAGCATTTCACATTCCTGCGGGAGCGGGGGCCACCCCGTGCCCCTCCAGGGCCCCAGCTGTGAGGGAACCCCGCGTTTGCTGACAGAGCCCGGGCTGTTCTCTGTCCCCGGGCTCAGGCTGCTGCAGCCCTGTGCAGGATCCACCATCAGCCCCGGGCACGGCCTCTGCTCCCTCCCGGCTGCAGCAGCTCCGGGCTCTCCTGCCGTGGCACGTGGCTGTTCCAGCAGATTATTTTTATTTACCTGTGCTCTGTGCATCCCCTGCTGAGTCCCCACGGCCTCCCCCCGTGCATCCCAGCCCTGCCCAGCCGTGCCGGCAGCGCCCACGGCCCCGAGCCCAGCCCGCAGCCGCTGCCAGCGCCGCTGACGCAGAGGGCACGGAGGCAGGCGCTGGAATGCCTTCCTTTTCCTGCCAGGTAGCCAGGGAAAAAAATACCTGTTTGCACTTGACTACCTGGTGCACTGCAGTGTTTGCTTTCCTCTTCTATTCCAACGGCTTTGCACGGGGCTTTTTTTGGAGGCAATTTATAAACACGAGCGTTCACGTGGCCGTCTTCTCCACCTCCCACCCAAAATCCTTGCTCCCAGCCTGCTGCTGTGGGGAGACACCATCAATCAGGGGCGTGCACTGTGGTGTCACAGGCACCCCACGGCCATCCCAGCCTGTCCTGTCAGTGCAGGGACCCCCCAGCCCCACTCAGGAGCCTCTTGGGGGTACGGCCACAGCTCAGGTCTCAGCCCAGCCCCTCCAAAGCAAGGGATGTGGCCAACACAGCGCCAGCCTTCCAGAGCCTCCTTTGATTTGTATGGCAATTTGTATGGCAATAACATTCAATAAAACCAACCAATTATTTTGCCATAAAGTTCTCCAGACACACAAACAAACATTGCTGAACTGTTTACACCACAGCCCGACCCACAGCAGCGCGGGGGATGTTTTGCCTGTATTTGGTTTCTTCCATTACGCCTGCAGTGGCATCCTCCATGCAGAAACAGTTCCCAGCCTTTACCTTTCAGGTTCCAGCGGCACAGGGAGGGCAGAGCCCCACAGCAGCTGCCTCACACACAGCCCAGCCATCACAGGGGGATGTGCCTGCTCATCTGGGCAGGGAAACAGCACAGGCTCCCACCCAGCTTGGGAGACTGGGGCACAAGCCACAGGACAAAAACACAGCCCTGTGTGAACCCACATCCCCTGGAAGCAGCTCCTCCCCTGCCACAAGAGCTGGGGGACAGACAGGGACAGCCCAGCTTGGGTCCCCTGTGCTGCAAGGCGGGGCTTGGCCAGCACCCCAACAACACCTCCAGAGGGGCCCCAGGATGAGAGCTCTGCCCAGGGCAAGGGCTCAGGAGAGGTTTGTGCCAGCCCACGGATGCCACATACAACTGCAGCCTTACAAAGGGCAAAACCCCTCGGTTTCGCACCTCAAACGAAAACCGAGGAAAATGACCTTTAGGAAGTGACACACAATGTCACCACACGCTTCCAGCTACAGCCCCAGCAGGCAAGCACTGACCCATCACCTCTCCCACGCAGCCAGGAGGGAGCAGGAGCTCAAACTGAGCTTCTCACACCCCTGCAGAAACACTTACATGCCCTGAGAGAGCAAAGTGTCAAATGAGGAGCACTGAAGCTTGTGGCTTTACCAAAAACACCCACAGTCACTACAAAGCACAGTGAATTCCCCAAACACACCTCCCCCAGGTCCCTCCTTCACTGTAACAAGGGCAGCAAGCCCCAGAAAACTCCTTTTATAATGCAAAAAGGACCCTGTGGCCCTGCCCATCATACTCCACACCACAGCTGCCCCCAGGAGGACACTTCCCACCGGGATGAGGGTTCCATGTGCCATCGCTGCCACCCTGGGACCCTTCCACGCTGAGGATGGCCAAGGGCTCTT
Organism: Cyanoderma ruficeps; assembly: GCA_008694505.1. NCBI lineage: Eukaryota > Metazoa > Chordata > Aves > Passeriformes > Timaliidae > Cyanoderma > Cyanoderma ruficeps. The sequence continues at coordinate 11,122,339 of VZDJ01000175.1, read as the reverse complement.
CTCCTGCCGGGCACTGACATCACCCTCAGCTTTCCAATCCACCTTTCCTTTCAAAATAAGAGCAGCTCCAGGGAAATGCTGAAAGCCCCGGTGGTTTCAATGTTATCTATTGCACATTCCCCCCAAAAACCACACCCACCAATACCTCTCAAAAATTTCTGATTTGGGCTTATCTTGCATTTCAACAGCACAGACCACTACACATTTTCTCCTCCGTGTCTCCAAGCAGGACTAATCCCCACGGTATTTAGAGCCAGTGCTAGAAAAGCTTCAAACACACATTAACCACCCTAAAGCATCCGTGCTCAAAATGCCGCCAGCCAAAACCACAGCCAGAACAGCCTGAATGTGATACAGGAGAAAAAGCCTGTGTGGAAATAAACTTCACTAAAATAACCCAGCAAAGGTTTTGTCGAAGTAAATACACACATTGTATCGTGACAATGATGTTGTAAAAATAAAGCTGTTCAGGGAGGGCTTTTCTTGCTCTGTACAGCTGCAGATCAGCTTCTCTTCCAGGCCCCCCAGCCCCCGGTGCTGCCACAGGGTGAGCAGAGATCTCTGCAGAGCCAACAGCACATCAGCTGTGCCACCACCACCGCTGCCACCCCGGTGAGCTTCCCAGAAATTTCAGTTAAGATTAAGTATTTAAAGACTCCATGTGCTCGGATATTTAAATCCGCCAATTGTCAGAGCGTTCAGAGGGGATGGAGTGCAAACACAGAGCTCCCCACACCGCTCATCTCCACTCCCTGCACTGCTCCCCAGGGGGTTCATCGTACCCTGCAGAGCAGATGCTGCCTGAGCCACTGCAGTTAATGAGTCCACCTGGAAGACAGGCAGAGATCAGCTCAGGCAATAAGGCAGCAGGGTCAGAGCCCTCATCTCCAGCAGAGCCAGCAGCCACCTGAAGCAGCTGAGTGTCTGCTGAAGCCCTGGCCTTCCACGGCCTCCCAAACCCACGAAGACCACGTCTCCTGGGCTGACAGCACGGGTTGTTTTGCTTTAAGGTCTGCTCTGCTACAGATTATTGAAGTTTTGGAGCACTCAATTCTCAGGAATGAAGCGATACCTGGAAACTTTTGTGTCTGCCAGTCAGATTCCACAAGGCAGGCTTCCAGAGATACATGGATGAAACATGAACTCCTCTCATACTCTACAGTTGCAACATCCAGCGAGTCACCAGCAAAATAACCCAAACCAGATGTGCCTGACAAACAGCACAGGTGCTCACAGGCAAAGAAAACCCAGTAATTCATCTGCCCCCAAAGAAAACTTGTAATTTGGTAGCCTTGAGCAAGAGGTGGTCTCCAACCAGTGCACCACCAGAACCGTGGATGAAGTGGCACAGGAGCAGCTGGGAGGAACAGGGCTGCTCCCCATCCCAGACCTGCCTTGTAGGAGCCTCTTTGCTGGAAGAACATGGTGCTGCCAGAGGAATGATTTCTCACAACTGCCACCAGTCTCCTTCCACTCACAGCACAGCAGATCCCAAGCTCATGTTCCTGTACCAAGGGGCACTTGAGGATTTCTTCCTACCCCCAACCACTGTCAGATCCAATGACTGCAATATCCTCTCTGGGATATGCTGTGGAGCCAGGCTGCTGCTTCCCTGGGTTGTGAAATGCTGCTGGGCAGATCTTTCAGGCAGAGGAGAGTGAAGGAGGGCAGTGCTGCCATCCCACAGTGAGGTCCCACACTGCTGGTGCTGCCCGGGGAAGATCTGGAGGTGGAACCAGGGCTATGACAGTACAAACCTCATTTCATTATTCCAAGCTGCACCTCCACCTTCTGTCCCTGCTCAGACAGCATCCAGGCACCCAGCACGCTGCCAGCAAACCCAGAAGGACACCTGCACCCAGCCCCTGCCACGCTGAGGCCATCACCAGTGTCCTGCTTGGACAGGCTGGGCACCAGCACCCCAACCACGGCCAGTGAGCACTGCCCCTCACCTGGACTCTGCTCTGCCATCCCCCCTCTGCCCCTCGCCTGGACTCTGCTCTGCCATCCCCTCTCTTCCCCTGCCATCTCTCCCCTGCTCTGCCATCCCTCCCCTGCTCTGCCATCCCCTCTCTGCCCCTGCCATCCCTCCCCTCCTGCCCCTGCCATCCCTCCCCTCCTGCCCCTGCCCCTCCTGCCCGTATTCCCACAGCAGTGCTCAGCAGGCGAAGCAGCAACAACCCACTCGCCCACACGACTCACCAGCCCAGCCCCACGTCCCCACAGTGCCATCCCCCTGTCTGGGACCTCGGCCACCACTCTTCCTCTGTCCTCCACCACCACGGGCAACTCAACCACTTCCCACAGTCCCTCCAGCTGAGACATGACAGCAGAAGAAAAATCTTTTGCCATTTTCCCCCCGCAAGAACTCCTCTGTGCTATGATCTGCCAGGTGGATGCATTAAACAACCAAACTGTACCAGCGGCCTTTGCTGATATAAAATGGTTCCAAAAGTGCCCAACGAGCTGTCCCAAGGCAGCTGTTGGTCCCCACAGCACTGCTCTGCTGGTCACCAACACGCAGCCTGACAGGAGAGTGTTCCAAAGCACTCCTGCCTATCGAAATCGAGTTCTTACGCCATAAATGTAATTCAGGGCTAGTGGTGCTGCCTCCTGCCCTGTATGACTGGTTGGGAGCAATTTCTGATAAGTTTGGAGGAAGTAAAGCCAGACTGAATTACAGCTCTCTCCCAAAGGAAACAATCTTTCACCCAACAATTTAAATTCTTTACATTATTTTCCCTGCATCAGATCCAACCAAGTATGACTCCTGGGGAAATCTAAATTAAAAAAAATAAAATTAAATGAAGAGGTTCTGACATCCATCACGACAACAAAATGAAAGGCAAGAGCTGCTACCTGAGCAGCAGGAAAGGCCCCTGCCAGCCCTCCCAGCCACGCAGCAGCCACCCTCTACACCAGGACCAAGTCCAAAGTCTGAGAAGTTCTCACTGTTGCAGTTACAGGTATCAAGATGAAACAACTTGCAGCTTGAAAAAGCATTACTGCTTTCAGCTGCAGAAGGGAATTCCCTGCATTTCCTAGGCCCTGTTCACAGAGAATAAAATGAGGCGCTTGTAGGAAAGCTGTATGAGCCACCACCACGTGAAAACAGGACGTGCAGGGATGACCCCACATCCCGTGGATGGATTCAGAAGCAGAGGACAGGATGAAACACAAACAGCTCCTGGAGGGCTTCCACCTCCAAGCCAGGACACTCCTCATGCCTGCATCCAACACCCGGGTCTGGGCACGGACAGAGTGACTCTGGCAAACCCATCCCTCCACATCCCACCTCGGGAAGGCAAGAGGCACAAAGGGCAGCTGTCCCAGGAGGGCAAGAGACTCAACAAGCCCCGCAAAATAACCCGTCGAGGTGGCCCCTGACCTCCGCAACAGGACAAAACCGCCTGCCCAGTGCCCAGCTCTGTTTTTCCCCAGATGAGGCCGGGGTGGCTCCTTGCAGTGAAAGCCTAGCCTGCCCTGCAGCCCTGTGCCCTGCAGCCCTGTGCCCTGCTGGTGCCACAACCCCTGAGCACAAGCGACGTCCCCCCTGCCCGAGCACCCCCATGTACCTGCCGCCTGCAGGGCCTCCCTGGCACCGGGAGACATGAGGGCAGCTCCTGGAGCCTCCAGCCCCGCCGTGCCTCAGCCCTGCTCGTGGCTGCAGAACAATCGGCCACCTCATCCCGCACACAATGGCCACGATGAGACAGCCCCACACAATCACCAGGGCAGCGCCGGGAGCTGGGCCGGGGGGAGCAGGGTGCAGGATGAGAGCCGGCTGTGCCTGTGCCCTGGGCTCCTCCCGGCCAGCTCCCCTCCCGGGGTGGCCGTGGGGATGTGACTGTCAGGGCACAGTGTGGGGAGGACAGACAGGAGTGGGATGCTGGAGCTGGGAAGGAGGCAGCACTGGCTGTTTACGTTGGATCGCTCTGCACAAACTTGAGGCCACAAGAACATTTCAGTTCCGTAGGAGGAAACCTTGGTGAAGAACAGAAACGAGGAGCTACCTTGGGCATCACGTAAGTCCAGGCACGACACAGATGTAAGACCCAAAAGCCCTGGACTCCCTGCAGGAGCCAAGCATGGCTATTTGTTGACAGTAAACATGAATTTCTTCCTGCATTTCCGTCTGGAGCAGACTGCTGGGTTACCTGGGCTGTGAGGAGGCAAACACCACGGTCAATCAGGCAGCAGACCAGAGCCCAGGCTGGGCTCCCCTTCCCCATCTCCAAAGGGCCCAGGAGCAGTTATCCAGCTTTTCCAGCTGACAAGCATGCCAGCTCCACACCGATGCGCTGAGACAGCACCCAGAAGTGCAACTGTCCCAGTTTTCTCCTGGCACTGGTGCACAACTGCCTGAACACAACACGCCTGGCAATGCCCATGAAATGTTCCCCCACAGACAGGGGCTTGGGGACAGGCTCCCACCCAGGGTGACAGCACACCCTGCCCTGGGGATGCCATCCCGCCACAGGGCCATGCCCAGCCCAGAGGGGCTGGTGCTGCCCAGGCTGGCTCCAGCCCTGCCAGCACCAGCTGCTGACCCCAGGAGCAGGGCTGCCTGCAGCAGACCTTTCCCAGCAGCCTGTGGCTCCAGGCAGACAAAAGCCCCCGCAGGCTCCAGCTGGGTCAGGCTCACTTGCAGCTTCAGGTCCCATTTATTTGGATGCTTTTCTTTTCAAGTGAGGTACAATGAAGGGATGGATTAATCACTTCCCTGCCTGTAGTTGAGCCAATGAACTGCAAGTCCTTCCCCAGCCACCTGCCCAGCATGTCCTACAAGGGATGGTCTGAGGACAGAGGTGTCCCCAGGCCCTTCAGTGGCCACGGAGGAGCAGCCCAGCCCCACCCCACACACTGAGGCAGCAGCAGGCAGGACAAATGCCCCAGAACCCTCCTGACAGCATCTCTCCATCACCTGCACGTGGCTGATTTATTCAAATCCCCAGCTCTGCTCATGTCCTATCTCACTCGCTCTTCTCCCAAACTTCTGATCACCACTGCAGCCTGAAAACAAACTCCCCCCAAGTGCTGAGAGGATTAGCCCAGCCATCCCAGGAATACTGGGCTGGGTTTTCATGATGAAACATTTTTGGCTGAAAGAGGAAGGAAATTAAAAAAAAAAGAAAAGGAAGCAGATCCTCTGTCACCTGATGAGAAGATGACTCAGAACATCACTGACATCCATGGGCGGGTGGGGACAGGGACCACTAACACTTCCCTGCCTCCTCTCTGGGCATCACTTACAGCAAGAACATTGGCTAGGACGTGACCATGCTGTCTAAGGTCCACGCAGGGAAAGACCTCTTGGCACAGAGCTGCCCTTCAACACATCTATACCCCACACCATCCCTAAGACCAGTGACCATGCAGCAGTAACGTGAAATTAATCAGGATGCTCTGAAAAAAAGGAACAAAGCCATCCTTAGGTGAGAAATTTCCTTCTTAAAGTGCACTTCTACCTGGGCCCCAGGAAGCTCACCCACAGCCACGCCAGTCCCTGTGCCTGCCCCACAGAGGGCTGCAGGATGCCCTGGATCACTCAGGCACCGGCCCCACAGCAGCACAAGAGCAGGAGGAGCCAGGCTGTGCTCACAGTGGCCGCACCTCCCGTCACCCCCTGTGTGGAACCATCCTCCAACAGAGGCACCACAGCCTCAGCAGCTCTGTCCCAGGACTGTGGGACAGTGGCCAGGACCTTGGGGGGTGCCCACGGGGACAGCAGAGCCCTGGGCCACCATGGCAAGGCTCAGCACACACAGCATCACTTGGGATGTGCCCAGGACACGAGCAGAGCTTCATACACCAGCCAACCCCCACTCAGCCCTGGGAAAGGCTCCCAAAGCCCACAGGCAGCCACGGGACACCATTTGTAAATAAAACCGCACACAAGTCACCTTGAAAGAGCACAGAGATCTCCTTGGGATGTCCAAGATAGGATGGCACGAGCAATACCAATGACATTTCAAGGAGAAACTCCCAATTTCTTTGGAAAGGGCCGTTTCTATAGAAATAAATTGCTGCCAAAGTTTGGTTGAAGGCCAAACCACGAGCCTCGGCTCCTTGCAGAAAGGACATACACCGTATGAAGAGAACAGATGCTTTCCGGGCACAGGTCCTGCCGTGCTTCAGAGGAGATGGACAGACAGCCCCACCAGCACCGGGTGCTGGCCATATTGACACACGGCTCCTCCAGTTCCCCACGCAGCTGTGACAGGAACACAGGAACGAGTACACTCTCCTTCTGAAACACACACTCCTCGTCTTCCCAGTTGACAATCAGAGTAGGATTTCTGCCAGGGAGCACGTTCAGACCACAAGCACTTGGACAGCCCTCCGCTAGTTCAAAACAAACTCCGGGGCTGGCAGCAGCAGGAGCGGGCTGGCCGCCCCCCGCTCGGGCTGGCACGGGCGCCGCTCGGCCCCGCCGGTGCGGGGAAGGCGCGGGGAGCGCTGCCGGCACCTCCCGGCGCCCCGGGACCCGCAGCCCGCCCCGAGGGGCTCCCGGCACTCCGGGGGGGGGGGGAGCGGCGCCTCCTCCCGCGGCCGCGCCGGGAGATGGGGACGCGCTGCCCAGCCCCGGGCACCGCCGAGCCGCAGCCGGGAGCGCCGGGCCCGGGCCGCCCCTCGCCGGGGATGCCGCGGCCCCCGGGCCGGCCGGGCGCGGATTACTCAGCGTTTCCCGCGGCACACGGCGCGTTCCTGCCCGTGCCTCCCCCGCCCCGGGCCCCGGCCCGCCGCTTACCAATGCCCGGCGCCACATAGACGAAGTAGAGGAAGGAAGAAGAGAGCGAGAAGAGGAAGAGCGCGGCCAGCAGCGAGCGCCGGGGCAGCAGCCGCCAGGCGCCGCGGGGGCCGCGGGGCCACCGCATGGCCGATGCGGCGCCGCCGCCGCCCTGCTGCCGCTCCGCCGCCGCTCACATGCGCCGAGGCCCGGCGAGAGGCGCCGCGCCGGGGCCGCTCCGAGCCGCCGCCCGCGCCCAGCGCCGCCGCATGAATGTACCGCGGCGGGGCGGGCCGGGGCGGGGCGGCCCGGCGGGGCGGGCCCGGCTCCGAGCCCCCGCCGCACCGAGGGCTGCCCGCCCCACGCCGCCCCGCGCACCGCCCGTGGTCCCGGAGCAGCCGGCGGTGACCTCGGGACGCCCGGCCGCGGTCCTGGTGTGCCGCCGATGCTCCTGGGGTAGCCAGTGTTAGCCCCGAGACGGTCGGCGAGGACTCTGCGCCCCCGACGATGGCCCCGAGACGGGCTGCAATGGCCCAGGACACCCAGCTGCGGCCAAGGGACAGCCGACAACGGCCCCGAGACCATCACAAGGGGCTGAGGGCGGCAGGGAAGACATCCACGACCCCAGGACACCCAGCCATGGTCCTGGGATATTCATCAATGACCCCAGGTTGCCCAGCCATAGTCCTGGGACATTCACCAATAACCCCAGAACACCCAGCCATGGTCCGGGGACACCCAGCCATGGTCCTGGGACACCCAGACATGGTCCTGGGACATTCACCAATAACCCCAGAACACCCAGCCATGGTCTTGGGACGTTCACCAATGACCCCAGGACGCCCAGCCATGGTCCTGGGACATTCATGAATGGTCCAGGGACACCCAGCATGGTCCTGGGACATTCACCAATAACCCCAGGACACCCAGCCATGGTCTGGGGACACCCAGCCCCAGGAGAGCAAGGGTTTGCCCCCTGGCCCGGCCCACCAAGCAGCAGGGCTCTGTTCGAGCAGATCCTGGGAGCCCCCGGACATTGTGCAGGGACAGACAGAGCCAGAGGGGAGGTGATGGGCAGAGATGGGTGGAAGGGAAGAGAGAGCAAAGACATCATGGTCAGTGCAATAATCAGCACGACCAGCAGCCTGGTCGGTTACTGGGTAATTAATCAGTTTTGCACACATTTGTGGGCAGCTCCCCTGATGTGTGTAGGAGAAGTTGGAAGGAGATATGGAGATGCCTGAAAACGAAAATATGGGAGAGCAGAAACACCGTTTTTATGGAGGGAGCCGGAAGTAGCTGCAGAGCAGATGGGGCCCACGGCCCAGCCCAGAGAGGACTGGGTTCTGCCTCATTTATGATTGCAGACTTTGCTCAGGGAAGGTTGGAAGGAGAGAGAATTCTCATTTCACCGACAGATAGTGCTGAGGAAACCAAGCCCAGGCTGCAGGTGGGGAGCGAGGCTGTGGGCCAGACATGGCCAGCTGCCACTGCCCAGGGTGGGCAGCACAGGCAGTGATGGGCTGTGGGGCAGGAGATGGGGACGAGCCATCTGCCAGGACATGCCCTGTATGGCCCTCCCAGGCAGGGAGCGGGAAATTGCTCAACCCAAACTTCTGACCCCACAACACAGTGACTGTGGGGCTGTGGGCTGGGCAGGGCCCTGCACCAGCCCCGTGCCAGACACTGGGATAAAGGATTCTCCAGGTATGGCTGCGTGTCAGTAGCCCCTGCAAAACTACCCCCCCTTCCAGCCTGGGTGCAGTAAGGGCAGGTACAGAAAACAATCTCCACATTCAACAAATGGGACACAAGCAAGCTTCTCTTGGATACAGAGTCTCAGTGGAGGGAGGAGACAAAAATATAGTTAAAAAAGAGGGGAGTTTAGCAAAAAAGTAGAAATTTCTCATGAAAAGGTAAGGCATTCATTTTCTTCATGTGCCAAGGCATGGAAGGATGCTGAGGAGGTAGACAGGGATTTCCCTGGAGAGGCTGCATTAACTTCAGGAATGAGGAAACTGGTACTTGTTCGTGTTTTCCAGGATTGCCACTCCATCACCACCTTCACTGAAATAAATTAAATCCTGAGCCCTATTAACTGATAGTCCAGAGTACTGCAGCAGAACTGCATGGCCACGTGGCAGCTGGATTTGCTGTTCACAAAATAGCATTTAGCCAACTCCTAAATGGATGCCTTGGGCAAGGAGATGCATGGAGATTTCTTGCTTGGTTTCTGATTAGTTTGATGCAGACATGATCAAAGGTGGGACATCGTCACAACCAATAATGTAACCTTTAGAACATAGTTAATTAGCAATGGCATTGCTGGAGGAGCCACCCAGAAACTCCCTCCCAGGCCTGGGCTGCCACACTGGGGACTATCACAGGCAAGTGAAGCCAGTGGAGCCTTGGAGCCACCCTGGGACGTGCCTGCCCCGCTCTGACTCACCTGCCATCTCCGTCTGTCCCCAGAGCTCCAACCAACACTGCGCTTTGACCCTTTAATTTTGCTCAGCCTCTTGCCCTCTTGTCCTTCCCTGCCTCTCCACTGCATCCCGGCTAAGGGATTAGGAACATCAGTCGAAGCCATCCTCCCACTCATCACCCTTTTCCAGTTTTAAAGAAATGCCATTAAACAGGACGAGAGGTTTCAGAGTCTCGGCTCATTCCACAGGCCGGGTGAGGACTGGGGGTGGGAGCACAGCCAAGTGGGGCTGTGGCAGGGAGTGCCTGGGGGGCCCTGGCTCTGCCCCACATCCAGCCTGCCCCAGCTGCTGCAGCCCCCCCAGCTGTGGGCAGCAGCAAAGTCCCACTTTCTGCAGGGTTTAACCAACCCACGGTGCCTGAGACGCTTTAGGGAGGGTTTGTGTGAGCAGCTCTGCCGGCAGCCTCCAGGGGAAGGGAAGCTCTGTTCGTGTCACGAGCAGGAACAGAGGGACAGGTCCTGTCAGTGCACCTACACCCCCGAGAGGATGGAGCTGCACCCTCGGAGCACTTCTCCACATAAAAGACATTTTGTACCTGGAGGGAGAGAGTTTTGATGGCTCAGGGGTGCCCCGGGGAAGGTAGGTTGGGGGAGGCTGGAGCTCCACACTGACAGCAGTGGAGCTGTGAGTGCTGCAGGGCTGCGTGTGAGGGGCAGCTGCTGCCGCTGCCCAGCCCAGGGAACGCTGGCCATGGCACGGCTGGGCAGGGCTCTGCCAGCTCACATCCTGCACCCAGCCACACAACACCCACAGGAGAGGGGGCCTGGGGGCTGCCTGGCACCCTGCACGGAGCAAGCCCACCTGCCCAGGGAGTGCCCCCAGGTCTTGGCCCTCGGATGGGCAATGCCACGTGCTGCCAAGGGCCTCAGGGAGACACAGAGCTGGGGAGCGCTGCCTGGCAGGGTCAGCAGCAAAGCCCCACTGGAGCCGACCCCAGGGGAGGTAAAAGGACCTCTGTGGAGCACATAACACTCGGGCTTGGAGTTTGAAACACATTAAAGGGATGCTCCACTTCAGCTGCGCTTCTCTTATTGTCACTTTCCACAGATACTCGATGTGGACTCGTTAATCTGGGTGCATAATCCTTGTTCTGCCACTACAGGGAAGGACAGGCCATAGCCAGGATGTCACTGCCCTGGCCGGCATTTTGCAGTCTTTTTCACGGACTCTGGGGCTTCTGGCACCTTCAGCCCCAATGGCAGAGTCTTTGCAGAACAGACTGCATGCCATGATTAGGAAAATGCCTCCATTTCTAAAGGTGAGGACAGTCAGCACCTCCCCGTGTCAGCCCTCCAGCTGCTCAGCAATGCAGCTTGCCTCGGCTCTTCCCTGGGGTTTCTGCTGCCAGATGGTTTGTGAGGGAAGTGGGAACCTGAGCTGTGTCTCTCAGAGACAGACAGAAACTCGGGGTGGACGGGATGCTGACCAGCCCTCGGCCTTGCAGTGTGCTCCCTCTGTGTCTTCCTAAATGTCTCCTGGCAGCACGGGGCTTGCTCCAGCTCCGCTCAGAGACAACACGGTGTCACCCCGGGCTCTGGGCAGGACGCAGAGGGTGCATGCACAGTAGGAATGTAAATATTTTTTACATGTACACCCACAGCCCCAGCGTATGCAATAAATACTCAGCATATGCTATGTGCCAGATCAGAGCCATAATTATTGATGCAGCAGGTTTTCAGAAAGACACAACAGGGTGTGTACTTAATTTGGCAATCAGAGCACACCTAAGAGGCCCTGGCATTTTCGGCTAGGTATCAGACCACTGCCACCCACATCTGCAGCTATTTGATCCCACATCCGTGTGCCAGCAGGAGCAGAGAGGAAACCAAGGGCAGGTATTTGTTGAGATGGAAAAAATGGAAAAGCTCCACTGCAAGGTGCTCCTGGCACACAGGAGTGCTGCAGACCAGTTCTCAGATTATGCCACCCACCACACTTTCTAACAAGGCTGTTCGGGCTCTGATCTGAGCAGCACCTGTACACGTGCCCAACCATAGGCATGACTCATCCTGCCAGAGTCAACAGATGTGTCAGAGCTCCCAAAAGGAGGCAATATCCACAGAAACGGGTTTGCAAAGCTCCACCTTCTCTTGGAAGGTAGCTTTCATCAGAGGAATGGGCTAAAATCTGCTAATTTATCTGCTCATGGCACATTGCAGAGATTCAAATGGTTTTGTTGCATCAGCCCACCTCTGAAGGTTGATCATCTGACCCAGCCAAAGTGGACTTGTGCAATGACTCATAAAATGCCTTTGAGATCTAAGAATTCAGCCAAGGGAATACAGCAGGCTGTACTTCCCAAAACTTCCCAAGGAAGGAAATTTCAGCTGACGAGATAAAATTATTGTGTAATTCAGTGCGAGTCATTTATCCAGATTTTAAAATACTGTTTTAAAAAGTCCCTCTCAAAAGTCTGTGACTATGGTTGGGGTAAACTGCTGCCAAACAGCCCAAACTGTCCAAGAGTCAGAAAATAAACAGGCTATTTCCAGTACACCTGGAGGCCAAGAGGAGACTGCCAGAAAGCTCTCCACTGGGGCCAGCCTTGTTTGTGGATCAGATGGAAGAATGCTGCTCTTCCCTGGCCTGTGAAGGATTGCATGGACATCAGGCAACACCAGATGAAAAGGCAATTCAGGCAGAGGTGAAACCCTGCCTAACTCCTGCCAAGTGACAGGGATGGAAAAACATCTGCATGATTCAGACACACAGCTGGATTTCAAAACCAGCAGTGGAGGCAAGAAATTAGGATTAAATTCTGCCTCTCTTGAAGCCACCTGACTTCATGACTTCACACCATGTAGAAATGTGACTGCCTGTCAGAAATCCAGGAACAAGGACAACCAGGAACAAAAGAACATTTCAGAGGAAATTGCTTTCTATTAACTCATAATTACATAATGCAAAATTAACTCACAAAGGCCAATAGCTTAATTGGATTCCCAAGAGGGGAAAACAGTTGTATGGTGAATAAGAACCTTCCACGGTCGCATTAAGTATGATGGTTCAAATGCAGAATATAAATCCTTCTGCTGTGAAGCAAAAAAAATGCCCATTTCCTTCAACAGCTGCTACAGAGGGGGTTTTAAGCATTTCCACTCAATTGCTGACCAGTGGCCAGCTGCTCAATGACCACACGAAATGCACTTTCAGCCACACAAAACCATAATTAATCCTGGGAATGTATTTGGATATGTTGCTGGAATAAAGTACGAAGCCTTCTAGTCACCTTAATCTTCTTCTCAACTTGGATTTTGATTAACTGGAATAAATATTTAATTAGAAAGGCAAAGAGATGAACCTCTTGACCACTCAGGCACTGTCTTTGCAGTCATTGCCCTTTGATGTACAAGGAGAGGGCTTGTAGGACTTCCTTAAAACATGTGCAGCCTTTCTTTTCTCTTCAAATTTTAGCAAGGTCAGGCTCTGGGTTTGGATTTGTCACTCAGAAGCCATGCAGTGAACAGGGCACAGAATAATTCCTGTGAACATGGCACAGAGTGATTTTCATGAACATGGCACAGAGTGATCTCTGTGAACATGGCACAGAATAATTCCTGTGAACATGGCACAGTGATCTCTGTGAACATGGCACAGAATAATTCCTGTGAACATGGCACAGAGTTATTCCTGTGAACATGGCACAGAGTTATTCGTGTGAACATGGCACACAGTGATTTTTATGAACATGGCACAGTGATCTCTGTGAACATGGCACAGAGTTATTCCTGTGAACATGGCACACAGTGATCTCTGTGAACATGGCACACAGTGATTCCTGTGAACATGGCACACAATGATCTTAATTTCTGCTCATCTCGGTCAGATGAGGGAGGGGAGGTTTCCCTTGCCCCCCACAGCCAACAGGGGCTTGGACATTTGTTTTCCCGCTCCCGATGTCACTCGTGTCCCCATGGCAAGCGTGGGGCTGGGAAGGTCTCCGTGCTGTCCCTGCCCAAGGCCGCCGGCCGCTGCCGCCCTCCCCGGGCAGGGGCTGCGGGTGCGGCCCCTCGGGGCTCCTGCCCACCCCTCGGGGCGTTTTCCTCTCTCCAGAGCAATGGTGTGGAGCTGACACGGGCGGGGTGACACCGGCACACGGCGAGCTGGGCTGTAGCCAGGCATCCCTTTCCCCTCCCCTGCAATGTGACAGCGCTCAGACACCTGCCGAAAAGGCACCGAGCTCTGCAGGGGTGAGGCATGTGCTGAATCAAGGCTGAGGGAGCAGCTCAGCCTGGGAGAGCTCGGCTGGAACCAGCACCGCCGCCCTTTCGGATTCCCTCTCCTCTGGGCTTAATTACTGCCTGCTTTTGGCACCGTTTGTGCCTTGTGCTCTCACTTTTCCCCGAAGGAGCTTTTGCACCTTTACTGTATTTGTTTTATTCTGAGGAAATCCTAATGATTTCCTGTCGTGCTTGATTCTGATCCTGTTTGCTGTGGGACTCCTGCTGTCCTCTATAAATATCTGACTCTCAAATCTTTGCAGAAGTGAGCGTGACTGTGAGCAGGGAAGGTGAAGTCAAGCTAAAGAGACCTTCACCAGCTCTAAAAACAGCTGCTGCTCTTGCTGCTACAGCTGATTTATTCCTCATCTGGAGAATGACAGTTCAGAGCTCAGAATCGTTGTCTTCAATTATTTATTTGTCTGTGCTGGAGACTGGTGAGGTGCTGTATAATGTTTATTGCATGGAAGTGTCGCTCTGAGGGAGGTTTAATTGCTTTAAACGTGGATGGTGATGAGAACTCCTTGGAAAAGCTATTTACATACATTTTCTCAAATGCCAAATGTGTAACTTCCTCCACGCTCAGGCAGTCTGAGGCTGCTTCCCTGCATTACTCAGCTTTGCTGGGCGCCTCTGCAAAATTGGCAACCAGAAATTCCCCAGCATGGAGCAGAAAGGGAGACTCAGGCTTTGGATGTGGGATTATCTGTAGCAGCCAAACCAGCAGGACTCTGAATCCAGGGCTGCAAACCCCACACACAGACTGCCCCCGGCCCTCGGGGCTCCATGCTGACAGCGCTGAGCACTTCACCTGCTGACCAAAAGAAAACAAATCAGCGATTTCAACACTACAAGGCCAGAGAACTGCCACCAAGGGCAGGGCACACACCTGCTGCACCCACAGCACAGCTCACACCCTGTCTTCTCAGCACTGGTTCTGGGAAATTCTCACCAGAAACGTCGCTCCAGTGACCTTCACGCAAGGCTGTTCTCAGATCTCTTGTTCTTCTTCCTCCACAATTCAAGGGCAAAGTGTCCCTGGAGTGGCCTCGCAGGTTATCCAGCTTCAGTCACAACAATCTGGTCTAAACAGATCTTTACTCCGTGGAATATCTCACTCTGCAGAGCAGTTCCTTTTTGTAATTACTTAATGCTGTCAAATATCAGCTGTTGACATAAGCAGCACCCTGCCTACAGGAGTGAAATAGGTATTGATTTAATGCCCTCACTGCAAGGGATCATAAGGCTTCTGGAAACAACTTATTTCACAACTGCAGCTATTCCTGGAGATGAACTTGCTGCCTGCCTGCCTTTCCCCAGATCCCTGCTCTTTTTCAGCTGAGATATTGTACTTGGAGAGAAGAGAGGTTCACAGCAGCCTGGGGTGTGCAGGCTGGCCAGGAGGGCTGCACAGCAGCACACAGCAAAGTCAGGAAGAGCAGTGTTTTCACATGATCCACGACCAACACCTTCTGGAAGCATCAGGGTTATGGTGGAGGTGCTGTGCAGCTGCGTGCATGTGATGGCTCAGCACCTTTCCAGTGTGGTGGATCTGCTGAGCCTGTGCAAAACATCCCCCAGGAAAGCCATAAAGAAAGGCACCGGCCCCGGGCCCCACACAGGGCAGCAGCAGTGTCAAGGTGGGCTTCCCCTCTTCCCCCACAGGGCAAGACAGCAGCTGAGCCAAGGGGAGCTCTGGAAGAGGCAGAACGTTTCCCAGGGGACACCATGGATCCAGTGTGACAGGGCTGGTTGTGCCATCAGAACAGGAACAGGGGCTGCACTCCATGATCAGGCTGACCCTGCTCTGGTATTTCCTCTGGGAACCTCGGAATCTTCAGCCCAGCCCACACCAGGGCCTGCAGCTGGCAGAGCACCATAACCCTGACGTGTGGGGCAGGGCAGAAAAGGCAGAGCATCACCAGCTACAACAGCCATGGTGGGAACCTATGGCAAAGCAGAACAGGATCATCTAGACTGGAATTTGTACAGGACACCAGGGCTCATACTTAATTCTTAAGAGCAACCTGAGTGACCACATAATGTAACTGCAGCCTGAAATATCCCAACTGAAAGTCAGGCTGAATTTTGTAAGGGCAAAAGTGGAAGTGATAGGTTGTTTTTTTTTTTAATGTCTTGCTGTCACCAAATTAGAGCAGTGTAATTCCATGGAATCCAAGTGCCAGCCACACATCCTGAAATAGAAGCTATGGGGCTCATGACGGGGTTTCACAGAGGGTAATTGTGGCCTGTGATACAGAGGTGGCCAGCAAAGTCACCTAATGGGTCTGCTGGCCCTAACTCCTGTCCCCAAACAGTCACCACCCAGTGATTCAGCAGGGTGAGAGGTGCTCCCTGCATGACCAGCTGGTTTCAGCCAGGTTCTCAGAGTTTCTCTTCTTATGCAACCTCCATTGGTTGTTCACAACGGTCGACTGAGGCTGGCAGCCGAGTTTGCTGAGAACGGTGCCCAGCTACAACAACAAACCAGGCCTGGCCTTGGCATCAGCGTATTTTTCTCAAACAAACCAAGAAAAAGACTTTTTTACAGTGTGCAGTTCATTGCACACAACCTGGATTTAAGCTGTTTAGTTTGTAAGGGTATTTTAAACTAAACAAACAGCTTTTTGTTAACATTTTTTCCCTGCTGCTGCAGATTTCTGGGTTTAGAATAGCATGGATCACTTTGAGCCGTCGCTGCTTTGCTGGGACAGAGGGATGTGATGTTCTGTGTCCCAGCTGAAACTCCGAGACTATGCAACCCTTTTTCAGACCTGAAATTAATTGGAGTATCTGCGGAATTCCTGGCCCTTGGGGAGCAGGGGCAGTTACAGCTTCATCTTACCCCACAGCCAGGGACAGCCACGGGCAGCAGCACTAAAGGAATGGGCACTGCACCCACTTCAGTCTGTGGACCATGGCTGGATGGATGTGGCAGCCAGAAGGAGCAGCTAGGTCCATCAAAAGGGTCATTGCAGGGGTGAAAGGAGGCTGGTAGAGCTGAGCTCTTCTTGGAGAGAGAGGAGTATCCAAGGAAAATGGCCTTGCCAAGGAAAGAAATAATTCCTTTGCCCTCGGCTTTTGCTCTTTTCTCACCAGGCTCTCCTCCTCCAGCACTGCCAGACTGGGGCTGGCTGGGGAGGAATGGAGTTTCCTCAGTGGCACTGCTCAGGTGCTGTGGTTTGTAATTCTGAATAAACCAACCCTGGTAACACCCCAGTGCGTTACCCACTGTCCTGCAGGGCTGGCACAGCATCAAGGCCTTTTCTTTCCCACACTGCCCCCACAGCGAGGAGCTGGGGAGCTGAGAGACTGGGGGGACACACAGCTGACCATGAGTGACCAAAGGGAGATCCCACACCACAGGACATCGTGCTCAGCAATAAAAGCTCAGGGACAAGATGAGGAAAGAGAGATGTTCAAGGTTATGGTGTTTATCTTCCCAAGTAAGATTCATGATCTTCCCTAGGAAAGGCCCAACACCTGCCTGCTGATGCAAAGCGGTGACTGAATTCCTTATCTTGCTTTCTTGCTTGTACAGCTTTGCTTCACTTACTAAACTGCCTTTGTCTCAACACACTCCTTCTTTCTCACTTTTGTCCTTCTGATCTTCTCCCCCATCTGACTAGAAGGGATCGAGCACCTGGCTGGGTATTTACCAGCTCACCACAGCTAAATAGCTTTCCTTCCATTGCCTTTTCTCTTTCATTGCCTTTTCTCTTTCTTTCATAATATATCCCCTTTTTCCTGTGAGATAGTTATCCCTTGTGTGACATTAAATCTTTGTTATTGTTGCTTTTCCACTTCAGATCTCTAAAATCTGCAGTTGTCCCTTTATCTATGCTTCAGGATGCAGGAGCCATGTTCTCTGTCCAGGGCAAGACAAGCCACAGGCCCCTGGGAAGGGATGTCCGTGTGTCCCTGGGAAGGGATGTCCATGTGTCCCTGGGAAGGGATGTCCGTGTGTCCTGTGGATCCTGCGTGTTGTGTGTCAAGTGTTTTATCAACAAAGCAGTTGCTGTCCTGATGAGGGATTGCAGAGATAACAGAAGCAGGAGAACATTCCTTTACTTCTTTCACTTCAGGGAATGCCCGTAAAAAGGACCAGCAGCAGCCTCCGACAGGAAGGAAGTGCAGTGTACCTGGCTGAGCAGACCATTCAGGTGATTGTTTTTCTCTCTGCTCTGACTTTTTGCTGGGTACTGAACAGAATACTTGTGTCATTTCAGCTGTGAAACTTCTCTCTCCCAGCAGAGGCACCACGCACGAGGTAATGGAGCCTCCCCAAAATTCTAGGTCCTCCTGCTCGTATTCCCAACACTCTGCCAAATGGCACTGGGCAGAGGTGTGTGCAGGAAGGCCAGCTGGGAAACAGGTGTGCACACTGGCACACACTCTGGAGTGCCACCCATGTGCCCCCCTGTGTCCCAGCTGCCTTGGCCAGGCTGTCCCATCGCTGGCAAAGGGCAGAGAAGGCAGGCATCCTTCCTGGGAGGGTCCTGCATTCCCTCCCGTGAGGGCTGGCAGGTCTGGAGGCAGCTCGAGAGCAAGATGCTCGAGTGAGCGAGAGGTGACAAGTCCTGGGAGTGCCCAGCAGCTCCAGGCTACTGCTGTGAGTGAGAAATGCAGTTGTTTGTGCAGTTGCTCTCTTTTCCAATTGCCATTTGTTTGTAGACATGTCACAGCAGATGCACCTCACCACTACAACAGATACTTGGACTCATTTGCAGCTGGCACCAGTAAACGTAATCCAGCTAACCAAACACTCTGTTAATCAGAGTTGTCACAAAGATTTGTTTATTCCCATTGACAGAAGGGCTTTCAGGATAGTCTGTAATAAGGAAAGAGGAAGAACTTTTAATTTATAGACCAACGAGAACATAATCCAGAGAATACCGAACCCTGCCCTTCACAAACAGGTACTCAGCACTGACAGGAACCCTGGGTGGAGGGCAGGCAGTGAAGAGCTGAGCTGGGCAGGAAGCAAGGCAGGGCTCAGGCAAGTCCCAGCTTTCTCAGATGGTTTTGGGGTTTCACCTCCCGGGTGACAAACGGCTCCTGCCCAGGGAACAGCTGCCACCTGCCCTCCGAGGACAAACGGGGGCACAGCACTCCCAGCTCCCCGCAGCCCATGGGCCCTTGTCCAAGGAATCTGGTGGCAACAAGGTCCAGAACAGAAAAGGAGGTGGCTGTGCTCACAGTCCAGTGGGGACTGGCTGCCAGAGGAAGCTGCAGATACTGGAAGTTTCCATGATTTTTATATACAGAGGAGTAGCTGGAGAGGCTTTTGGGAGCCAGGCTTACCCTGCTCTTTGCCTCCTGAGATGCCTCCTTACAGCCTCCGCTGGCTTTGGGCATGGGAAAGGGGGGCAGTTGGTTGTTTAAATTCTAATTCTGGCCTGGCCATAATTGATTGTTCCATTCTTCATTATTTCATTATTTTATTATTTTTTTCTTAATTTACAAATGATGTTTTCAACTGCTGTTTTCTTCTTTCCCTGTCATTCCTCTATGCACACACACACACGCAATGTGCCAAATTCTGGGAGGGATACACATGCACCAAATACATAAATACACTCCAGAAACCACACCTGGGGCAGGATGCAGGAGGCACAGACTTGCAATGCTGGTTTAAAATGAAGGATTGAACAGCCCTTCGAAAAAGAAAGTAGATTGACTTGAGGAAGCCATTCAGGAAGAGATGGAAAAGGATGTTACTTAGTCATCACTGCCTTCTCACATCTCGTTGTGAGCCTGCAGAAGCCCTTGGGCACTGCTGGGAAGAGGATGTGTGGCCTGCAGGACCCCCTGGCCTGTGCAGGGTGGCTTTGTCCCCAGGACTGGCAGCACCCCGTGCTGGGCTCCAGCCTGTCTGGCTGGCTGCCTGCAGGGTGCAGAATGGGCAGATAAGTAAGAGGTGTTAGTGAGACCCATCTGTGCCTGTAAACAAACCAAAACCTCTTTACTGGGAGATTGGGGAGCAGGTTTCCCCAGCGTGTCGGGGTCTCAAGATAAAGTGTTGGTCAGAAGGCAGGTGGAAAGGACCCTGTGAGATGCTTCCCAGCTCACCCGTTGGCTTGCTGTCTGTTCTGGGCCCATTTCTCCAGCCTCTGTGTGCCTCAGTTTAGGCATTTGTAAAACAGCAAGTGCCTCCTGCCGAAGCCTGTCACTAAACATAGCCCGTTTGTGCTGGGAGAGTCACGTCGTGAGACAGAAGGCCCATCACACACTGCTGGGAGAGGGGACTCGATGAGTCACGGCACAGCACCAGCTCCGAAATTCATGAAATGCCTGAGTTCGCAGTCAAAAAAATTCAGTGTTTAAAACAAAAAACAAGAGAGGAAAATTCCTCCATGTCCTGTCTCTGGGGCAGCACCTCCTGGCAGTACCTGTCAGTGTCTGAAATGTGCAGCCAGCAGAGCCTGTGTTGGTAAGCCAGGAGCTCTGTGCATGGGGACAGTCCTGTGCCTGCCTGCCTAGCAGGGCAGTTGTTGGTGTGTGGCAGGGCACAAGGCAGTGTGACCAAACCTCTGCCACCAAAAACAAAGACACGAGGTTGGGGTCAGGAGACATGCATTTCCCTGAAAAGCAATCAGGGCTGGAGAAGATGACACCGCTCCTCAGCAAGGTGCTCTTCACCCCTTGCCCATCCAAGGCAAGGGACGAGTTCAGTCTCCCCAGCCTGTTTTCAGCCCTGAAGTGCCAGCAGATGAGGTGGCAGTCTCCTTGGGGACACTCCCTGGAATGCCCTCTGGGTCCCTGTTCCCCAGGGCTGATCCCCTTTGCATTTCAGGTGGATCACAGCCTTTGGTGCCTGGCTCCAGCAGCACATCTTGCTGGGCACTGGCTGCAGCCACACAATGTGATTCCCACCGTCAGTGCCTCCTCCTGGATAAACTCCAGATTGAGCATGTCAGGACCAGACTAAACAGGCAACGAAAAGAAAACAAACCAAGCATCCAATCGTTTCAAACAACAGATAACAAAGCAACAGGAGGGACATTATCTGTTGAGAACCAGTGCCTGGAATTTGCCTGTCGATGTATTTATGTTTATGCATGCAAGTCTGTGTACATACATGCACCCAGGCATATGCCTACTGCACATAGCTAGAGAACAAGAAAATAAAATATTATACATGGTAAGGCACCTTAAGAAATGGAAAAACAACTCTGTACGGCAAAGGGTCTAAAAGTATTTTCAGCATTTCTTCAATCAGCCTAAGAGAATCTATCATATCTATCCTAAAGCAATAAAGCAAATCACACCCTAATGCTTTCTCTGACCCCTTAGTGGCAGCTGAACCTTCACCTGTGTAATAAAGAAATGTCAAGAGTTTAATAACAAAGATCACTCATCTACCCTGTCAAAGTACTGCCAGTTCTCTCTTTTTCAGTCCCAGGCTGAGAGAGGGGAGTGAGAGGCGATGATCTATTTGTGTTGTTCTCAGGCCAGTGCAGCTCTCCACCACCCACATCCCAGCCTGCCAAGATGTTCAGCAGCTGTAATGGGGGCAATCCTGGGTGATGCTGAAGCCCCCCAAAGGCAGGTCTTTTGTAGGCAATAGCTTTGAAAAGACTGCCTCATTTTGGATTTCGGCCTATACTACATCCCATGCCAGAAGCAGGATCTGGCTTCGGGTGAGTTTAGCGCTGAATCCCTCTCCACAACCCAGGAAATATTTTATCTTTACTACGAATCCAAGCTTGGAAGGGAACTGAGGGATTCAAAGACTTGTAGGATAGTTCCACAGTAATCCAGTTGAAGCAGTTCCACCTTCCCTACACCTGGCAACCTCCTCCCACTGTCACTGCTCCCCATTGCAGAAGGAAGTTCAGCACTCTGCTTCAGAGAGAATTGACCCAAGGGTGACTCCAACATGCCTGAGATCACCATGTTTGTAGATAATCTAAAAGGCAAACTCACGTCTCCAAGGCCAAAGACTGTCATAAGAGCCAAACCAACGCCCCGGAGTAAACCCGGCGTGCCTGTGGTCTTTAGAGCCGACAGACTCCGCTCCTGAGGAGAACAAAGTCCTGGGCTGTAAATTAGCACCTTCCCCAACCGTTCCAGCACAAGGTTACAGCTGGTCACTAACGCATCCGTGCCTGCCCTCAGTGTTCTACATACCTATCAATTTAGGCTGCTCTGCATAATTTGAGAATTAAAACTAAACACCATGTTACCTACAGCCACATCATCTTAGATGAGCTTAAACAACTGTGAAATTCCTGTGATCTATTAAAAGCAACATTCAGTGCATGTATTAATCAACAGATGCTCAGTAGCTGTGCATCAGAAAACCACAAGTGAGAAGCAGCCTGGATAGCTTCCTGCCAAAATTATTACTTTCCTTGTGACCAACTCCTCGAAACACCGAGTGCACCAGGATGCTGGAGAGCTGCCTGGCTTGGTTACCTCAGTGGCAGAAACATGGACTGGCCCCTTCTCACTGGAACCAACAGGTCAAACGAGCAGTGTTTGACAAGCAGTGATTTCCTGCTGATGAGTCAGAGATGAGACACGAAAATCACCATCTCTTCCCACAGAACATTTGAGACGTTATAATTTGATATCACTGGCGGTTGCTTCACCCCGAGTGTGCTGGGCTGAGCCAGTGTGTGCAGCACTGCAACTCAGTGGAAAGAAGACAGTTCAGAGTCGTTGACCAATGGCTACGTGCAGGTTGCTGCAATTTCCTGTTCTCACACAGCGGCCTGACCCAGCAGCCTTTGTTGCCTCCAACTGCTCTGATGCTCCCCCTGCAGCACGGCTCCCTGCGACCCTTGCTCTCCATCTACCTTTTTCCCTTTTTCCCTTTTCCTGTTTGGCTTTTTTTTTCCCTTCAGATCCTGGCCTTTGTGAGGTTCAGTCCTGGGTTTGTGTTTATGTTGCCAGGCCTCTACTTTCCTGGCTAAATCTTCCTCCCTTTCACATCCCTTCCTGAATCCTTCCCATGGCTCCCAAACCCCATCTGTGGTTTCCCTTTGGCCAGGGCCAGCAGGCACAGTGAGGACAAGGTCAGTCACATCCTGAAGAATCACATCTGTACTCATCCCTTTTCTGAACCAGTCCCTCATGATTAAAAGCACATGACAGCTAAAACGCCCGTAAAACAAAACAAGTGTGGAGATTTCTGATTAAGCCAGTTGAAAGATTTAAGGAACAAAAACAACCCAAAAAATGAGGCTGAGGCCAAAGCCAAAACCAAAAGAAAAACCAAAGAAAACAAAAGTAAAGAAATAGCAAAGAAAAAGCAAACCAGTACAATTTCTGGCCTTCTTTCTTAGGCCAGATGACCTGCTCATTATCCCAAACACCACTCCAGTGACTAGGAAAGAGTTTTAAGATTTTGCTTGTTCTGCACCAGCCTGGTGCAGGACTGAACATTGCCCTGGTAACCAGGTCAGGAGCCCTTCACCACTGATGAAGGTCACACAGGACTCCAGCCATGCCTTCTTCCCTGACCAGCACAGCTGCCATGGCTCTTCTACCACTGGTTATTGGATTTTAAAACTCCAAGAATGGACACAGCTACTCCTGCCTCAGAGCAGTGTGGGCACTGAGGGAGGAGGAGCAGTGCCTGCCATGGCACCAGCTATGAAGTGCAACAGAGGGGCTTCCAGCTGTACCACAGAGGGAATTCTTCACCCTGAGAGGGTGCAGCACGGGGACAGGTCTCCCAGAGCAGCTCCATCCAGTCTCCGTCCATGGGCACTCCATCCTTAGAGATTTTCAAAATTTCTCTGGACAAGACCCTGAGCAGTCTCCTCTGACCTTAAAGCTGGACCTGCTGTGAACAGAGGATGTGCACATCGCTCTGGAAGGCAGCTTGCACCACTTTGCAAAGTGCCAGTCTCGTTTTTCACTGGCACCTGTGAGCTCTGAGTCACCCCATGAGCTGTGCCTCGGCTGAAGCCACGCACCCTGTCCCAAATGCTACTGGGATGCTGAGAATGAGTTAAAACAGATGGGGATCAGCAGACTGCAGGTTGTCGGAAATTAGCCGGTGTGGAAAAAAATTGGTCATAACTGTGGTAAGACTATCTAAGTAGGTCACCACAAAACCACATCAGATGGGCAAAGGAGGTGTAGGTTCAGTCTGTCAACATGAAACCAGACGGTATCCAGTTCTGCCCTGCCAGTAACGCAGAAAAACCGCTGCTGTCCTAGTCACTGGTTCTAAAAATTCAAGCACGTTCACACCTATTCAAGTGGCTTTCACTTTTGTGTAAATGAGTGTCAATGTCTCTGCCATACATCTGCAATTTCATTTGATTAAGTTCACGGCTGATATTTCAGAGGGGCTTCAAAACAATCTGAGGTATTCAAATCAATAAGTGTGTTTGTACAACTGCCCTTCTATTTCCTGAGCTAGTCAAACTAGGAACGAACAGAAATGCACGTGAGGCTGCTATCCCATGTCCCTGTCAGCCCAGCACCTCAAACTTGCACTGAGGGGATGGATGGATGGATGGATGGATAGC
>VZDJ01000175.1:11076156-11097692 GCA_008694505.1 Cyanoderma ruficeps | reverse complement strand
GTGCCGTGCCGTGCCGTGCCGTGCCGGGATCGGTCCTGCCGCGGGGCACGGCTGCATCGTGCCGTGCCATTCCTCGCGGCGGTGCGGTGCGCCGGGCGGTGCGGGCCGGCCCGAGGGCCCCGCGCGGTGCCGGCGGCTCCGGGGCTGCAGGCGGCGGGGCCGGGGCGCCGTCCCGGGGCGCTGACAGCGGCGTTGTGGCCGTGCACAGCCGCCGGCGCTGCTCGTGTCTCGGCGTCAGACTCGCTGCGTCCCGGGCTGCGCTCAGCGCGATGGGCTCTGCGCTGCAACTCAGCGATAATCAGCTCCACAAACATGAACTTCCCGTATTTGTCCAATCAAAGACTGCTTTTAAAACACGACCGTAAGGAGTTGGTCACTAGTAGGAGATCAGTATGCTCTGGTGGTTGGCTGGTGTGTGCATGTCTGCAGTGGGCTTTGTCGTGCTGCTCAGTATAATCACATATTATATTATCCTGACAGGTCTGCAAATGCCACCCATGAAGTCATCAATGCCACCCTCCACACTCTGCTGGCTGCTACTACCAAGCTGGTGGCGCCTACACCTCCCAAACCCATCCTCCCAGTCCAGACTGGAGTCCAGGCGCAGCAAGAGGAACAGTCTAGTGGCATGACGATTTTTTTTAGTCTTCTTGTTATAGGTGAATGATCAACTGAAAATATGTTAATCTCTGTTAACTGTAGCCTGTGTCTGAGGATGTAGGCCAGCTCAAAATCGCAGTGGTTTATTCCTCCTCTGGTTCTCTCTGTGAAGTGGGATTTTGCACAGGGGTTTAGAACGTTTGTGGTGGTGGGACTGCTGCTTACACTGGTGCCTCTGGGTTCATTGCCAAAGTGAAGCCTACTAAATCATTAAGAGAAGTTTGCATGTGTATTTTAAAAATACCACTTAGAAGCATATTTAATTATTTTCCAACACTCCTGAATCTCCTCTTTTCCCCCTTCACAGCTATTTGCATCATATTGGTGCATTTACTGATAGAATACCGGCTTCATTTTTTACCAGAGAGCGTGGCTGTTGTTTCCTTAGGTGAGTGACCGTGGCATTTTCATGTTGGGGGTGTGTTGGTGCAGGGACTGTCAGTAGTGTGCACTGGAGATGATGCTCTGTTGTGTGTTAGCCATCACTAGAAAGATGCAGCAAACTGGATGGAGTGAAGAAGACAACTAATTCATGGAGTTAAATTGATGGAGGAAATAAAGAAATGAGCACACGTGCGGAGACTGGCCCAGGAAAATGACACCTACAGTCACCTTGGCATCTTCCTCTAGTTTGCATCCTCAGGGTGGGACAAGATGTGCAGCCCTCCCTGGGCACGAGGCTCCAGCCTTCCCTTTGGGGTGGTGCATGTGTTCATGCTGGTGTTGTGCCTGAGTGTGGGATTTTAGTGGGGCTGCAGCTATCCCAAAAACTCACCTGGACTGCCAGATCCTTAACTATCCCAGCAGTCCATAACAAGAGCTCTTGCTTTGCCTTGGGCTATAATAGTGTCACCCTTCATGGAGATAAGTGCATACTTAATTTGGATTAAATTTGGGAGTATTCCTGAGCTTATAGTTTTATGTCAGGGTAATTTAATTTATTTGTATACTGTTGCTCCTGATTTATAATATATAAATGAGTAAACCAGACCAGATACATTCATTATTTTCTCTACATGCTGTCTGATGTTTAGAGAACCTGGTACGAATGTTCCCAGCACCAGTTTTTCAGCTGTGACTTGTTTGCAAGATTCTGTAATATTTTTGCTTCTCTTGCTGGTGATGCTTTCACTGACAGTTGTTCTAAAAATACAACAAGAAGACAAAGATGCTTAGTTACAGTCCTGAGGCAGCTCAAAGGACCATATTACTGGATGAGCAGATAGATTTTTTTGGTTTTGAGCTAGAGTGGTACCTTCTCTCATATTTCTTAACTGTATTTTTACACAGTTTCTCAGCTGGAGCAAGTGAGCTTCTTGGTGCTTGTCAGTAGCTTAAGCCTCCTGGAGAACAGGAATCTTCCTGCCCCTCGGGTGGTAGATTGAGAGAAGCTTAGGGCTGTTGTTTAGCAGAAAGAGAAGCATCTTTTCCAGCACTGTGACTCCCTGGATTTGTAGGTAACTGTACGTGCTGGAGACCACGTTGTGTGTCTCACAGAGCAGGTTTTGGAGCTTTGAGCAGCATTCACTTGCAAAGCCCTGTGTGAGTTTCAGTGTTTCTGTTCAACCATCAAACAAACGGGTGGGTGAGGATCCTGTCCCAGTGCTGGGTGTGCACACACACCCCTCATCTTTATAGCAGATCATCCATCAGACTTTTGTGCCTTTATGGTTCTGTAGCTGACAGGGATCAGAGCTGCTGCAGCTCATCCTGACTCACTTGTCATCCTCACAGAAACCACCCAGTGCTTGGGTCACTGTTGACACACTTCTCTTTCCCTCCCTCCTTGCATTATTGCCATGGACAGAAAAAAACCCAAG
The DNA here is from genome assembly GCA_008694505.1 of Cyanoderma ruficeps. NCBI lineage: Eukaryota > Metazoa > Chordata > Aves > Passeriformes > Timaliidae > Cyanoderma > Cyanoderma ruficeps. The sequence goes on along the minus strand of VZDJ01000175.1, from coordinate 11,095,212 downwards.
TACAGGGTGTTGATTTGGCTCCAGATCAGGTTAGTTACCATGGCTATTAAATAGCTAATCTAAATTTAATCATAATCCCCAATATAAAATGCAGTAGTATATTGCTGGCATGGTTTTGGGTTTTCTTTGCTGTCATTCTGTGTATCCTGGGCAGTGCAGAGCAGAGGTGTTGGGCCAGTTTGTGTCCCTGCTCCACTGAGCTGTGCAGAGCAGCAGAGGCACAGACATTCTCCTCTTTCTGTTCCTTGTTATTGGCATCTCAGCTGCAGGAGAAAGATTTCAGCTGTTGGATTTAGTGTTGGTGTGTGCTGTGTTGCTGTGAGCCCCAACAGAATCCTGTTCAAGAAACAGGAAAGCTTCTTGCCAGGGCTGTTGCTGCTCCTCAGGGTGGGTCAGAAGGAGCAGTGCTGCATCTCTTGTTCAGAGGCCGAGCAGGAGGGTGCCCAGTTGGGTTTTGGGGGGCAGCACAGCATCCTGTCCCCCTAGTGAGGGGACGTGACCCAGCAGAAGCAATTCCTGTGAGCCAGCAGGGTGTTACACCCAGCAGCAGCCCAGGTGAAGATGGCCTGTGTCATTTCAGCCTTGTGCAGTTGGTTTATAGGCTCAGTCATGCTGGAAATGCTCTCAGCCCTGGTGACAGGGCTCAGCAGCCGTGTGTTCACTGGGGCTGCCATCAGAGCTGCTCCTGGTAATGCTCTGCACAGCTGCCAGAGCACGGCCTCAGTGACAAGTATCCAGTTTTGCCAGAAGTGAGGTGTGTCCTGCTTTGACTTGTAAATTAAGCAAATGCTCTCAGGAAGTTATTGAAGGTTAATAAAAGTGGCAGCAGAGAAGAGAGGTATGATTTTTCACAAGTGTTTTTCCTCCCATTGTCTAAGCTGCTTGGAAATTTCTGGTCTGTGGTTTCTAGAGGGTGTGTCTCTCTGGTGGACAGAGTGGGAGTGCATTCTCTGAGGCTGGATTTTGAGCCTCATCCTTGTAAGCTGCTGGAATTTTGTGGATAAAGATAGTTTCCAGAAATGTTTTTTCTCTTTGATTTGTTACTCAGTTTTAAGATGTTCTCAGGAAAAATAACGGTGGGTTGCAATAAGAAAATGCCTATAAAATTTTCAAAGAAAATGAGGCATAGATTAACTGTTACAGACTTACCCTTCCAATTAGCCCCCTGACAGAACTGACCGGCCTGATTTAATAGAAACAGCTGATCAAAACCTGCATTCATTCCTTTAGTAATAAAGGAAGAGTAGTTTGTAAATGTGAGTGGCTGTGTCTGCATTCTCTCCTTCAAGGAACAGCAGACCTTTGATGTTCCTTCACTTATGTTTTCCTCTTCCTTTCTGCAGAAACCATTTCATGGGACAATTATTTCTACCCTCTGGGACTGATGCCTTCACAGATCTTTGTACAAAAGAAGGCTTAGGCCTCACGGCTTTGTGTGTGTGACACATCCATCAGGAGTAATCCATGTGATTCTGTTTGTGAGACTCTTTTGTTAGCTGCAGCATGAGAGGAGCTCTCATGAGTTACAGGAAAGCACACTTGGCTTGAGTTACAGGAAAACTCACTCAAAGCTGCTCAGACACTCTCTACCTTTCATTTGGAGTATTTGACTTCTGTGTTCCAGTGTTTGACTGTGAAGTCTCCATTCTGTAAATAATAAAACACAACTATGCAGAGACACAGGTCTGAAATCTGGCTAAAGACAAGTTCCCTGTAACTACTTGGAAACAATTAATGGCACTTCATGAGTTATGTTCATGACTTCTGGGAGAAATCCTGTTACAGTTTTGTGTCTTTGTGTTTGAATACATGTGGGAAGAAGGGATACAATAACCTTTGACCATCGAGTTTGCAGCAGCCTTGATAAAATTCTTCTATATTCACATTATTTCTACATGACTTAAACAGTGTGTAATTCGTTTGGAAAATAGTTCTGACAGGGTCTCCACCCTGATCAGAGTTTGTTGCCTTCTTCATTTGCAGAAAGTGCTGTGATTTCATTCAAACAAAATTCACTTCTGTGGACAGGAGTGATTCCATTTAAGCTGCTTTACCTGCAGATAGTATTGAAGTGACGTGAAGTACAGATGCGTAAAATGCAAATTCCTGATTCTTCAGCACGGAAGGTGAAACTTCATTTGAGTGCAGCTGAGATGAGAAGCATTTTTGAGTAGTTAAGCCTGTTATGTTTCTGAGCCAGTGAGCATCACACTCTCAGGAGGTCTGTTTGGAGCTGGGGCATCCCAAGAGACAATCTGTTGTGCAGGGAAGCTCTGTAGTTATGTAACCTGTTGGAAACTGGGTGTTTGGGTATTAAACCCAGAGCCATTCAGTGTTTTCATGGTTTAGGAATGAAAGACTTGCTGCATTATGTTTTGCCTTGTTTTCTCTTCTAAAGCTTGGAGAGCTGATAAACAGTGATGTGTTTTGTGGCTATTTCAGAATGTTTTCTTATTCTCTCCTAGGTATCCTTATGGGAGCTTTTATAAAAATCATAGAGGCTCAAAAGCTGGCCAACTGGAAGGTATAGTTGTAACAATTAATTTTTAATTGTAGAAAAACCCCTAAATCTTACGAAAAAGGCTTTGTAATACTTAATGTTTTAGAGGGCAAGTCCTGGCAGAAGTTTCTCCTAGAGCTGAAGTCTACAGTGAAGCAAGGATTTTGCCTCCTACTGCTCATCCACATTATCAAAGCAATAAACTCTTCGCTATTCCTGCTTTAATTTAAAATCTTGCAGCATTTAAACTGTGATTTTGTTTCACGGCACCAAACAACTCATTGTATCAGTGAACTGACTGAAGTCACAGTGATTGGAATTGCCAGCTCTGAACAGGATTTATATCAGCCAGCTGAATATCTTGGTCTGGGTAGTGAATTTTAATCCTACCTTGCAGTTTTTTATTTCTTGGCAGTTAGTGCCCTAAAGGAAGATGTTTTTCTCCTTAGTTGAAATATATTAAAATGCATAGATTTACAATCTGATGTAGCTTTTGAACTACATATTATACTTCCTTTTTTTGTCAACTAACCACACTGGTTCTGTGTATACTTGCTTAAACAGTTACATAGCTCAGCAGTTGTGTCAACTGGATTTGACTTAAAATTGAGAATCAGTTAAATGCCCACAACATCAGTATTTTAAATTAGTTTCTTATGGATTAAATAAAGCAGTCTGAGTAAGATCATATCTGTAAGAAGGAGAAAGAAAGCTTCACGCTCTTATTTGAGCACTTGTTCTGTAAACATGAGAAACACTGATCACAGCTGGTGAATTCTGGGAGTTTTCTGGGAAGTGTTGGTCACATCTTGGGAGGCACTGGGGAGCTGTGGTTGCTCATGTTGTCAGCCAAGGTGAAAGGCCACAGAGACCACATTTTTATTTGCTTACCCAAGTTACTTTCACTGTAATAAAGCTTAGATTTTAACATGGGCTGTCATGATTTTAGATGTGAAAATTTCTAATCAATAATTACGGCTTTATTACATGGTTATAAATGGTTCTAAATTTGCTAAATACCTTTCGTTTATCTCTTAAGATAAAAAATGAAATATTTAACCGCAGGCGATATCCCTGTACAAAGGAGATCTTGGATCATGTCCCTGCCCTGAAAACTTTGTCATGTAATTTCCAGTGACGACGCCTTGCTAAGTGTTCATTCGGGTTCACCACTGAGACCTTGCACTGGCTGGCAGCTCTTGGCTGGCACAGCTGACTCTGAGTCCTCATGGTTTATTTCCCTCTGCTCCCATGCAGCACAAACGCAGTCCTCCCTTCCCATTGTTCTCACTTCCTTGTCCAGCTCTGGTTTCAGGGGCTTTTCTGTGTGCAGTGACTCAGGGCTGTGGGTTTTGTTGTGCAGTTGCTGTGCTGACAGGAATGTCAGCCCTGGGTTCACAGCACAGTCACGGGCTGGAGCATTTCAGTCCAAAGGATGAGTTTGGTTTCCTAAGCCCCCCAAATCCTTTAAGATGATTATTACTGGTACAGGCAGGAATGAGACTTTAAAGGGATGAGTACCTCTGGTTTGAAAGCTGGCGTTAGGACAGAACAGTCCATCAGCTGTTTGCCCTGGGTTTGGACAAGTTAATCGCTGCTTGCAGAGGTGACAACTCCAGCGTGTCCAGGGGGACAGGAGGGAGTGGACAGGTGGGTAAGGAGACTGTGCTTGCTGTGCTTCCTCTGCCAGCAGGAAAACCAGGGTGCCAGGCTGGGGGTACAGCATGGGCACTGTTAGCCAGGGGATGACATAAGTGACAAAGACTGAGGACACAAGAAAATAGCATCTTACCTCACGGTGGCTTCCATTTTTATCACTGTGATGGCAAAAAGGAGCCAGCAGAAGAGCACCTTTCAACTGGGGCAGAAATGACGTTTGCTGAGAAGAATCCAGCCTCAGGCCCCTCAGGTGGTGTCACCTGAGCCTGGTCACCTGCAGGGGCACTGGGCTGGTGATTCTCTTGTCAGGTGGTGAGTTTCCCAGGGAAACTGCTTGGGCTCAGTTAACCTGTTCTGTTCAAATAGTGGCCAGGAGATCACTTGGCAGTCCTTACAGATTTCCAGACTCCCAGATAAAGTGGGAATACTTTTTCTGGAAGCAGGAAGATTTTTCCTTTACCATAAATAACCTGTTCTCCATGCAGCTCTTTTGGAGACAGTAATTTAAATAGGTGACTCCTAGATTTCTATCACTGGGTTGGAAAAGAGCAATAGAAGTAGCAGCCCTGGAATAGTTTACTGTTCTTCAGTCGTCTATTTTTAGATAAGAAGGGAGAAAGGTGTTTCATTTTCTATCACTATTTTTAAGAGCTTTTCTTTTGGAAGATTTGTTGTTATTTCAATAATGATGACATCCCTGAAATTATAATTCTTTTCTTTTTTTTTTTCAGGAAGAAGAAATGTTTCGTCCAAATATGTTTTTTCTGCTTTTACTTCCACCTATTATATTTGAATCTGGATATTCACTGCACAAGGTCAGTCCCTGCCAGACACTCATTTTGGATGTTGAGGTTTTGTTTGGAACAGATTCTGCTTTTAGTTATCTTCATGAAGCTTAGGATAATTGCATTAAATTCCATTATATTAATCATTAGGGAATTGTGAGTGCGAAATTCAAACCTCTTCAATCCAGAGTGCAGGGAGTGTAGCTTGTTGCTGATAACTGAGTGCTGGCAGGGTGTTGGGTACAGCACAGACGAGGTTTTCCTGGGCTGGAGAGGTTTCTGTCCTCACTGAGCTGTACAAGGGCTGCTGTGAAGGAGGAGAAGTGGGAGGGTGTAAGATGAGGAGTGGGAAAGGTGGGGTCACTCCGCAGCTAAAGAGGGAAGTGTGTGTAAGGTTCTGACCCTTGCTGGGGCCGGTGTTTCCATGGGCATTTCTCACAGCTCTCATCCTGCCCAGGGGGGTTTGGGGCTCCCTTGTGCTGCCCCTCTGCTCCAGCTGTGCTGCAGGAGGGGCAGGGAGCTGTGGGATGGTGGTACCAGGAGCACTGGAGACCTTTTCATACAAAATCACAAGCAGTGGACTAGCAGCTGGGAAGTGTACAGGCCTTTTTCACCTGCCCTGTCTCCCACAGGGGGATTAACTTATCCTTTTGCCAGGTGGGGAATGTGTCCAAGTGCTGGATGTCCAGCTGTGTGCCTGAGGATTGGGTTCTTGTTATGGTGCCAGGCTGGGAATCAGTGCTGGGAATCAGAGGAGTTGCTTTTGTCCTCAGGAGAGCTGCAGTCTCTCTAGGCAGATGGTGTGGGGGTGTGTCCTGGGGTACCTGGAACCAAACTGAGCCTTTATAACCAGAAACCCAGTTGTGAATTAGAACCTAATTAAATGCAAACCCAAACATGAGTTTTTCCTCAGGCCATTTTTACTAATTTACTTATTTTATTACTGTGTTCCAGGGTAATTTTTTTCAGAACATTGGTTCCATCATTCTGTTCTCAGTATTTGGCACTGCAATATCAGCTTTCATTGTAGGTGGAGGAATCTATTTCCTGGGCCGGGTAAGAGTGACTGCTTTGAAGCACTTAAGTTTATCTGGCTTGTTATTTGAAAGTCCATTTTTCAAGAGCAGACAAACAGAGTGAAAGTGAATTCCCGGGTCACGGAGTGCAGCTCCCTGCTCTCACAAAGGCAGTGTTGTACAGCCCCTTCATGGCTGTTGCTGGGGAGGCTCTGGACTCTCTTTCCCTGGGAGTCCTCAGAAGCTCTGGACACGGTCTGGGAGATGTTCCAGGGGCCCTGTGGAGCAGGAAGGGTGGAGCTGGTGACCTCAGGGGTCCCTTCCAACTTGAGCCACTCTGTCACTCTGTGACACAGCTTGTTTCCTGGGAAAAGCAATTAAAGCTTGAGTTCTACTGTTTTCTAACTTCCACAATCTTCCTGTTGGAAGGCTGTTCCACAGCCTGTGTTCTCTAGAGTCATCTTACACCCTACAGTTTTCATTTCCTTTTTTTTTTCTTCTGTGGTTTGGTGTTTCCCATTGATTACATATAAACACAGATATTTATCTTTTCTCTCAGACTTCACTGTGGTAGGCCAAGCATTCTATACATTCCGCTTTGCCACTCAGATTTCTCTTCCTTTGAATGTCTTGGGTGCTCTACTCACCTGACTCTGCTCTAGTTCCCTGATCTTGGGTGACCAGAGCTGTAGCAGTAGATTACTGTTGGAGGGCAGTGTTAAACTGGATAACATCACCCACTTTTCTCAGTAATGAACTCAGGATTGGATGAATAGTTTGGTTTGTAAGAGCAGCAGAACACCACAGTTGATTGTGATCATATTTTACCTATTCTTTCAGGCTGATGTAATTTATAAACTCAACATGACAGACAGGTAAGCTCTTGGGGAAATGGTGTAGTATATGAAATAAAGCTTTTTTCAGGGTAGCTGCGGGTGGGAATTGCACTACATTGGCCACCTCTTTTGGTTAGTGGTTAGATTGCTGAGATTCAACATTGTGTATGAAACTAAGAAATAGATGGAACACTTCTGTACCCTATTTATTACACCCTTATTTCCAAATAGTATTGTGTTATGTTCCCACTCTGTTGCATTCTAGTCTATTCTGTTCTGTGCTCAGTGGTTTCTGCAGACAGATAGGGAGTATTTTAGCCAAATGTTAAGATTTGTAAACTTTGATTAGTTAGTATTATTAATATGTGTGATAAGGGTATAACTTCCTTGTCCAAATCCTCTCTTAAAAGACAGAATAACTTTTCCAGGATCAATAAGGTAGATTTTTTCAAGAACTTGGCAAGTGGGCAAGTTCTTAGTACTGGAAGGAGTACAACTTATCACAGTTTAGAAACTGTGACACAACTGGGCTTTGTTACTGTTGTTCATGTGAGATACTGGGTGGGTATTTTTCTTTGATCTGTTTTCCTCTTCTGTGTTCTCCCAGTTTTGCATTCGGCTCTTTAATATCTGCAGTTGACCCTGTGGCTACTATTGCCATTTTCAATGCCCTTAATGTGGATCCTGTGCTTAACATGCTGGTTTTTGGAGAAAGTATTCTCAACGATGCTGTCTCGATTGTCCTGACCAAGTAAGTGCATTGGAGCCACAGTTTATGGAAACTTTAACTACACAGGTTTCTGTTAGATAGACAGTAATTCTTCACCTTCATTTGGAACAAATCCTGTATTTCAGGTGGGAAGCTGAATCTTGTGTGTAAAAAGCAGATGAACTGCACAGGCAGGAGACAGTAAATGGTTTCCTCATTGCCCCTGCCCCAGTGCCTTATCTCACCGACCCTAGATGACTGATTGCTTTCTCATTCCCTTCATTATCAGCTCTCTTTCCATCTGTGGCTCCTGACAGCAGGAGCCCCTCGTGTCACCTGTCAGGCACAGAAATATTCACCTGCCCAGAGCTGCCGTGTCTGTGCCATTGGCTTGTGCCTGGAGTCCCACTGTGGCTGGGGGGGAGTCCAGCACGTCCATGCACTGGGGCTGTGTTTGTGTTGGGGCTGCCACGGGAAAGGGGAACATCCAGTGTCCTTGGCTTTTGCCTTTGGGAGTTCTGTGGGGCTGGAAGAGTGAAAAATGGATAGATATATCTTCATGTTAATGCTGAAGCCAAGAGATGTGACTGTGAATGTATAGAAGGAACAGCTGTACCGAGCAGGTAGTGAAGTCACAGTAATTTTCTAATGAATTAATTGCTTTTATTACAGTTGTGGCACTTTCAGGGAAGATGATGAGGGCTGAAAGCAGCCAAAGGAAACACAAGTTAGAATCTGTGTGTTCTTTGTACAAGATTTCCATGAAATGCACTCCTGAAATTCAAAGAGGTTCCTTCCCTTTCCTGTTAAGAGCTGCTTTGTTTTCCTTCAGTGACCTTCTTGTCTCTCATCCACACCTAAATATTTGATGAGAGTTCTTCCTGTTCATTTGTTCTTCTCGGAGGATCACATGAGTTTTTACCACTGTAAAATGTGTTTTCTTTTCCTTTTCAAGGGCTGAGCATTGTTTTGAAATACTGGGCATCGCCATAGCCTATTTATGCCATTCTGGGATTCTTCAGAGGAGCAGTGCTGGATTTTTAGCAGAATTAGGTTTCCCTTTGGGGATTACACTAAGGCTTGATTTAACGTCTTTTGACATTCCTCTTGTTATATATATCACAGTAAAAGCCTTTTAAGAGTGGTAGCAACAAAGAAATGGGAGTCTTTTTTGTTGTTATGCTCAAAAGATGTTTGATATTTTTGGATCCAGGCTTAGAATGTATAACCATTTCTTTTTATTTCTCTTTTAATTGTATCTAGCACAGCAGAAGGGTTGACAAGGGAAAATATGTCAGATGTAAGTGGATGGCAAACCTTTCTCCAGGCCCTGGGATACTTTCTCAAGATGTTCTTTGGCTCTGCAGCACTTGGCACACTTACTGGTCTTATTTCTGCATTAATATCCTTTTTTAATTTTTGTATGTATACCCTGGTGAACTGCAACATTCTAGTAGTATTTTTCTTCCCATCTTCTCCAGCATTTCTTAGAGGATATTTCTTATTAGGCATTATTTTGGTTTTATGTTCGTGTGCATGGATGTGTATTAAAAGTGGCATCAAATTTTTATGAACCTAATTAAGGTCTGAAATGTTGTATAATAGCTTATGTGCATTGGAGTGTTATAAGATATGGTAATTGTTTTGTAAATTCAAAATATATTAATTCCATTTCAATACCAATCCATTTTAACAAGCATATGGTTTCTTTTTTACATACATAAAACAGTTAATTAAAAAGGAAAAAAAAAAATCTGCTTTTCCCGGGGGCCTTTGAGTCAGCCCAGCTCGTGTGTCCCTATGGGTGATGTGCAGGCAGCTGAATGCAGCCACTGTTCTGTTTGGGTTTACCCTGCCTTACACTGTGCCTCTTCCCCTTCCATGAACTGGTTACCAAACAGCCCGGGAGCTGCTCTGCTGAGGTCAGGAAGGCCCTTTGCTGTGGCCCAGACTCCTTTGTTATTTTTTGGCCAGGCTTAGTGCCAGCTCTGGCTGCACTGTGTGGGCTCTGGGCTGTGCAGCAGTTCCTGGTGTCAGCTGGGACACACTGCCAAACGCTTTGTGAGCAGCAGGAATAGAATGTCTGGTTGAATACAGACTTATTTCCCCTTTTGGTTCAGCAGCCTAATCCAACAAACTGTGAAATTATTCCATACATCACAGCAAAAGAGGGAGACAGGTGTTCAATGCTTCTTTGAGTCATATCTAAATTACACTAAGTCAAGGAGAAGAGCAGCTTATTTGCCCTTTACAGTTACTTGTGCCTCAAAAGTATTTGATTTTCCTGTTGTTATCAGTGTTGTGGAGGCACGTCAGTAAGAGATCTTTTCCTGTCTCTAGCTCTGTCTTCTGACAGACTTCTACCAGCAGTAGCTGCTGTAAGAAACATTCCTCACGTCAGAAATTACTAATTTTTCCATACTTGAGTTGAAGGCCGATATGTGGATTTTACTGGCTCTTCAGTAGAGAAGTACATTAAGCATAATCATTGTCTGGTAATGGAATGATGGAATGAACACATCAAAATATTTCTTTGATTTATTTTTAATTTACTTTTTCCATAACATTCCCGTGTGTACGTACTGAAGCACATTGATTTAAGGAAGACACCTTCCCTAGAGTTTGGGATGATGATTATCTTTGCCTACCTTCCTTATGGCCTTGCAGAAGGGATCTCACTCTCAGGTGAGCAGTAAAATGGGTTCTGACCCGCTGTTTGCTGTGTTGAAATACTGACGCTGCTGTAGGAGCAGGTTTTGCCCTGTGAGAAGGTCACTCTGCAGGGTCTCAGCAGCGAATCCCTGCAGAGTCTCCTGCTGTTCCTGCCCACAGGTATCATGGCAATCCTGTTCTCTGGCATCGTGATGTCTCACTACACACACCACAACCTGTCCCCAGTGACACAGATCCTCATGCAGCAGACACTCAGAACTGTTGCTTTCATGTGTGGTAGGTGCTGCCTGCTATTAACTCTAGTATTAATCGTTTAAATTCTCATTTCTGTGGAACAGGGGTTCTGTTGGGAGCAGCAGAGGTGTGAGTTTGCATCCAGGCATCTGTGTGTCAGTGGTGCTTGTCTTTAAGAGAAGAATTCCCTAGAGTGGAGGCTGGAAGGCACTCAGAAGTCACCTTTCCTGCCACTCTGGATAAAACATGCAGTAAATCTCTCTCTCATCCTGCAGGCTCCTGCTAAGATTTCCCATGAGATTGATGGCCAAATAGGGATCTCTGACTCGTCTGTTCCTCTGGTCTCTTCTTAGTTCTACGAGATGGGGGTCGAGTGGTATTTTTTGAATTTTTTAATGTAAAAAGCTACTTGCAAAAACTGTAACTTCACATCTGGAGGTTTTTGGAAGTAGTGGTACAAGCAGCTCAGAGGCCTAGAGCCTTTCCAGTTCCTTTTCCAAATGAAACCTTGCAAGAAATGACACGTTCCTGCATCACAAACATCCCTGATTCCTGGGGGCTGCCATGAATGAATTCTGAATTGTTTGCAGGAGGATGCAGTATGGTCAGGGAGTGGCTTTGCTGCAAAGTGAACTTTAGCACTCCTTAGTGAGCACCAGCAGCTCTCCAGGGTTTGGTCAGGAACTCCCATTTTATGTACTATTGTATGTGGTAATTTGTAACGGGAGGAGAAAAGGTTTTCTAGAATTGTTTATTTAAGATGTGATTTCTCTTTTTCAGAAACGTGTGTTTTTGCATTTCTTGGCCTGTCAATTTTTAGTTTTCCTCACAAGTTTGAAATGTCCTTTGTCATCTGGTGCATAGTAGGTATTTACTTTCTTCCATATCTTTTTAGATGCATTTTTGGCATTGGGGAAGGGGGAAACACCCTACAGTTAAAAGACTTTTAGAATACTTGTTAAGATTTATAGGTTTTTATTAAAAATTCTCGGATTCCTCGTGCTTTGTCTTTAAAGCCATTTCAGCATGCCTTGATGCAGCGACTCTGTGAATTAACGTTTCACATGGGGCCTGCCTCCATCTCTTGCCATTGTAAGGGTTTAATATCAGCATGAAAAGCGTGTTCCCTTTGCAGAGGGCACTGAGGGCGGCGTGGATCCATTTCCAGTTGTGTACAGCAGTGTACACCGGCCCGTTCAGTGCCTGGTTCAAGGGAAGGATTGTTACCTGCAGCTTCCCCAGGCAGGGATATCAGCACAGGGAACTCTCTGCCTGCATTACACACAACTTCCCTATCTCATGTGTATCGAGGGTGGGACACTTCCTTCTGTGCAGCATTGCCCTCCCGGCCTCATGCAAACTGTAATGTTGGGGTGATTCACAAAGGAGAACAGCACGGCCCTTCAAGGATCCTGCTGACTAATTCTAGGATATTTACCTTATCGAGGTCTGTTTGTAGTGGAGCTTAAAAACAATGCTCTGAGAAAACCTTGCCCCTTTCTGAGTTGAAGTTTTCACTGTGTTTGTTCATTGTTTGCCGTTGTATCAATAGTCCCCTTTTTTTTTCCTTTTCTGCTCTCAAGTGTTGCTTCAGCCTGGGGTATGTTCTATAGCCATGCCCAGGGAAGTGCTGGGAAACAGGCTGATGTTCTATTTGTTTGGCTCCTGGCCTTTCTGGGCAACTGGGCCACAGGGAGACGATAGAAATACCTTATTGCCTCTTGGCTGCTGCACCAGGGGAATGCTTAAAGGAGCTGAACTGACTGAAGTGAGGAGCACTTTCACCCAAAGTAATTCTTGGTCTCCCTGGAATGCCTCCTGGGTTCCATTTATTTCCTGTAAGTAAAGCAGCCTGGTCTCCATCAGTGACAGGTCTGATTTAGCTTCAGTTGAGCAGACAAAATGTTTCAGGAGTAAAATTCCACAATGCCCTGTGCTGAGGGGTTTCTCTCTGTTCATGGGGCAGAAATCTCCATGCAGTTCACACCTGCCTGTGAGCAAAGAAGAGCATATTCACCTTCCCCTGTGAAAGCAGCTGCAGCTGGGGCCTTGTGGATGTAACACATCAAAGGGACTTTTGCTTTTATTTCTGTTTTTCAGGTGCTGGTCCTGTTTGGTAGAGCAGTGAATATTTTTCCACTTTCCTACCTACTCAACTTTTTCCGTGATCATAAAATCACTCCCAAAATGATGTTTATCATGTGGTTTAGTGGTAAGTTACAGCTTAAAATACCGAGAACTGGAAAAAAACCCCGTTTTATCTCTTTGATGGCTCACTGTAGGAGGAACTGGTTTTTTCATCAGTTGAGCAAAACTCAACTGAACATTTGCACTATTCTGAAGCCCAGGTGCAGAGCAGTGTTCTCCTTCCCCTTTGTGCTGGAGGGCTTTGCTGTGGTGAGCCGTGCAGGGGCTTTCCTGCAGAGGGGCTGCTGGTCTGTCTGTGCCCACAGTTGGAGCAGCAATGCTCAGACCTGCTTTAGGGTGGTTTAAGGGGCACGCCATGGGGTTGTAACCATCCCTGGGGAGGTGGAGCACTGCAGCTGACTCTGGTGTTGCTGGTGGCTGACCGTGCCCTGCTCTCTCCCCAGGGTTGCGTGGGGCCATTCCCTACGCCCTCAGCCTCCACCTGGGCCTGGAGCCCATCGAGAAGCGGCAGCTCATCGGCACCACCACCATCATCATCGTGCTCTTCACCATCCTGCTGCTGGGAGGGGGCACCATGCCCCTCATCAGGCTGGTGGACATCGAGGACTCCAAGCCACGCAAGAGGAACAAGAAGGATGTCAATCTTAGCAAGACAGAGAAGATGGTTTGTGTGGGGTTTTTTATTCACGGGATCACTGGGGTTTGGTGGGGGTTTTTTTTTTCAGTTTAAACATTTTTCAGGACTAGTGCATCCATGATTTTTTAAATAAAAAGTAAGATGAAGGCAGTAGAAAAAAACAAGGTAGCAGGACAAAGCTAAGCAATACAATTTTAAAGTATCCCAAAGAGTTTATACAAAATACGTGTTTGGACAAGGGGAGAAGAAACAGTCTCTTCATTCAATTCAATTACAAACTGATCTATATAAATTAAAGTAACCCCTGGAAAAGCATAAAGCAGATGATAGAGGGTTGAGTCATATACAGAGAGAAAGCAGTTGGTGCAGTGTGAGATGGAAATTAATCATAAAAGGCAGATGGAAATTATTTTGAAAAATTCAAAGGTCATGTGAAGGTGGTAACAATAGGCCCCCTCTGACTGGACTTTATTTTAAAGCAATTTCTGTCAAAGCAAGAGATCTGACAAAGCCAAAACCACTCTGGAATCTCTTGTGCAAAAGACTGGAGAATAAAAAGTACCACAGGACATTTTTTTCCTGTTTTTCTCTAAACTGCTGAAGAGTATATGCCAGGTGCTGTTCTGGAGGATCTTAAGAACATTTTGTCTTTTCATGAGATTGATTTAGTCTTTAGAATTCCCTTGCACTGGGCACACAAGGAAGTGCAGGAAGAGGCAGGGACAGGGCTGGTTTTCAGTGGGACAATGACAGCAGTGGTGTTTGCTGGATCAAAGCATTGTCCAGCTCACAAGAGAAAACTTGCACAGTAGAAACCTGTTTCTCAGCAATAGTGACAACACAGAACATGGGACATTTGAGGTCTTTTCCCTTTCAGCACGGAAAGGGAAGCTGAGGGACAGCTGAACAGGCTCATACAGCCCTCAGTAAGGCTGGGATGGGGATCCCTTCCATATTCAGGGGCTGAAGGGGGTGGGATGGCTGCCACTTCTCTCGGGTTATTCCTGTATTTGTGGTTTTCCTAGGGAAACACTATCGAATCTGAGCATCTGTCAGAGCTCACAGAGGAGGAGTATGAAGCCCAGTACATAAAACGCCAGAACCTCAAAGGCTTCATGCGCCTCGATGTCGAGTATTTGAATCCTTTTTTCACCAGGAGGCTCACACAAGAAGTAAGTCTGTCTTCTTTTCTTGCAGAAGAGAAACTGGTGGAGTTGGTTGTTGTCCTCAGTAGCACACGGGGCTCATGGTGCAGCCACACGGCGTGTGTGGGGACAGGGGACATCTGTGTGTTGCTCATGCACAGAGAGAGCAGCTGTAATGAACAGCTGCTCTGTAAGTTGGATTGAATTAACATCTCAGAGCTACCCCAGTTAAACTTGGTGTGTGGGTGTGCTGGGCTGGCCTTTAGTTGTGCAGAGAACCATGAAGGGCATCAGGAGTCCCTGGCTGCTGGTGCTGGAAAAAGCTGCTGCCACTCGGGCAGTTTTCAGGTGCTGTCACACACAGTCCCTGCCCCTTGCTGCCAGTGCTCCTGTGGCTTCTGGAGCTGTGCTGTTGCTGCAGAGTGCAGTTTCTCCCTTGGAAATAGGCACCAGCATTGCATCCTTCACTTTCCAGGCTCTGAGGCTGTAAATGCAAAACGACACCTGACAGTAACTTAACACTGAGTGGCCCCAAGGTGTAAATACTGTGCCTTTTTCACTCCCATGCTCCAGAAATCTGAGACTCCTTAGCCACAGAATTCACTGTTTTTCAAATTGCCCATGGAAGCATTTTGGCTGTGCAGTTCATAATTTTATGTAAGTGCACATTCCATCTTCCTAGCCCGCTCAAAAGTACTGTTTTTCCTCTTGTTTTGTACTTCTCAAAAGTACCCTTTCAGCACTTTCCTGCAAAAACTGAAGTCATTTATTGCAAAACCAGAAAGGAATCAAGAAACCAAAGTAAGCATCTGATTCGTATTTGGTAGCCAAAAACACGGGCTGCCATCCAGATTGCAACCAAAGGCTGGAAAAATAAGCATGTGACTCACCAGGGCAGGCCACAGGCTTCCCAGTGTCCCTGGGAACACGAGGGGGAGAGTCAAAGCCAGGCCCTGCAGACAGCATTGGGACTGTCTAGAGAACACAGGTAAAAATACCCAGCCACAATCACCACAACTGTCACCTGTAGCACCTGATAAATATTTTTAAATATTAAACATATTTGATAAATGTGTGGGAAAGCAGAAGGGCTGTGCCCGCTGCCAGAGCAGGAGCAGATGATTTCCTGAGGAGTGTGTGCAGCCGTGCCCTGCTGTGCCCAGGTGACAAGGGACACGGTGCAGGAGGTGACACGGTGCAGGAGGTGACACGGTGCAGGAGATGACACGGTGCTCTGTTTGCCCCAGGACCTGCACGACGGGCGCATCCAGATGAAGACGCTGACCAACAAGTGGTACGAGGAGGTGCGGCAGGGCCCCTCGGGCTCCGAGGACGACGAGCAGGAGCTGCTGCAGCAGAGCGGGGCCGGGGCACGCTGAGCTCCCCCGGGGCTGGGCTCCTCCCAGGGCTGGGCTGAGCTGAGCTCCCTCCCAGGGCTGAGCTCCTCCCAGGGCTGAGCCTCACCCAGGGCTGAACTCCCACCCAGGGCTGAGCTCCCACCCAGGGCTGAGCTGAACTCCCAGGGCTGAGCTCCTCCCAGGGCTGAGCTGAGCTCACAGGGCTGAGCTGAGCTCCCTCCCAGGGCAGAGCTCCCTCCCAGGGCTGAGCTGAGCTCCCTCCCAGGGCACAGCCCCAGTGCTGAGCCGGGAGAACTCCCACGTTCACACGTTGTGCTCCCTGCTGGTGAAACCCGCAGCTCCCCTGGTGCTGTGCAGGAAGGGAAACCCTCCGGGGTCACAGGCTGGATGGGCTGAAGGAAGAGCCTTTTGTCACTGCATGGCAAACTCCGTGCAGCCCGTTGGAGAGCAGAACCGTCTGCCATGAAATGAGGACATTGTTAATTGGGGGGAACCTCCTCCCGTCCCAAAACCTGCTGCGACCACACGCTGCAGTACAGGGCCTTGGGTGGCTCTGCAAAACAGAAAGAATTGCACTTTACCTTTTATATATATATATAAATACATCCATTCACAGCATGAAGAGTCTCGACAGTTTATACTGTGAATTTGTTTTGACACTAGTAAGGGAATTTGACTGGAAGAAATGTATAATTTAAGGAATTTGCACATTTTGAACCCAGAAAAGATGCACACCTTGACAAGAGCAGATGTTGCACATACAGGGAATCACCTCTGAAAATGTAGTTTTGTGACTTAAGGAATTCTTGATTTCTGTTTTATGGGATTTTTTGGTTTTAAACTAAGGGATCTAACCCACAGTACTGATTATAGCATGGTTTTGGGGAAGTGGGGGCCTGTGACAGCACAGAACTGCGTTTGAAATTGTAGTTTCTTTTCTCTGGCCAAAGCCAGTTGCAGTTGGATTTCTGGAATTGGCAGTTGCTCCTTGCTGGCACTTTGGCTTCAAATCTTAGAAAAGAGCAGCTTCTGTTTCCCCTAATTTACAAAGTGTCCCTAACACTCCAGAATTCACCAGGGGAGTTTTTAAGCTTCAGTGGAAGCAAAAGCAGCATGTACATGAGGAAGAAGAGCCTACAAAATGTAATCCAGGTACAGGAAGATTAATATTGCACGTGGCTGAAGCAGCCTCTGCTGGGAAGTGCCAAGCAGCTTCCATTAAGCTGTCCCATTTTTCTCTTGTGCTTACACCGTTTCAGAGTGTGGTCTCACTGCGTTTGTTCTCCATGGCCCAGTGTTTGCCCAGCGTTGCCAACACCTGAACGTGTTTGTTGCACATTTGCCATGGTGACACATGCAGCAGTTTGCTCCCACTGCCAAATTCCTCCTTGGTTATTTGCATATCCACTGTCGGGGTGTGACTTACAGTTCAGCACCCAAATCTGACATGCAAATGCACACGTTTGTTTTTGAAGATGTGAGACTTAGTTTTTGGTCTGGTTTTGCTACTGAGTTTTTTAATCCACTGCTTACCTACTGAGAGAATAAAAGTTCAAGAATGTATTCAGAATCCTGAACCTGTTGTCTGAGCAGTTTTTCAAAATACCACATCTTGTCCCCTGCTGCCCTTTCCCTGCCTGTGGGAAGGGCCTCAGTGCTTGTCCCAGGGCTGGTACATGCACAGCTGTGCAGGATCTGTGTGAAAATCGACCTTTTATCACCCTTGGGGACCCCAGCAGGCTGAATTAAACCTCAGTCACCCATCATCACTCCTGCTGCATCTCTGACCTTGAGCCTTTTCACCCAGGAGCTGCTGGAAGGTCCCTGAGAGCTTCTCCTCAGTGGATGTTCAGTGATGGAGCTGCTGTGACACCGGGGGTGGCACTGATGCCTTGGGAGGGCTGAGCTGGAACAGAGACAGGACAGAGCTGGAGAATAAAGCAGATGTTTATTTAAAAGCCTTTAGGGGACACCTTGGGCAGGACAAGAGCCTGACCAAGGCTACACCCAAAGTGGACTTAAAAGTGGCCACAAAATGGCTGACCAGTCACAAGATCTTACATTTTTATAAGTTTTGGTCCGTTTGCATCTTGGGGTTTAATTGTCCAGTTACAGCTTTGAGTTGTGACATCCCATCCTTCTTGTTTTCTTTCTTCAGTCCACTCTTTCTTGTGCATTTGGGTCTGACAGTTGTCCTTGGTGTCCAGCAGGAGAAGGATTTGTTTTGTCTCCCTGCTCTGTGAAGAGAGTTCACTAACACAATGTGAGGCTCAGAACTGCACCCCTGGGCAGCACAGAACATGGAAAACATGAAAGTTAAAAATAAAGGCATCGGCACAATGCCTCCATCCCACTGCCACTCCCAGCCGTGCCGGGTGTCCAGGCTCCATCCCACTGCCATTCCCACCTGTGTTGGGTGCCCAGGCTCCATCCCACTGCCATTCCCACCTGTGTCGGGTGCCCAGGCTCCATCCTGCCACACCTGCCGCCAGGTGAGGCCGTTCCCTGTCCCAGGTGATGCCGTTCCCTGTCCCAGGTGAGGCCGTTCCCGTTCCCTGTCCCAGGTGAGGCCGTTCCCTGTCCAGGTGCAGCCGTTCCCCGTTCCCTGACCCAGGTGAAGCCGTTCCCCGTCCCAGCTGAGGCCATTCCCCGTTCCCGTTCCCCGTCCCAGGTGCGGCCGTTCCCGTTCCCCGTCCCAGCTGAGGCCGTTCCCCGTTCCCCGTTCCCCGTCCCAGGTGAGGCCGTTCCCCGTCCCAGGTGCGGCCGTTCCCGTTCCCCGTCCCAGCTGAGGCCATTCCCCGTTCCCGTTCCCCGTCCCAGGTGCGGCCGTTCCCTGTTCGCTGTCTCCCCCTGGCGGCGGCGGGGCGGCACAGCGGGTCTCCGGCGGGAGGCGCCGGGGCGATTCCCGTGAGGACGCTGCGGATGGCGGGATGGAAAACCCGCTGTTCTAAAACTTAACACGATATTACGTGTGCCAAAACTCGGAATTAAGTGTGAATTCTGAGAGAGCAAAGCTAACTCCCTTACTTTGGAACATGAAGAAGTTTTTACCAATGCTCATACTCGTTCATCACTACAGTGGCTTTTCTCTCAGTAATTTCACAGTTTGGAGTTCTTCACTTCATATGCTTACAAAAGAAATACTCTTCTTTATTGAATAATTTATTGAATACTTGCCTGGCAGTTACTTTAGATAGTTTCCTGTTTTATCAGACCAATATTGAACCCTCTTTCCACAAGTTAGCTCCTCCATCCTAACTTGGTGTCATCTGTGAACCTGTGCAAGAGTGAACTTGAACCCTTAGTGTTCTCAGCTAGGCACCCCAGCAGCTGAAGCAGAGGTTGCTGCCTGCAGA
>VZDJ01000175.1:11036869-11076094 GCA_008694505.1 Cyanoderma ruficeps | reverse complement strand
GGCCCAGCCCTGCTCTGCCCCATCCCCGTCCCTGTTCCCGTGATCCTGGAGTGGAACCGAGTCAGACGTGGTTTGGCATGAGTGGCTTTACTTCAGAAATGACAATTCTGAATGAATGGTCAGCGGAGACACTGCGTGAACCCCTGGTGTACCTGAGGGCCAGGGACGGGGCACAGGGAACTTTCCAGGTGGGATTATCCTGTGGATGCCTTTGCACCAGCCTCTGGCACAGCCTCCTGTTCCTTTTTGTCCCGAGCTCTACCCATGGGTGTGCTGCCCTCACTGACCTCCGAAGGCCAACCACAATCCTGTGGGATGCTGCAGCCCAGGCAGCTGCTGCCCTGTGCAGGAGTGCAGGTGACACCAGCTGCCCCGTTGTCCCAAAATCCTTGCTCTAAAGACAAGCTCCCATTTCTGCCTGTGGGACAGTGGCGGCTTTCACTCAGGTGGGGGGAGTGGGATGGCACAGCCAGCACACAGAGCAGTCCCTGAGACCTGTAGGCAGGTGCTTTGTCACCCCAGGTGAGGTAGCTGTGTGGACAGTCCCCCCCCAGCAGGAGAGGAGGTGTCTGCGGGGGCTGTAGGAGCTGGCACTGGAGGTAGATGCCCCCCGGGGTCTCCTGGCCCCCTGCCTGCCCTGCCAGGCACAATTTTTAAGACAACCAAGTTCCTACTTGGCCATCAGAGCACCAGGTTGGAAAAACAAAGGCCAAGGGCCCAGAGAGCAAACTGCAGGGGAGACTGCACCTGCAGGAGAGACTGCACCTGCAGGAGAGAATGCACCTGCAGGAGAGACTGCACCTGCAGGAGAGACTGCATCTGCAGGAGAGACTGTATCTGCAGGAGAGAATGCACCTGCAGGAGAAAATGCACCTGCAGGAGAAAAGGCACCTGCAGGAGAGACTGCACCCTGGGCTGCAGCCTGGCCACATCTCAGGCACTGGGGTCTGTTTTTGTTCTTGTTTCTGCAAGTGCAAACACCAGGGTCAGGGCTGCAAGGGCCAAACCAGGGATGTTGTTGGTCTTACACCTTCCTGTCACCTCACCCGGAGCGCCTGGCACCGGCTGGGCCTGGGGGTGAGGACGCTGTGGCGGGTTTGTGTTCCAGTGCCCTGGGAGGGCAGGGCTGGGTCAGAGCAGGTCCTTGGCCACGGCCGAGGGCAGGGACTCCCCCACCACGCTGGCGGTGCCCAGGCCCGCCCACCTCGGCAGGAGCAGCACCATCACCTGCCCCGTCCCGCTCGGCCGCGCCTGCCCGGCGGCCGCTCCGGCCAGCACGGCCAGGGAGCCCCGCCGGGCCGAGCCGCCGGGCACCCGGGGCGGGCCGGAGCGCCGGGGGTCGTGCCCGAAACGCTCCAAAGCATCGCCGCAACCTCCGCAGGCGCCGGGGCGGCCGCTGGAGGCCGGGGACGGGAAGGGCCGGAGCGCGGCGCCCCGGCGGCCGCAGCACAGCAGCGCCTGCAGCAGCAGCCTGTCCTTGGAGAGGGGCTTGTGGAAGCTGGGCTTGAGGAGCAGGTGCACCAGCGGGTTGTAGAGCGTCGAGGACTTGGCGAAGGCGGCCGAGAGCACGAAGGCCAGCGCTGGCACCCGGCTGGTGTCCCCGAGCACAGCCCACAGCGCCACCACGGCATAGGGGGTCCAGGCGGCCAGGAAGCCCAGGCACACGGAGATGCTCAGCTGGAAAAGATGGAGACGTGAGCTCCCTGCGGCACTCGGGGGACGGTGACACCCCCAGCAAACCCAACCACAGGCAGCAGGACCCCGGGCAGCCCTCACGGCCCCAGGGAAAGGTGCTCAGCCCCCTGGACCAGTACTGGAATGTCAGAGAGCAGGGCGGCAGCTCAGCACACCCCGCGCGGAGCTGCTCCTGCCTCGGCCACTCACACCCTGTCCCACCGCGGGAACGGCCTCAGCCTGCTGTGGGAGGTGGCTACAAAGGCCTCAGTGACCTGGCTGGGACCAGCTCAGCATGGGACCCCAGCAGCTTTTGGCAGCCCTGGAAATCCCTCCAGCAACCTGTGTGGCTTGGGAGGCCTGGAAATGGGCTCTGTTCAGTCCCCCTCCCCTGGCTGGATGTGGATGTTTTCTTTGAAGCCAGGCTTGCAGGCTGTTTTCTTTCGTGCTGTATTTTTTAAAGGTTATTCAGGGTTTTTTACATATCCTCGGTAAATTATAGTATTAGCTTGTAGTCTGGGGAACAATGACTCATGCAAGCTCCTTTCTGATCTTTTCCAATGTAATTTAAAATGAAAACTCCTCCACCTGATGACTTTAAACGAAGAGCAATGTGTTGTTGCCCACCCTGACACAAACACCCAGAGAATCCATCAGCGACAGCGGAGGCCGGGCAGGAGGGGCCCTGCTGCTCGTGGGCGGTGGGCTGGGCAGGGCACCCTGGGACCCCGCAGCCCCCCTGACCCCAGGACCTTGAGGAGAAGACCCCTGACCTTGAGGACCAACCCCTGACCTTGAAGAGCAGTCCCCTGACCCCTGTACCTTGACAAGGAGCCCTCTGACCCTGAGGGGCAGCTCCTGACCCCAGCACCCTGAGTAGCATCCCCTGACCGTGGTACCTTGAGCAGCATCCCCTGACCCTGAGGAGCATCCCCCGAGCCTGAGCAGCACCCCCTGTACCCTGAGCAGCCCCCCTGGCCCTGATCAGCCCCCCCGGGCCGGTACCTTGAGCAGCAGGCCGTGCGGGCCGCGGGCTCCGTGCCGCGGGGCCGTGTGCTGCCTCAGGGCTCTCCGCGACGCCCACACGGTCCAGAGGATCAGCGCGTAGGACAGCAGGATGAGCAGGCAGGGCAGGAGGTAGCAGAAGACGAAGAGGGCGAGGATGTAGAGCGTGGCCCGGCTGCTGGAGGGCTCCCAGGTGATGCAGCAGGCCGTCCCGTAGGGCTCGGGGCCGTAGCTGCCCCAGCGGCCCAGCGGCGCGGCGGCGAAGGCCAGCGCGTAGCCCCACACGGCCAGCAGCAGCACCGCGGCGTGGCCCCGGGAAAACCTGCTCCCTGCGGGGTGGGGACAGCCTCAGGATGGGCCAGGGACAGCCCAGAGAGAGGGAACTGCGCCCCGAGCCACCCACAGCCGCAGCCAGGAGAAACCCCTGGGGTCCGGCTGCAGGGTCAGCCCCTTGCTGCATTGCTGGGGCTGCATGGCCACTGCAGCAGCTGCAGCTGCCCGGGCACGGGGCAGGGCTCCTCAAGGCCACCCCAGACCCTGTCACCTGAAGGACCTTCCCCTCCCTGCACAGTGAAGCTCTGGGAGAGATGTTTTGTCACCCTTTTCATCCCCCATCAAATTTCAAACCCTCTGATCTTCCAAGGCTCAGTGTAAGGTGCTAAATCTCCAGACACGCATACAAGTAACATTTTGCTTTGAAACTAAGCAACTAAAAGCACAATTTGGTTCTGCATTTCCTCCCAGAAGATGGGCTGGGCTGTAGATAAGCCCCACGTGCCAGGCTGCCAAGCACTGCTGATCAGAGCTGAGTCTGTGCAGGGAAAAGCCACCGTCACCTGGGCTGCCTTCCCACAGCCAACTCTCATCTTTCTCTTTCCTCCCACCTTTGTAGCCACCTCCTGAGCTGTTGTGCTGGCACACAACCAAGGTGACTGTGCTCCAGCATTGTCCTTGGGGCACTGGGAGCTGCTGGGGACACACTGGTGGCTGGCAGCAGCCACTGGCTCAGAGCACAAGGACAGTGAGTCAGGGGAGAGGGGACAGGAGGGACCCTGGGGTGCCGGTCTGCAAACCAAACTGATCTGTATGGTTTACCATTTTGTTTCTATTTTTGGTCTTTGTTGCAAAGTCTGTTCTGAAGATAAATGCTGGAGGGAGGATTAGCAGCTGAGCTGAGGAAATTTAGAACTCCAAACTGGAGAAGGAGCTGTGTAAGGAACATCCATGGGCTCCCTCCCTCCCCCAGGTGCTCTCTGGAGGACACGCAGGTGAAAACAGGGCTGCACACACGGGCTGTAACACTGCAAACCCAGCCCTCCTGTATTCATTATTTCAGTGAATTAAACACATTTAGCCTACGGCTCTCCCACCAGGGACCAGGGCAAGCAGCTCCTGTTGCTCTGCCAGAGCTCGTGGCTTCCCAGCTGCAGTTTGCCCCAGTCTAAGCTCGAGTCTGTGCAGGGACATTCAAAAACCTGCAATTTGCTGTGGTGCAGCCACACAGATGTGGCACCTGGGGACAGGGTTTAGCGCTGGACTTGGAAGTGCTGTGCTAACAGCAGGACTCAGTGATCTTAAAGATATTTTCCAGCTTAAACTTGTTTCTGTGGTTCCGTGACTCTAAATATTGACCGGGAATGGGTTGCCCCGGGGCAAAGCTTTCCCTGACGAGGTGGATCCGGCTCTTTGAAGGGAAAGGGCTCTGCTGACGGCGAGGGGAGTGAGCGAGGATCAGATAACGCAGGGCAGCACCTACCGTATGCCGGGCAGCAGACCTTCAGGCAGCACACCGTGCTCAGCACCGTCAGGCTGGCCAGGCTGCTCAGCCCGAACAGGACCCCGCAGAAGGCGTAGAGGGTGCACACGGCCCGGTCAAAGAGCCACCTGCAAGGAGAGCTGCAGGTGAGCCCGTCCTTCCCCTGCAAGGAGAGCTGCAGCTGAGCCCGTCCCTCCCCTGCCAGGAGAGCTGCAGGTGAGCCCGTCCCTCCCCTGCCAGGAGAGCTGCAGGTGAGCCCGTCCTTCCCCTGCCAGGAGAGCTGCAGGTGATCCCCCAGGGCTGCCAGCCCTGCCCCTGGGCCGCACAGGGGCATTCCCCTCTGTGGGAATTGCCCAGCGGCCGCTCCCGTTCCTGCAGCAGAGCTGGGCGCACGTGGGGAGGTTCCAGTGGGCTGTGCAGGCACCAGCACCTGACCAAGGAAATATGGGCATGACCTTGGCCCTGATTTGTTCCCTGAGCGTCCCGGTGATGGGCACGGGTGGAGCTGGGGCTGCAGGAGCTGCCCTGACCTGCAGCAGCTCCCACCACTGCAGTGCCAGCTCGGACAGCCACCACCAAACCCCCTTGGCAGAGGAGCTGCAGGGACAGGGAGCACAAAGCACTCGCTGTGGGGTGGCCATGGGGAGCCTACCTGTGCCCCAGTGCCAGCAGGCTGACCCCCGAATCCCTCTGCCCCTGCCAGCCATCTCCTGGGTCCCAGTTTGCAAACTGGGCCCCCGGCCAGGGCAGGGCCACCCCCGTGAGGTACCTGTGAGCAAAGAAGGAGGAGGTGGCCAAGGGGAAGAGTGTCACGGTCATGCTCAGGTCACTGATGGCCAGGTTGACGATGAAGAACTCAGCAGGTTTCAGCAGGGACCTCTTCTGATGGGCCACCAGCAGCAGCAGCGAGTTCCCGGACAGGGACAGGATGCCTGTGGGGGAGGCAGAGGACGGTGCCGTGGGTGACAGAGCCACGAGAGGAACCAGGAGCGTCCTGACACTGCAGAAGCCTGCGGAGGGTGGAGAGGGCTCCAGGCTTCCCTCTCTGGGGTGGGCTGAGCAGGGGAGCCCACGGCACCCACAGGGCTCTGTGAGCACATCTGGAGTTGCTTTACATCGGATGGGATCCCTTCCCCTTCCTGAGACCCTACAGAGGCCTTTGGAAGGAGGGCAGGGGTGGGACGAGGCTGCAACGGGCTCCGGGTGCAGGATCTGGCCAGAGCCACTTGCTGCAGCTGGAAGAAGCAAGGGGGCATTTCCTCCCAGCTGGACAAACAACGGGAGCTTTGTGGGGCTGCTCTGATGTGAGGCCAGGAGCTGGGCCCCTTGGCCTTCGTCATTTCTCCCTGGCAAAGTCACCCCTGCGAGTCTGCACTGTCCCCTGTCACGGTGACAAAAACAACAAGAAGAAAGGCATTATGAAGATCAAGGGAAATCCAGACTAAACGAAAGAAGGCTCTTTGTTTGCTATTAGTGTGTTTAAATCGGCTGTGGCGATTAAAGTTTTATGACAAGGGCTTTCTCTTTTTCATTACATAATTGTGGTTTCGTGGAAAAGAGGTTTCAGTGTCCTCAGAAGGGGAATCTTTTCTGCTCCCAGGGCAGGTTGGGCAGGATAAGAGTTCCTCCCTGATGGATTAGGCTGCAAATTAAATCCCAGGGAAAGAACCAGCTTCCAAACCACTGAATGGCCAACACTAAAGTTCCCCTCAGGAACAAGACTCCCATGTGGGACCTGGCCAAATCCAGAGCTTTGGAGGCTTTGGAGTCACTGGAGAGTTTTGAGATGTTTATCCTTCTTCCCAGCCTCACAAGGCATTTTTCCCACAGAGCACATCTCCCATCTGTGCTAAGCACAGGTTATTAACTTTACCAACTCCTGCTGAAATCAAGAGCCAGCTCGAGCTCCAAATGCCCTTCAATGGGCCCGAAGCTGTGGTGCCAACAGAGCCCTTGCCTGTCTCAGGTGGCTGTGGCAGGAGTTACAGCACGGTCCTCAAAGATATTCAACTTTTCAAATATTTAAAACCATAACAGGCACCTGCAATTCACCTGAGGGGGAATGCATTCACCAGATCATACCTTTGAGTAACATGGGAAGGGTCAGTTTAATTATTCTGCTAATGACTGGATGCTTCTGGAAGCCTTTTCTGGACTGAAAGGGCCTGGCTGTGTCTGGCAGGCAGCTGGGCAGGGACACAGGGATCCACAGGCCACCTTTCCTTACCAAAGACTAAATAGAGAGTGCCAAAAATCAGGTCTTCTCTCTCCGACAGGGTGGAGGTGAACACTGAGGTGTTGGAGGCATTTCCCATCTGTAAAACAAGACACACACGGAATGAGAGTGAATTCTGGCAACTGAGCAGTGCCCAGCTCCTTCAGCTCCCCAGGGGACACGGTGACACACTCCTGGCCAGCAGGATCCTCCAGCCAAATGTGGCACTGAGCGGCCTGGGGTGGGATCAGGCTGGAAATCCCTCTGGATTGGCATCCCTTCAGCCACAGATTTCTCTGAGGAGCACCAGCCTTTGCATCTCGATTCTCCTGCCAAGTGCTGGCCCTGTGTGGCTGCAGCAGGCAGTGTTTGGACACAGGGTTTGGCTGCAGGTTAGCATTAGGATTTGGCTTAGGGTTAGGGCTCAGGTTATGGTTTAGGGTTCCTGCATTTTTGGCCACAGGGTTTGGGTGCTCAGAGCAGCCCAGGGCACCCCCTGCTCTGGCAGCCCCCCGGGGTTATGGGGGTCCCAGTGCCCGTGGTGGAACAGGGCTCTGCATCCATCCCCTCCACAGAGCTCCTGGGTGCTCAGTGCTTCACAGCCCCGTGGAAATCACCTTCTTTACTCTCCTGTGCCTTCACAGTGTCTGTGTCCAGGGACGGGTGATTTGTATCTCCCTGTACAGACCAAGTGACTCTGGACATGAGAACGACGTTCTTCATTAACCTAATTGGAAACAACCTTCATCCAGAGCTGAGCAGACCACTCCTGAAGCTCTCATAATGCACAGTTCTCCCCCAGGCCATGTCTGATCACCCTCAGGAGCCCCTGGAAGGAGCCAGGCTGAGAACAGAGCATGCACATCACCCCTCCAAGATGCTTTAGAAAAGGTCTGTGCACTCAGAACACAGAGGCAGGGGAAAAAGGAGGGACTGTGGTCACACAGCTGCACTGGTGATGAGAAAGGGCAAGGCCCAGCACTAACAGGCTGGAAGGAATTGTTCCTGCTCCTCAGCACACATGCAGCAAGGGAGACAACTGGCAAAGCTTGTAGGATTTGTTTTCCTTCAGCTCCCTGGCAGGTCTCCATCCTGCAACACACCAGGGGAGCTGCAAGTGTCCTGTGACATCAAGCTGGCAAAAGGGACCAATAGTCACAGAAGGGGAATTATTATTTCTGACACGT
Source organism: Cyanoderma ruficeps (assembly GCA_008694505.1). Classification (NCBI taxonomy): domain Eukaryota; kingdom Metazoa; phylum Chordata; class Aves; order Passeriformes; family Timaliidae; genus Cyanoderma; species Cyanoderma ruficeps. The sequence goes on along the minus strand of VZDJ01000175.1, from coordinate 11,068,257 downwards.
TCCTTAGGATAAACCCTATTTAATGACCAAAGCACACATCTCCCGTTCTAACACAGAGCTGATGAAAATGCATCTCTCGCCCTGATCAGAGTGCTGGTGTCACTGACACCCAGATGATAAATCAGTTTTACAGACACATGGAGAGCTGTCCCTGCTGTGTCCAAAGGTAACCCAGACATTGGATCCTGCATCAAGGTGCTCCCCCAGGTGAGGGTGTGATGGGGGAGCCTGCACAGGTCTCCTCTCTGCTGTCACCTTCAGTGGAGAGTCACAAACTGCACAGACATCAGTGCAGGTACCAAACACATCCACAAGCGTTTCTGACAAACAGCTACAAGAGTTTTCTTCTAACTCAGAAATATTCCAAACACGTGACTGTGCTCAGTCAAGGCTGAACCTGTGACTCCTCTGGGGGGGGTTCAGCCCAGCCTGTCCTCGGGGGTACAGCCAGCACAGCTCAGCCCTTCAGCATCAAACTGTTCAGTCACGTCTCTGGGCACACAGAGCTGCTGAATTTGATTTAAGCTCCATTGCTCAGACGCTGTTCTGAGAAGAGACAGACTGTGAAAGCTCCTTTCCCCTCAATTTAATCAGACTTCAAAATGAGATGAAGTTTTCCAAGCAGCTGCTGCCACAGGTACCTTAGGAGGAAACCCTTGTACTCTGCATCCCAGCCCTTATTCCTGTGTTCACAGGAAGGATCAAACCTAACCCCAAACCTACATCCCATGTAGGGAAGGATCAAACCTAACCCCAAACCTACATCCCATGTAGGGAAGAATCACACCTAAACCCAAAGCTACATCCCATGTAGGGAAGGATCAAACCTAACCCCAAACCTACATCCCAGGCCTGTGTCTGGCATGGCTGGACTGGCCTGATCACACCCACTCTGTCTACACAAGAAATGCATTTCATTTTGTGTGATTGTCAGTTTTGCCCTTTTCTCCTCCAGACTTGAACAGTTGCTTTTCTCCAGCAAACGTGCCACTAAGCCAGAGTCTGCCTCGGAGAGGAGGAAGAAACCTGATGAGCCCAGAAACTCTCCTGACCTCCAGACTCCTTCAGTAGTCAGAGGCAGGAATCAATTCCTGCAATTCCCAGTGCAGGGGAAGCTCAGACACTGCTGCCTACCTAGCAAAGAGGGCAGGCTTTGGAAGGTCACAGAACAGCAGGAGCACACAGCTGAGGCACCCCTAACCAAAACCACACAGTTCTGTGCCAGGGCTGCCCGTCCCCACTGGCTGCAGACAGGAAAATCTGCTTTCTGCCCCAGTTACCCACCCGGGACTCCTGCAAGCCACTTCTAGGGGAGTTCAACCCCCCTCACCCCCAAAGCCCGTCACTGTCACTCACTCACACTCACACTCATCACCCAGGGCAGGTCTGGCGGGGAGCAGAGCTCACAGCCCGGACCGCCACTGCCGCCCCCGGGTCCCCCGAACCCCCGCGGGCCCGGAGCGTCCCCACAGCCCCGGGCCACCCACGGGGCTCCCAGCCCTGCTGCACCCGGGGACACCCGCGGGCACCCGTGTCCTGCCCACACCCGGCTGCGGGGATGCTCGGGGCACCGCGTCCGTCCGGGCCAGCGCCTCACCCTCCCCGGGGAGCTCCCGGCGCTGCCGGCTCCTCTCCCCGCCACGGGAACTTCCCGGGGCACCGCGTCCGTCCGGGCCAGCGCCTCACCCTCCCCGGAGGATCCCCCGGCGCTGCCCGCTGCTCTCCCCGCCACGGGAACTTACCGGGGCTCCGCGGGGCGGCCGCGGTTCCGCCGCCCGCTCAGCACCGCCGGCGACGGACAGCTCCGCTGGTCCCTCCGCCCCGCTCTGTCCCTCCCGCCCCGCTCTGTCCCTCCCGCCCCGGGTCCCTCCGCCCCGCTCCGTCCCTCCCTGCCCGCTCCCTGGGCAGCCCGAGGGTCACCAGCCTCTCCACCGCTGCCCCTCCGCCCGGTCCCCCCCGGCCCCGGTCCCCTCCCCACTGACCTCCCTTGGAGCGGCGGTTTTCACAGCAGAGGAAACTGAGGCACCGAGAGGGGGTTCCAAAGCAGCGCTTTGCCGCCCCGTGGCCTCAGCATTCCCGGGCTGGCGTTTGGCTCTGTTCGGCCGCCCCTCTGCTGTGCCCCGAGGGCGACAGGCTGATCCCTCACTCACCTGCCGCTGCAGACCCGGCTGTGCTCGGGGGGGCTCCAAGGACACGCTGGGGACAGGGGAGATGAGGACACCGGGATCCTCACACTGAGTCTGCTCCCAGCCGGAGCTGGGCTTTGCTTTCCACCCGAAGCATTGGACCTGTCTCTGCTTGGCAAAACACGAGCCACAGCCACCACTTAATTCTGTTGATATCCTCCACACCAAGAGCTTTCCCCTGGTTGCCAGTAAGAGATGGGAACGATATCAAAAATCCTCATATTAATTATTACTTCTCCACATACTGCCAGCACTGCTGGTCAGCTTGGATCCGGGTGCCTGAAATTGCTTCAGAAAGGAAATCCAAGGCTGGAGAAATGCACAGCAATAGCCTTATGTACCCACGTGTGTGAAAGGGGCTCCATGAGAACCATTTATGGACTCAGCAGCTATGTAAACAGATACATACTGAGACGGTTATAAAATGAAAGTTAGTTGTTGTTTGTGTTCCAGGAACACAGAAGGCCTCAGCCAAGTCTGAGACCCCATTGTGCAGCCTCCCCACGCTGCCAGAGTTAACCCCAAAATCCCAACCTGCCCCAGGGAACCGGCCCCATTTTCTCCCTTCCCCCTGGAGGGGCCCTGGGGGAAGATTTCAGTGACACCCCGAGGGACGGACGGGGAGCTCTCAGCAGAGTCAGGAGCTCTCGCAGGAGCAGCAGCATTTCCCACTCCACTCCACACTGCAAACAGCCACTAAACTCCGTGGGCACATTTGCACCTTTGCATTTTTCCTTTAGCAAAGTTTTCCTTGGGACAGCGAGCTCCATCTCAGTGTGTCCCCAACAACAACCCCACTCCTCCCCAGCTGCTCTTCACCCACCAGCCCTTCTCACCCAGCTTTGGAAGAGGGGCTGAAGCCTTTGAGATAACTGAGCTCCTGCCCGGTTTGTGTGTCAGGGAAGGACACGGGAGAGCTGTCTGGGGACGTGAGGAAGCTCAGGGGAGATGCCATGGGGCAGACACAGAGCCCAGTTTGCTGCTTCCCTTCTTGTCTGCAGGAGTTTTCTCGGAAGGGATGGAGGAGCCAGGGGTTATGGAGGCGATGGGACAGGAAACCAAACCTGCAGGAAAAGACTCCACACGCTTGGCTGTCCATGGAACAGCTTTTTCTTCTTAAGGCCAAGCACGTGGAGAGCTGTGCTCAAGCCCAGCCCCACCACACTTGCAACGTTGCTTTTTATGGCAGTGGTCAAGGCACAGAGAATCTCCAAAGGAGTCCTTTTGACCTGGGAATTAACCTACAGATTGCCTTCCAGAAACCAGAACTGACCAGAAGCATCATCCTCTGCTGTGAATCCTAGAGATGCTGGTGTAGTCTTTGTTATCTCCAGCATCTAATTCTGTTTTCTGTGCTCTCCCTTCTTCCTCCTTCCAGCAGCTGGAACGTCTCCTTTGACAATGCCGGGTTCCAGACCTTGGAGCAAGCATTCCAAATCCCACCTCTGCAATGGAGTGCATGGACTCTTTACCTTACAAAGAACTTGAAAATGGAAACACACCAAATTACTGTGGCTCTTCAAGATGCGTGTGTGGAGTTTTCTCCAGCCAAGGGAAGCTGGCAGGGGAAGAGCTGCACAGGCCCACACGGGTGTGCTCCTGCCAGCCCCCCCTGCCCTGCCCTGGGGCTGCCTGTCCTGCTGCCCAGCTGCTGCTGGGGATGGGGTGTCACTCCTGCCCGGGTGAGGGGGGGACAGTGCAGCCCAGCTGCTCCTGTCAGGGGTGCCCTGTGGTGTCCCTGCCCAGCCTCGGCACAGCATTTCTGAACTCCAGATGGTGGCAGAAACCTGAAACTCGTGTCCTCCACCTTTGAGAAAGCAGCAGCTCACCACCAGACACGGCCCTTTCCCGGGAGCACCCCAGTGAACGCTGGCAGCAAACCCCGGCGGTCAGAGAGCAGAAATGAGGCTTTGAGGAGCACTGGAGTCTGCCTGAGCCTGGACATCCTGCCCTGAGCTCTGCCCTGTGCTGGGAGGCACCTACTGCAAGAATTTGTAAGTGCACCAGTGCTGTGAGGAGCAATTTAAATTTCCAAACCACGTCAATGTCACTAGCTAGAGATCTGTTCTGAATGTTTAGTTTTTATTTATCGTAGTCTAACCAGAAATCAGCCTGCAACACACAAATGGGAATGGAACCACTATCAGACACTGTAAGAGAGACCTTCAGGCCTTTCACCAAGGGGCAGTGACAGAGTGAGAACAGTTCATCAGGGACCGCGGTCATTTGTATGCAAATGACAGAGCTGGGCCGTGGATCGGTGACAGCACAGGTGTGCAAAGGAGAGATTTGGAAGCACGTTTGTCTCCTACAAACAGGCTGGGGATACTTTTCCCTCTTGCATCCCTGGTTTGCTCCCGATGATTAAAGCACCATGTACTGCAAATTGCTCTCAGCAATCAAGCCAGGAGAGGCAAAAACAAAGTGACAGGGAACAGGGATCCAGGGCTCAAGTGGCAAAACACCTCTAAGGATACTGTGCTCAAAAAAACACGTTATTAAAAGGAGAAAGGCTGAAGGAGAAAGGCTGGAATAATCACCCCGTGCTGGCCAGGGAAGGTGGAGACTCCGGGGGCAGCCCCGCCCTTCACGGTGTGTCATACCTGTTCCCTTGCCATGGTCTCCCAAGCAGGTGGGCAGGAGCTGGAGCTCACCTGGGAGCAGCAGGAGGAGCAGAGGAAGGGCCTGGCCGGGCTCTGCAGCAGGGAACAGAAATCCAACCCCCTGTGCAATGGGGGTGAGGGTGACCAGAAACAGCCCAGCCCCGTGAAAGGTCCCACTGCCAGCCTGGGAAGGGCACAGGAGCTCGAGGCAGCTGTCCAGCATTGTCCAGGGGCTGACAGGAGCCTCAGCCTCCAGCCAGATGAAACATTAGTCACGGGTGTATCCCCGGGAGCACAGAGACAATTGGGAGGGAGTTATCCCCATACCCACCTGGATTCATGACCCAGGAACCGCCCGAGGAGCTGTGCCCAGCTCGGGGGGATCTGCTGGCACCAGGGGCTCGGGGCACACACAAAGGCTGTCACCAGCCCGAGGTGCTGGCACCAGGGGCTCGGGGCACACACAAAGGCTGTCACCAGCCCGAGGCGCTGGCACCAGGGGCTCGGGGCACACACAAAGGCTGGCTCCAGCCCGAGGTGCTGGCACCAGGGGCTCGGGGCACACACAAAGGCTGTCTCCAGCCCCTGGCCAGCGCCGGCAGCTGCAGGGAGGGCAGAGCTCAGGGTCAGCTCCTTTGGGGCAAGAGGGGCAGCACCAAGCGGCCCCATGAGGGGCAGGAGGCTCCGAGGTGCTCACTCACCTGGCCAGTCACATCCACAACCGAAGGGAAAATCCCGCCCAGCACTGTCAGGATTCCCTTCTGCCTTGTTTGATAGTCCTTGTGCACAGCTGCAGCCCAGACCCCCCTGGAGTGATGGAGAGACGTCAGGTGGGACCCCCGGGAGGACTCACTCCCCTGTCAGCACCTTGTTTGGGCAGAAAAGGCCATGTGAGACCAAACAGTCCATCCCGAGCCATCCCTCACAGACTGCTCCCGTGGTGCAGCTGAAGGGAAGGTCTGCGCTGACCAAACCCAGGGTGGGACTGAAGGGGCTTTGGGCTCTGCTCACCTGGTTGGCCCCTTGCAGAGAGGCCCAAACGCAGCAGAGACTCTGAGTCACCTCCCAGCCCCACTGCCCGTGTGAGCAGGGCATCGGCACAGGGTGACTGTCCCCACTTGGCAGAACATTTGTGATGATCAGTTTGAGGGGTCTCCAAGCCAGGCAGCTGCAGCCAAAACATCGCACAGCACCACTCTTGGCTTCCACTCAGACCACAAGAGCATTTCATTCTAGAGAGCAAACAGACAGCAGAGGCTCAAAGCACTGATTTCAATTGCATTAATAAAGCAGACAGTGTCCTAAGCTTTAGCACAGGCAGAGCTCGACACAATGAGGGCAAAAATATTTCCTTAAAAGCATGCTCCTAACATCTGACCTCAATCACAGCAGGCTGAAAGATGGGCTTGGTCAGATTTATTAAGACAAAAATGATCACCATAAATAGGCACAGAGGAAGATTTGGATAAAAATTGCCTGAATGTAGAGTGAGGTTCTCTGTAAGGCCTCCTCCCCCCACGGCTCCCTCTGGTAATTTGGCTGGAGCAGGGGTGTACCAAAGCAGCCACAGCACATCACACTAATGAAATTAATCTGGAAAACGTTGCTTCCAGTTCTATTGCACTCCCTCTTCATGGGCCATGTCACCCCCCCAGGCCTCTGCTCCCCTCCTGCAAACAGCACTAATGGTATTTATTTCCCACAGGGTGGTGGGAGGTTCTGCTCATTACCTGTCTGTGCGGGGCTCTGAAATCTGCATGCCGGGAGCTTTTCAGCACAGCATCACATTCCCTCCTTTAGCGCCTCCCAGGCACATTTTGTACCTGCTGATCCGACCCATCAGCGTGTTGTGCCTCACTCTCAGTGACTCACAGGTGTCTGTGTCCGTTGCTTCCTGTGCCTGACATTAAAGGGAAGGGAGAATCCCCACATTTGTCTGACAAGATTCAGGCCCACCGGCTGCTTTTATCAACCCACATTCTCCCACGGCCTCGTGTTCTCATCTGAGTTTATAGATGAGACACCAGGTTCTCACCTAGCCCAGCTGAGGTCACACACACACTTCCCTGGGCACTGAAGAGGCAGCTCAGCATCTTTGCAAGTGGGTCAGGGACGGATCTGAGGGGTGACATTTAGCGAGAAACAATGCTGGGTGATGGCATTCACGTAGGACAGCTCCGAGCTGCACATGCTGTTACCCAACTTCCTGCCATCTGTACACCCAACTTTCAGCTTGATGTTAAATAGACACTACTCCCATGCTTGTACACTGAGCTGGAGGCATGAGGTAACACATATGCTGCTCTCGAGATGCACTTCCCCCCCTCACAATTTGTGCTTGTGACTGCAGTGGAAATATCTATTAAATCTATGTATTTCTGTTCGTGTATTTGGCTTTTCAGTGCCACCCACAATTCCCGGTGCCTGCATTCTCGGGCTTCTCACATCCCACTTGTCCGCTCTGCTGGGAATGCTGCCTGTCTCCTGAAGTCCAGCTGGCCAGGGTTTAACCCTTCCCTTTCAGGATCCTGTCCAGGCTGTGAGCCCTGCTCAGCTCCACAGCCTGGCAGGGACTGCAAATCATCCCTGGGGGCTGGACCCCCCCTGACCTCAGCACAGCGACTGCTCCCCTGCACCTTCCCCTGCCCCGAGGGTGCCTCAGCCCCTGCAGACAACCTCAGGGACAGGCTGGAGCCCAGGGGGCAGGGAAAGGTGTGGAGGGAGGAGCTGCAGGTCCTGGAGCAGGCTCTGGTGCTGGGTTAGCCTCGGCGGTGGGAGCCTGGCTGAGAGCCTGGAGAGCAGAGGGCACAACCCCCAAATACAGTCAGACAGTGCTCAGAGCAGCAAGATCCACCCACAGAGCCCGTGGCTGTCCCAGCAGGACACCTGACCCTGCCTGTGAACCCCACTGCAGGGGAAACTCCTCCACTCACGGCTCCTCCACAGCCAGGACAAGGGTGCTGTGGTGTGGAAGGTCCCTGTGCTGCGGGAGGTTGTCTCAGAGGAGCAGACCTGCTCACATCAAGAGCACTTTAGTTCAGCCCTTTGCAGCCAAATCCAGCACAGCCTCCCACTGCGGTGTGTCCCCCACGCCTCACAGCTGCCTGCTGTCCCAGCAGGTCTGGAAACAAGGGCACTGCCGCCGCCCACAGCCCCCAGTAGACCCGTAAATCTCATTTTCTGCAAAATCTCCGCACGTCTGCAGCCACATCCACCAGCATCCACCACAGCTCACCTCGGAGAAGGGGAACCAGCCCAGCCCTGAGCCCCCCAGCCCCAGCACCCCCAGGAGCAGAACCCTCTGGCTCCGAGCTGCACACAGCCTGTGCTCGCTCTTAACACACAAAAACCCTGCATCTTCATCAAAACATCGTGGAGAGACACAGGAACCTGCACCAAGCCCTCCTGTCTCCCAGCTCTGCATTTCCCAGCCCTGGGAGCAGCTGCATGCCTCATGCTCTGGAATGAATCCCTTTGATTTTTGGTTTATTCTTTCCTAATGTCCAAAGTCTACTTTGAACACATACAGACTTAGTGTCTTACCAAGCTATTTTATTTCCAAGTTATGGGAGGTAAATTTCCATTAAAAATGCATCAATTTAAATAGACCTTTAGCTAGACTTTCAAATTGTTCCCAATTAATATTCCCTTTGAAATCTACCGACTTTCTTTGCTGCTACCTGGCTTTTCTGCATTAGACTATCAAACTAGTATTTTCAAGGAACAGTCACTCCTGTGTGTAGTAATCAGAGACCATTATCAAGGTTCAATTTTTAAGCCAATTTTTCCTCCTCTTCTCTGAAGGACTGTCAGGCCAATAACTTTCTCCCCTGATCTTCCTACTCATTCTGCTCCTTGGCCCTGGTGTAATTGCTTTCCCACATTGCTTTACTCCATGGCCTGACAGTTTCAGACGAGCCTTCCCCACCTGTGGCTTTATCCAGCATTAATCCTGTCCCCCAGCTCCTCTCCCCGTCGCACAGACCAGGTTTAGCCACGTGCAGCCACCCTCCAGAGCACAGAGCAGCCAGGCTGGGGAGCCAGCCTTTGCTCTTGCAGTGAACCTGTGGTGACAAGACAGTGCCTCGATGTCCCCAAGGCAGCCCGGGGCCCCGGGTTTGTAAACAAACATTTCCCTGGTCACAGCCCCACTCAGAAAGCCCTTTGCCTGCTGGCTGCACGAGGGGAAATGAGGCTCCCCTCAGGAAGGTCCCTGTGGGGCAGAGCTGCCCTCAGGGCTCCGGGGACAGCCCCTGGGGAGGAGGGAGGGTCTGAACCTCCTGCACTGAGCTGGAGCTTTCCACAGGCACCAGGTCCCCGGGGAGTGCAAATGCAGAAACTGGGACGTGACTTTCAGTTTGACAGGGAAGGTGTCTGCTGACAGGGAATGAATCTCCTTGTGACTTCAAGCTTTATTGGGGAAAAAAAAAAGACAAATTCTAAGTGCCGTGGAAATAAAAACACCCCGTCAGTTCATTTCACCCTGTCACTCTGAACAATGCAGGGCTTGTTTTCAGGACTGCTTCTCACATATCCATCTGATCTCTGAGCAGGAACCCACAGTGCCAAGCACTGACACAAAATTCTCAGCCCCTGGCCGTTATTTGGTCATATGGAAAATATTCCACCAAGGAAATAACGTCCTTCACTGGAGAGCCTGAGTGATAAGCTGCAGGCAGAAAAAGCAGAATCAAATCAGTGTCAAACCCACATTCACTCCAAAGACATGTGAGCATCCTATTCGTGCTCAGTAAAAGTCATTTTGCCAACAGGCTTTGAGCCTGTTGAAAAGCAGGAAGTACAATGAAGGGGGAAAAGGGATTTTTACGCCATGTACTGAAACACACCAGAAGATTCCTACAACCTGCCCTGAGATACAGACTCAGCAGCAGCCAGGAGGCAAATCCAGCGATTCTGCCTGGGTTTGAACCACAGCAGGAACACTTCTGTTTGATCCTGCCTAGCAGACAGAGCTCTTGGTGCCAAAATCCTGCAGGTTTTGCACTTCTGCAGCTGTGTGTTGCTTCCTAGGGTCTCCCATCTTTCTTTCCCTCCAATCTTGTTTATAGACCTCACAGGGTTTCAGCACACCTCAAAAATTCTTCCTCAGTTTCTCATCCTACTGCAAACCCCCTGCAGAGCAGGACCAGACAGATGACAGGCCCCAGAGGCATCTGGACCATTGCAACATTTAACGGGTTGTGTTTTAAGCTGTGAGCACTGGACCAGGGAGAAGGAATTTAACTCCAGCTGCAGGCAGAAAATCCACAGACAAATCTAAAGACAAAAATCTAAAGACAAAAATCTAAAGACAAAAATCTAAAGACAAAAATCTAAAGACAAAAATCTAAAGACAAAAATCTAAAGACAAATTTGTGCAAAAAGTTTTTGGTGAATACTGAATACTGCGCCTTCCCTCGTTATGAAGGGAAGCTCTTGGACAGGAGAATCATTTTATCAAGCAGCACATAATGCTCACTGTGGTATAGACAGCAGCACAGTTATCATGCTCTATTTCACAGCATTAAAAATGAGCTATTCTCCAAGCAGGAGAAATCTTCATATCAAAGATTCAAACACCACAGGCTTCCATGCTGTCAAAAGAGATTATTTTAATTTTTGATATGCCTCTAAGTAGTCCAAGGCTTTAGGAGTCACAATGGAAAGTGAATCAGAGCTTGATTCCTGAGGGAGGCAGAAGGCCTAGAGGAATCCAGGTGAGGGGAGGTTTGGAAGGGCCCATGTGGCAGAATCCTCCAGGGCCCAGCCGTGATCCACGGAGGAGAGAACACATTTCAGATGACTCAGTGCTTCTCTACCTGAATGTTGAAATGCAGGAGAATAAAAGGGAAAAAAAGGGATTTCTGAGACTGGCCTTTCAAGTCTGACCCCTGAAGATGCAAAGCTCTCCCTGGCAGGACAAGGACCACACACAGACCAAACATGCTCCTCCACCCTCCAGCGGTCACCCAGGTTAAGTCTCATTTCTGTCACGGATTGACATGAAGAGGTTTTGTGTTCTCAGGCTGAAATTCTCCCCTGGAGACCTCGGAGTGGGTGACAGAGTCTGACAGCATCCTCTGCTCCGTCCTGGAGCAGCACCTGCCACCTGTCCCTTTGCTGCTGGGGGCACCACAGACCTCCACCTCTTGGGGAGACACTGGAGGAAACATCCCCTGAAACAAGGAACAAAGTTCCCTCAGGTCCTTCTCAACACAAGACCCAAAATGTCAGCTCGTCTGCACTGAGGGAGTGTCTGTGACAATGTGTGGAGCAGGAAACACCATTCCTGTGTTAGGACACTCCTCTGCCACCAGACCTTAAACTCCTTAAAGTGAGTTTCCCACCCTTCCTCCCTTTATCTGTGGCCTTGCCCATCCCTGGGTTTGCTGCAGCAGCTGTCCACAGATCTCCTGCCAGCTCCTGAGCTGCTCTCACTGTCCCAGGCCAGTGTCACTGTGCTCTGTGCCCCAGCACCAAGCTGTGACCAGCCCGGAGTGCCACCCCTGGCCACTGCACAGGACCTCACAGCAGAGCACAAACCAGACTTCTCCTCGTCATTCCTGCCTCTAGGATCATCCCTCAGAGCAGCGGCTGCCCTTGGGGTCTGGAGGATGAGCGGATTTGGTCACAGCAGAGGGTGCGAGAGTAGCTGCTCTCAGGGGTTTTACTTCTCCAGGAGTGAGAGGCAGAGTGTGGGGAACTAAGCCCCTCTCCCCCACTCTCCCCAAAAAAGGAGAAGCAGAACATATGCACACAGCCCACTGATTCTGCTGAGGTGGCCCAAAGCCAGCATATAAAGCAGGCTGGGAACAGCTCTGAGAGCACATCTCCATTAATACCACGGGAAACAATGCTACAGTTGGCAGCTCTAGGGCCAGGAACAAAATGCAAAAAAGAGCTGGAAATGGCATTGTCCCCTCAGTGTCCCCAGGACAGAAAAATGAGCCTTCACCAGCACTTCCCAAGGGTTCCTGAGCTCCTGGGGAGGTTTCACAGCAGCGCTGAGCTGACCCCTCCAGGCACAAAGGCTGACCCTGAGCTGAGGAAACACACTTGGAACAGGAGACGGGGCAGGTGCTGTCCTTGTCCCCTTCTGCTTCTGCCACCAGGTCAGCCCATGCACCTTGTGGCCAGCAGATCCCCACAGCCCCTCCCTCCCCCCGGGGCACCCCCAGGCAGGGCTGTGGCCAGCAGATCCCCACAGCCCTGTGGCAATAAATCCCCACAGCCCCTCCTCCCTGGGCACACCCCTCCCAGAGCGCCCTGTGGGAAGGTTCACCAGGGATGTGCCAGGCAGCAGAAGTGCCCTGGGATGCAATCAGGCTGATCCTCCTTGAGGTGCTGGACGGCAGCACCGTCTCCTCATCACCAGCCCGTCTGTGTGTTTGGGGTTGGCACGTGTGCAGTGAAGGAGTCGCACACAGGCTGCTCCCTCAGCAAAGGCAGCTCACCACCACTGGCCACGGCTCGGGCAGGGAAATTCCAGCTAAGGCAGTTACATCCAGTTGGGCACCTTGACACAAAGCTACAGAGCAGGTTTGACTTACTTTGGGAGAATGCAGCCTTCTTCTCTAAGGACTTGATGAGCAGTTGTGGGTTGATTTTTCTTTTTCTTTTTTTAAAGCAGGTTGATGATGAAAAATCTCAGAACAGTATGACTATCATGAGAATGATTTCTAAAGCAGGAAGCATGACAGCCCCACACCCACAACGGCAGAAGCAGCTGCCACACACAAGTTGCCAGGGCTGCTCCTGCACCACTTCCAGCCACTGGAACTCTGGCACTGCCCTCGGTGCAGAGACCTGCACCGTGCAGAGTTAACTCAAGGCCCAGATAAGACAGGAAAAACAAATGGGAGCTATTACCCAAATCAGAAGGTATTTCACAGCCTCATCTCAAAGCAGGAACTGTGTATGATGAAGCCCAGCCTGAGCAGAAGCTCCAGAATCACCATCACTCACATTCAGGACCTGCAGCACTCAGAAAAGATCTCATCAATAAGAAATATCAATAATTAAAACAATCTCTATCCTCATGTAAAGTTTGCTGCAAAATGGCTTCAGTGCCTCTGAATGCTGGAAGAGAAATTTCTGTGAAGAGAAAAGTCCTTACAGCGTTTGACCAACACAACCACAATCCATGACGTTCAGGAGGAATCACAGCACCCCCTCCACAGATAACAAACAGGGACATTTGCAGCCCAGCTCAGCTGCTGCTGAGATACCACGGTAATGATGGTGCTAAAAGGCCTCATTCCCTCCGACTCCAGAGCCAAACCAGGTACACCAAGAGCCACCTCCCGCTTTTCTCCCAGTCTCCCTGGCAGTGTACCCATTATCACCACGCTCAGGTTAGCTCCTCTTTCTAAACAAATACAGGAAAGGTGAATCTCCTCCCCTAAAAACGTTCTACAGCACAGCGAGCGACGTGCACTAAATGCTTGTAACCCAGAGTCATCCTCCAGAAAACAACTTTAAGGAGCTGTCAGTTCAAATCACCACGTCTAAACTACTTAACCGTGTAGGGAACCTTTAAGCTTCTGTTGAAAGCCAAAGACGCAGCAAACAAGCTTAGAGGTCTGTAATCAGAGACGCCAGACAGCAGGACAGCTCACAGCCTTGCTTTATATGCACCAGAAACACGTCAGCTCCAGAAGCATCACAGTGTGAGTGAGCCAAGATCTCCTGCAAGAATATTATAGTTATACCTGGAGCCTGATTTTTATAATCCTCTCTGGTACTTCCAGTAACCACAACAGATCATAAAGCACTTGTAGAAAAGGCACTTCAGCACTCCCCTGACATGCTTTTCAACACGAGGAACAAACAAAAAGAATGATCTAGTTTGGAACTTGAGGAGTTACCCTGCTCTGGAGCTAGCAGGATGCAAGAGGAGCCAGAAGGCCTGATTCAAGTGCCAAAATGTACCCCAGCAGTATCACACATCTTCTGGGAGATGCAGCTGCCCTCAGGAAGCTTCGCCAGGCGAGTGCCAGGGAGAGGTAAGGCTGGGATCCGTGGAGGGAGCTCCACACGGCCCCAGAAGGTGCTGGCAGCCCAGCCCAGGCTGCTGCAGGCTGCTGACAGCCCGGCTCACACGCCCCAGGAACACTGAGTCATGCTGCTCAGGCTGGGAAAGGAGGGACGGGGATTTCTGTGAGCAGCTCTGCCCTGGGCAGGCGGCACAGCCGGCCCCAGCACGGGCAGAGCCAGCCCGGGCCATGCAAACGCAGGGGAGAACAGACAGCCACATGCACACGCCACTTTAAGAAAAGAGTTAAGCCTTTTCTTAAAGGCCTCTTTATTTTTAAATTCCTTCAAAACATAAATTAATTTAAACAAATCAGATGCAAACCACCTGCATTTTAAATTCGCATATATTTTACTGTATCAATCACAGCAACCTCATACAGTAAGATACACAAAAATAGAGCATGGTATCACTTCAATTCAACACAGGTTTGTACTACAGGATTCCATGGCATATATACAGAGGACTTCTCTTTTTTCAGGGCAGGCACAGCCCCTGCCCTGGTCACCGTAAAAATTACGTGGCATCACAGTTTTAGTTATTCACTGTAGTGTGAGGAGCCAGATGGAAACTGAACTGGTGAACTAGAAGATACACTGTAGAGCAGCCAAACAGGCATGACACTGCAGAAGGTGAACAAAACCCAAGTAACCACCGAAATGAAAACCACCCTCAGACTGCATTTTAATAGTAAAATCGTTTTTAAATTCTTCACTATATACATAATGTATCTACATTTGTGTCCTATTTATATATATATATATATATTTATAAAAAACATACAAGATTGAAAACCTTAAAATCATTCACTTCAGCAATATTCTCCCCAACCTTCAGGGTCAGCAAGGCAGAACTTGCCCTTGACACTACGCTCAGTTGCAGTCCCTTGACTCAGAATTTCCCTGATTGTTAAACGAACGCTGTTCACTTTGTTTCTTAGTGCAAACTGGACAGTAACTTATTGTTCTCAGCCCTCTGTAAGACCCAGGTTTCATCTGATTTCCACAATGCTTCTGACACCCAGTTATGGCTAAAATTATTTTAGCTATTTTACAACGCTAGCCTATGTAATTTTCCCCTCTACCTACCTGAAGCCCCTCCCCACCCCAAAAAATGTAAGACGAACAATCATTCATGCATGTTCCTGTCACACAGGGAGTGGTGGACATTGAAGTTGAGAAGCCTAGACTCTAACAGTGATTAAAAACCCCAAGGTGGATCATTTCAGTGCAAAGTGGACTACAGAGTTTACATCTCAGCTAGAGTTCTTTACAGGTATTTCAAACACGTTTAATTCTGCACGCCAGATTAGGCTGCCTGACACTTTGTGCTAACTAGCTATAGTTCGAATAAGGGAGTTCAGGATTCTCAGGGGTTTTCTTTTAGTAAAAAACTGAAGTCTATTCATAACCAGGGGGTGTTTGGGGGGGTCAAACTGTACAGAGCCCAACACAGGGGAGCCCTGGATCTCAGCCAGGGTTCCCAAGTGCTACAGCAAGAGACAAGGGTTATTATCTGATTCACATCCAGAACTGATGGGTTCACTTGAACAGGAGTCACAAATGAGCTCTGATTTTTAACCAGGCCAGTGCTGGACTAAACTACAGACAGACTGGCAGTGAATTTGGAAGCAAGCAGAACATTGATACTTACAATTGCCATAACCACAAAGAAAAAGCGTGCACTGAGAGCAAAATCCTGCAATTCTTAGACAAGACTCCACTCAGACGAGTGGCAGCCTTACCAGAGGGAAAAAAAAAAAGTCAGATTAAAACCCAAGAATTGATCAGAGCCAAGAACATCATTCTGCCACAGCGGCTATAACAAGCTATGAAATACAGTACAAGGAAAAACAAAAAATCACCTGAACAAATAACCCAGAGAGACTTCATAGTTATAATGATTCTACCACTTTTAAGAACTGAACATATTAAATATTTATTAAAAATAAACCCTTTCCAAATCACCTATTTACAGTACAAAGAACAGTACTTAAACCATGTGCAACAGAAAGAAAATGGACACTCATCTGAGAGGACAACACTCCAGGCATCATCTGAGTGACACAGATACAGGATCACCCCTCTAAAATACCATACAGTGAAACCCGGGAGGATGACATTGGCAACACTGGAAAAGAAAGCACATGTTATCCAGATTCAGGTTATATAAGCTCGAGATAAACAACCAGGGGAGAAGGGGAGAAGGAGGAAACAAAGACAAAAGGAAGAGAGGTTTGCATTCTGGAGATCAAGAAATGCAGACACACATCAAAAAATAGTCCTCGTTGGCAAAACGAGCCATTCACATATTTCCTGCACATTTTGAAGTCATACTTTACCAAAAACTGGCAGTGGTTTCATCACTCACAGAAAATGAGAATCTTAATTCTCTGGCTTTATTTTCAAACACTGCTTGGTTTTATTTGGGCAAGATACGATATAATAGGAAGGTATGATGTCACTTTTATAAATACAGCAGCTGCCAAGTTTTAAGGAAAAATGTGCTCTTCTCCCCCACTTAAGTTGAAAAGCAATGCTCATTTAGGAGTTACCTAAATTATAGCAGCATGAAATCTAATGGATCTGCAGCATCTGTGAAGCCACAAAAAAATCAAGAACTGGCACCTGATCACCGAACCATGGTTCCAAATATCTGGACGCGTGATTTTGGCAAGAGGTCAGCGTGAAGTCGGAACACGAGTTTAGGATAGCCCTTTCCTCTCCCCCTTCCCCTCCCTTCCCCACCAGACCGGGGCAGTCTATCTGTAAACCACGTGGGACAGCTGGGATGATTTATAGTTTAACTGGTTGTTGGGCAGGAACCTGTGCAGGTCGCTCTTCCTGCAGCACGGGTCGTAGTAGTAGGCGTTGAGGCAGGAGTCACACGAGACCTTGGAGCAGAAGGTGCACGTGTTGGCGGCCCCCGAGCGGTTGCAGAAGCCGCAGCGTGAGGTGCCCGAGGCCTTGGGCTTGGAGCTGAACTGAGCAGCTCTGTCCTGGCTCTGAGTCTGGGACGTGTACTGGGATTTGTCCCTCAGAGCCGGCGCGGGAGACAAGGCGTCGCCGGGGAGAGCTTTGATGGAGTAGGAGCTCTGCTTCACCGGCGGGTACTCCTGCCTCGAGCCGAACAGGCTGTCACACTTCTGGCACACGGGAGAGCCACAGGGAATGCCACAGTTCTGGCACTTGGAGGAAGCTGTCTCTTTGGCTAGGTGGGTGCGTTTGTGGTAAACGGGGTTGGCGTCGCTTTTTAGCAGCCACACGTCGGGCTTATTAATAGCGTCCTGCCTTTTAAAATTTAACACGCTTCTAGAATCGGGCTCGGTGTATAAATCTAAGTCCTCTTGAGCAGAAAAATAGGAGCTGTAAGGGACATTTGTTCTTAGCATGCCATTGTGATGAGAGGAGCTTGGCAAGTACTCATCCGAACACCCATGTGGGGAGCCGGACATGGCCAGCAGGGAGGGCGACGGGCGGATGATTTCATCTTTAATGTCATCCTCCGCGTCCACCAGGATGGGCTCCTTCCTGAGGCTCAGCGAGCTCATCAGGGGCGGTTTCTTGCTCTCCCAGTAGCTGTCGTAGGTATCCACGGACTTGGAAGGCTTGCTGACCTTTGGCTTGAAGTAGTCCTTGGCGCCGCGCTCGCTGGCGGATTTCTGGAGCACCATGCGCGCCATGGAGGCGTTGAGGCTCTCCTTGCACTCCAGGCGCCGCCGCAGCGCCTCCGAGCAGCCCCGCACGTCCTCCCCGCTGCTCCTGCGCTCGTGGAGGACGTCCAGCTCCGAGAAACCCTTGTCCTTCACCTGCAGGTGGATCTCCAGGAGCTGCTCGCACTCCACCTTGGCCAGGAAGAGCTCGAACGAGATCATTTTCACCTGGATGGAGTCGACCTGCTCTTTGAGCCTGAACGTCGTGCCCAGTTCCTGGACGTAGCCCATGTAGTTCAGGATCTGCCTGACATCATCCTCCGTGAGAGCAGACTTCACATAATAAACAAAGGGTCCAGTGTAGGTCTGAAGGGGGGTGGGGGAGGATAAAGGGAAAACTAGGTTAGAAATTCGGTGGTGGACGAGATGTTCAGAGAATTCAGTGACAGAGACCGTGTAATTAAATACAATAATAACGACTCTCAACACATGCAACTGCCTTGGCAAGATGAGCT
This sequence comes from Cyanoderma ruficeps, assembly GCA_008694505.1. Lineage (NCBI taxonomy): Eukaryota > Metazoa > Chordata > Aves > Passeriformes > Timaliidae > Cyanoderma > Cyanoderma ruficeps. The sequence goes on along the minus strand of VZDJ01000175.1, from coordinate 11,050,267 downwards.
CGATTTCTGCATCCCTCCTGCTCAGCAGATGGAAATTCCACATGAGGGAAATTCAAAGTAGGAGAGTTTTTCATTCAATTCAAAATCCTGATTAGCATAATGTCCTCCCTGGTGATTTAAATCACTCTGGTCTGCACTAACATTAACTTTAATGCATACTGGACATGCCTGAATTTACAGAGAGTCTACCACGAAAGGCAACAAGGCCGGGATTTTGGGAACTGCCCCAGCCAGGGACAAGCTGGAGCTAACAGGAACTCAGAATTACTGGGGGAGTGCCAACCTCCTCTTCAATTCATCTTTATAGACACTTGAGGTGCACACCTTTCGTTTACTGTTACTACACAGTTTCAAATGTCAGTTTAATTTAATTTAATATTAATTCAAAAACTTTCACTAAAAGAGCCCCAAAAGCACAGACATGAGTTTCAGCAAGCTGAAATACCCTCGGCATCTGGCACAGCTGAGGGACATGCTCAGCCCAGCTCAGCCTGCTCTGGGTGCAGGCAGGAGCAGCCTGCCCAGCACAGGCAAGAGATAAAACACAAAACCCAACAGCAGAGAGCTCCCAGTGGGACTTCAGCACCCAAACCCAGCAGCGAGTTCCCGCTTTTCTCTCTGGGAACCTGCCCTAGGTAGATACATCTGAAAGCCCCTTAAAATCAAAACCAGGAACTGAGCACTGACAAGCAGACCAAAGACATTCTGAAAACAATCCTTCTGCAGAACTTCCTTCACCATTACCACACAACTTGTGGGAACCTCGGCAAAGCATCCACTTGAACACACACACTGGCTTTAATACTTGTGCCCAGTAACAGCTGTGGCAAGACAAATCAAACTCTGAGTCACCTTAAATCCATCTTGACCACTCACCAGAGTGAAACCCTCTCCAAGCAGAAATAAAACAGTGCAGCAGGGCAAACAGGGCAGACTGAACAACCTTAAATGAGCTCTTTTCCTACTTTATACACATTCTAACTGCAGATAGTGCCTGTGCTTCTGCTCTGGGGATACTCTCACCAGCACAAACTTCACTTATTTTACACAGAAACATTCCTATGGCTCCTGTTCACCAACTGTACACAGAGAAATATCTATATCTATATCCATCCATATATATCTGTATCTATCTATATATATCATGCTATCTATCTATAATGCTATAAATGAAAAAAAGAGAAGCCTTTAAAGGAAATGCACGAAATGTGTTCACAGAAAGAAAAATGAATCATGTTCTCACCATGGCTACATAAAAAAGTCTTACCTTAATGTTTTTGAACTCCTTTTTCCAGGGGTACAGAAAGAGATTAATTCCAACTGACTCAAGCATGTTGAATGCATTATGGAGACAATGTAAACTTGAGGATTTCACAGATCTCAGTGAGTTCTCAGCCATCTCGTAAAACTTTATCAGCCGGAATCTATAAAAGGGATCGATTTTGGGAAGGCAAAGCAAGGCTGCTGCTGCCACTCGCAAGTACTCATCATTAATAGGACGCTGCTTGTTGTCAGAGGCGTTCAGCTTGCACTCGTGGAACTGTACATACTTCCTAAACAAATCGTCTTTGTATTTTGTATCCATTGAAATCGGATTTTCCCTCGCGCCGGGGGCAGCTACCTCCTCTCTTTCATGGTTCCTTGGCAGTGGGTTGGGTGTCTGGCATTAGGAATCCTCAGCAGCCCTGGAATAAAAACTGAAAACAAACACGAGTCATCCCAGGTGGACACACCCCAGGTGTCCCCAGCACCTCCTGCCCCTCGGGGCTCTGTAACACAGAGCTGCAGGTCCCTCACAGCCTCGCCAGGACCCTGCAAAGGCACAGCAGACACAGAAATGTCACTGTCCTGCTTTCCAACACCATTCCCCACTCACTCCTTTTCCAGGTCCCTGCCCATTTTGTGAAAGCATCTGCTTTTCCCTCTCGCGGCACAGGACTGTCCCTGGGCTGAGCAGGTTTATTGACTTTGCCTTTTGATTTCTCACATTTTCCAGGCTTTTGACAGCCACTGACATTCCTCCTGCTGGAATTCCCAGAGCAGCTGGGGCAGCTCTGCAGTCACCTCCAGAACTCCCCACTGCTGCAAACCACAGCCCAAATTCCAGCTGAAAGGTGGCAGCTGCAAACACCGCCGAGATCTTTTCAGCAAAAAAGCTGCACCTGCCACCTTCAGCTGCTTTATGGGAACAGAGTAAAACCATTTCTGTATCTCCATCATGTGTGCCTTTGTTTGCAGGGACAGTGTTTTCATGGATATACCCATCTGCATCTTCAGTGCACTGAGCTCATCAAATAGCTGGTGACAAAAGAATGTCCCCAGTGCTGCTTCACCAGAACCAAGGCAATCAACAGGCCAACAGACTCCATCTGCAATGCCTGAGCAACCTGTGGTCAAAAGGCAGACCACAGGCTTTGTGCCTTACACAGAAAGACAAACCAGCTCTTGACCCGAGGGCAGAGGAGTGGGGAGAAATCTGTTTCAGATGTAATCAGTCTCACACAGCACTTCAGAAAAGCCTTTTCACCCACTACTAACTGCAGCTACCAGAACACTGGTCAACACTCCTGTTAAAGGAAAATCACTGTTAAGAGCAAGTTCAACTGAATGGAAGGAGCCAAAACACAAAATACCAACAACCAAGAGCCCAGGGAAACTACCAACCAACAAAATCACCAGCCTGGCAGTTAACATGCCTTGATGAAAGGCTGTGCTCAGTGCCAGCCCCGTGTGGGGAAAGTTAAGTAGCAGTTCTGCTTCTGCTCCACGGCACACGTGCTCCTATCAAGAGACAGGCTGTGAATCACAGGAAATGTGGAGTGCTAAATTAACATCTGAGCAGAAGGGCCAGGAGCAGCCCCTTCCCTCCCCGTGCTCCTCCGCGAGTTGTGCAGGATGAAGTCTGTGGACAAAGACAGCAGAGTCTGTTCCTTGGCAAGAGAACTGCAGAGAGAGATCTTCGTCTGGCACGTCAGCAGAACACCCCCAGGACATGGAGTGATCCCGAGGAGCTGGGCTCAGGATCCCAGCTCTGCCCTGCCCACCACCAAAACAAAGCTCGGGATTCCACCTGAGACACCTCAGGGTCAGCAAGTCCCCACACCACAGGACAGCCCTTCACCGAGGCCTTGCAGGCTCCCAGAGCCTCTGCCAGCGCCCTGTGCTGGGCACCTGAGCCTGGGCTGCCCCAACACCCTGAGGCAGAGCACAGCCCGTGAGCCCAGCCAGGGCTGCCCTGGCACGCAGAGCCCCCGGCAGCACACACCATCCATCCCCGTGCCGGCACAGCCCACCCAGCAGCAACATCCATGGTTACAGGCTCCCGGGAGCCTCACGATGCGAGCAGGCACGGATAAATATAGGTTTTAGCAGCACCCTGAATGACAGAACGCACAGAAGGAACAAGGCTGCTTTGCTGCAAAGCACTGACTGCAAACCTCAACATTTCCCACAGATGCAAGAATAATAAGTCCCGATCACAGTCCAGTGTCTGCTGTTGAGACCACAGAACGTTTCTATCCATCTCCAGGGTCAAAACCTCGCCCGAGGGAACCAACTGCTCTCACCACGCTGGAACGCTCGGTTGTACAAAAACCTTGACAGCAGCAGGGGAGAAACGGGGCAAACACAGCCTTCCCCCACGGTACACCCTTCCCTTACAGCACAGCCCTCTCCTACCGCCCCCGGGGCCCGAAACGCCCGGCCGGCACCCACCGCCCCAAACGGCCCCGGGAGCGGCGCCCAGCGCGGGCAGCCCGCGGACCACGCACCAGGCGGGGCCCGCTCGGGGCCGGGCCGTGCCCGGGACACTTGTTGCGGAGCCGGGCCGAGGAGCCCCGGGACACCGCCTGAGCCTGCAGAGCGGCACGGGCACCGGGAGCTCCCGCCGCCCCCGCTGTGCGGCGGCCACGGCGCCCGCCCACCCTCCCGGGCTAAGCCCCCGCTCCGCGGCCTGTCCCGTCCCTCACCGCTCCGCTCCGCCGCCAGGACCCGCCGCCGCTGCACCGGAAGCGCCCGCTGCCCGGGATGCTGCCCCGGCAGAGCCGCGGAGGCCCGGCCGGTGCCGCGGACGGAGCGCGCCCGCCCTCACGGCTCGGCAGGGCCGCGGCGGCGGCAGCGGCGGCCCGGAAGTGAACGGCGGGGCGGGAGAACTTCCGCCACGTGACGTCATCGGGGCGGGGCGCGAAGGGCGGGGCGGCCCCCAGGGCCGCGCTCCGGGGCCCGCCAGTAAAAAAGCGGCCGTGAAATGGCTGCGGGGCCGTGACACCACCGGCCGTTAGGCCACTGCCGTGCCCGGGACGGCGCTGGCACCGCAGCGGAGCCCGCCGAGCCGGGCCCCGCCCGCCGGCAGCCGCCCGGGGACGGCGGCCCCGCCCACAGCCGTGGCCACGCCTATATCGCTCGGTCACGCCCCCAGCGCGCACGGCGGGGCCGGGCGGGGCCGCGCGTGCGCAGGGCCGCCCCCTGGCGGCGCGGCGGAAGATGGCGGCGGGTGGGTCGTCCCGGGCCCCGGAGCGGCGGCCGGACCCGCTGTCCCGCCTCACCTGCCCCGTGTGCCTGGAGGTGTTCGACAGCCCGGTGCGCGTCCCCTGCGGACACGTGTGAGCGCCCGCCGCCGGGCCGGGGCGCGGGGGCCGGGGCTGGGGCCGCGGGGGCTGCGGGGCCTCGGGGGCTGCGGGGCCTCGGGAGGAGCCCCGCGGGGCTGAGGGCAGGGGCTCCGGGCAGGGGCTCCGCACGCTGCTCGGCAGCGGGGCACGGGTGGCCTGCGGCGTCCTTGAAAGGGAGAAAACGAAAGAAAAGCGTGGGGGGGAAGGGAGGCGGTGTTCTTCACTTTCGATTCCTTTCTCTCCTGAGGAAAGCGGGGCGTGGAGTGATAGGACGAGGGGGAATGGCTTCACACCATCACAGGGCAGGCCGGGGCTGGATAATGGGGTGAAATTGTTCCCTGGCAGGGTGTGCAGGCCCTGGCACAGGGTGCCCAGAGAAGCTGTGGCTGTCCCTGGATCCCTGGCAGTGCCCAAGGCCAGGATGGACGGGTTTGGGAGCAGCCTGGGATGGTGGAGGGTGTCCCTGCCATGGCAGGGGTGGCACTGGGTGGGCTTTAAGGGCCCTTGCAACCCAAACCATTCCACGATTCTGTCCAGAAACCGAGGGCACAGAGCTCTGTCCACCACCAAACAATCCGGGGCATGACAGCCTGGGATCCTCCACCTGCTCCCTTCATGCCCAGCTGCCAGCAGCTCCTTCTTACCCTTCTCTATGGAGTCTGAAGCCTCTGTCACTCCTCGGGGCAGAGGCCGTGCCCGGGCAGTGGGCACTGCAGGTGCCCACAGGGCTGTCTCACCACCTGCTCCTTTTCCCCCCGCAGTTTCTGCACGCCGTGCCTGCAGGAGTGTCTGAAGCCCAAGAAGCCGGTGTGTGGGGTGTGCCGCAGCACCCTGTCTGCGGGGAGCAGAGCTCTGGACTTGGAAAAGCAAATTGAAACCACAGAAACCACCTGCAACGGCTGCAATAAAAAGGTATGGAAGTGTTTGGGAATTGAGTACACGGGATATGTCTGTCTAGGGGAAAATAAACTGCTTCCTCCTCAGCTTCCTGCAAAATCAGTCAAAGTGTTTGTTCTGATATGTGCTGAAGGTGTTTGATATAGGTGGCACCCAGATGTTGACATTCTTTCCACAGTTTTTTTGTTGTTGCCTCTTCAGGAGGTAACTTTCTTCAGGAAAGGAATTTCAAATGAAAGATTCTGATTGTTAAAGTTACAGGGAAACGTTGCTGCTGTGAGCAGGGGTGTGTGGTAACATACCACAGACAGCAGAGTTAACTAACTCATAATCTAGATATAATAATGATAATGATAATGATAATGATGTGTATAATATACATAATAATAGTATAATAATTAATAGGCTTAACCTACCTGTAGTCTCAAAAGTGTTCCGCCTGGCCAGCTGAATTATTTGGATTTTCTGCTGTGACACCTGTGCTGGGAGCTGCTGGGGCTCACGTTTGCTGTTTTTGCTGAGAGGTGTCTCAGGAGGTGCGGGCGGGGTGAGCTCACCCTGCTGTGCTGCTCTTGCCTCGCAGATGTTCCTGTCCAAGATGCGCAGCCACGCGGCCTCCTGCTCCAAGTACCAGAACTACATCATGGAAGGGGTGAAGGCTGTCACTAAAGAGCCCCTCCACAACACCAGGTAACACCTCTGCTCTGAAATCCCGGGCTTTTCTGGCACAAGGAAGGGGTTTGAGGTGAAAGCACCTCAAAATCCTTTCACCTCTTTGCTCAGTTTGGGTGCTGATATTTACGTAGTTAAAACCCGAGCCTTGATCCTGCAGCTGGCTGTGCCCAGGTAAACTCTGCTGCTTCTGCTTGGTCCCTGCACAGGACCTCTCTAAGATCAGGGCATTCTGTAGATGTAGCTGGTTTTTAAAACACCTTTTGTCTTTGTTGATTGTGCTCCGCCGCAGTGGAGGGACGTGGGAATTGGTGGGGGTGCACTTTGTGTCTGGTGAGGGCGTGGTGCCCTGGCATTTGAGAAAAAGGTGATAAATGGCACTTAGAACATTTGTAGAAGTGCTGCAATTCACTCTAAATATGGACAATATTGAGTTCCCTAGAACACTGGAGTTTACAAACTGATTGTTATAATTATCTTGTCTTAATTGCATCCATAAATGACTGCTTTGAATAATGTGTATTTGTCAATAATCTCCTTTTGTCCCCCACCAGGAGCTTCCCAAATCGTTTCACCTTCCCTTGCCCGTACTGCAGCGAGAAGAACTTTGATCAAGAGGGGCTGGTTGAACACTGCAAAGCTTTGCACAGCATGGATGCAAAACAAGTGGTAATAAAGAGTCTTGGTGCAAGAACTGCAGCGGAGTCTAGTCTTAAAGCCCTTTGAAGCAATGAGTTAGGGACTTTTGGAGGAAGGAGGAGTAACTGTTGCTGTTCAGTCAGTGTGGCTGTGCTGGTCATGCCTCCAAGCCTGCTGTGGTTGTGCTGTCACCTCTCAGTGGCTCTCTGGTCTCACTGCAGCTGGGCCACATCCTCTTTTCATCCTTGAAAAATGGCACACGTTCCAAGTTAATTAGGCACAGCAAAGTAATAAAATATATTTTAAAAAAGATCAGACGTTTAGTTTTGATGTTTTTCCCCTTGTTTCCAGCAAGAAGATGCTATAAACTGTGGGGGAAATGCTTGCAAAGAGTGGTGTATCACTCTAGTAATCTATCTGTGATACTTCCTCTCATGTAAGAGGAATTGCAAAACATGGAACTGAAGTGAAAACTTCCGATTTTCTGGGAAGTTTTTTGGAATTCCAGATTATTCAGGGAAAAAAAAAAAGTTCCTTTTTTCTCTTGGAGAGAAGTGAACTTTGCAGAGAAGACCAAGGAAACTTTCCTGCCACTGAGAAGTAAAGGCTGAAATCTTCTAAAGCAAGAGGCTTTAATGAGTTCTAATTTTAAGAACGTGGGAGAAGAGTAAGCCATTCCATGTCAGGGATCAAAGACACGAGTTAAAATTATTCAGGGTTATCTGAAGCTTTTGCACTGAATGTCCCAGCGAGTTACTGTCCGTCACTTTGCCTACAGAGCAGTGCCAGCACAGACCTTGAGCTCCACTCCCCGGGGCTGTGCCTGCCCTTCCTGCTGTCAGCACTGAGCCACTGGGTGTAACTGGCCTTTGTTCCCTTGCAGGTTTGCCCAATTTGTGCCTCAATGCCCTGGGGAGACCCCAATTACAGGAGTGCCAACTTCATGGAGCACCTGCAGAGACGGCACCGCTTCTCCTACGACACCTTCGTGGTGGGTGTGGGGTCCCCTCAGGGCACAGCCCGGGGCTCCTGGGGCTCCCTGGGCCCTGCTGTGACTCCCCTGGTGTGCCCTGGCCCGGGGAAATGCAGCTCCTGCTGCTGTCTCTGGCACTGAAGGCCTCTCCGTGCCCTCTGTTGCAGGATTACGATGCTGATGAGGATGACATGATGGCGCAGGTGCTGATCCGCTCCCTGCGGGATAAATGACCCGGCCGGAAGGTTTTCTGCAGACCCAAGAGGCTTCCACCAGGGGGAAATGCCCAGCATCCTTGCACTTCTCCCTGCACATCCCAAGATTAACTCAGGCATCCAGAACTACAGAAGACTTTAATCCTATCTCACTTTTCAATCCTGGTTTGATATTTCTGTACCATTCAGTCTTTTGGTATCATGGTCTCTGACATTCAGCCCTGTCAGCCCCTATTTTCTACTTGCTTAGACTCAGTTTCGTTGTAGGTCAACACGTGGGACCTACACTTTCCCCTACCTATGCCTGTTGGTTTCTTTGGAAGCTGTATTTATTTGACTGTCTAAAATCTAAAACATTCCAAACGGAATGGCCTGAACTAGTTAATGGATATCTTCCCAATCTCATGTACATATCTCAAGTGATTGTATGTGAGGTGTACTGGTAGCTCTGTTCCCCCTTAGTGAGACTTCAGGTGCTAACTGTAACTGTCAGACCAGCTCATTGAAGTGACCTCTGATACCTGTGATTCCATAATGTTTCCTGGTGTTTCAGTCCTTACAGGCAGCCTCCCAGCTGTATGGAAAACACATCCTCAGTATGAGTGTTCAAACTGCAAACTTTCCTGGGAAGTCTTTGCACTGTGTGAAAACTAGTTCAAAATACTTCAGCTCTATGCATGATGATTACTTTCCTCCATATTCTTACTATAATTTCTAGCCTGGAAAAGGATCTTTAGTGTTGGTCTCAGTTAAAATGCATAATTTAACTGTCTTAGCAAATATTAATCAAAATTGCTGGCTTTATGATTAAATTGGTGAGTTTGAAGCTGGTTTCCTAGTAATTTTAAGCCTTATGCTGATAGGGGAGTTCAGAAGGTTTTTTTCAATACCTCGGCTTTCTATTTAAACTAAAATTTTCATGTGTGTTCTTGGGCTTTCCATCTCTCAAGGCAAGCTGGTGGAAAAACTTACAGGTAATTAACAGCACTGGCATAGCACTTCCTTTCTGCATCACAGATTTTTATCAGGTATTTTGAATTCCTGTTCTTCATTTCAATGTTCCTAAAGCAGCTGAAGCTGTACTTGGATTGTTTGCCCTCTGGCAGTGTGTGTGTAGAGACACAAGGAAAAGTAAAGTGCAGCCCTGAAAGCAGGACAGTGCCAGCCTCTCGCCAGTGGATACTCTGTGTTCAAGCCTACACTTCTGCCGTGGGGGTTCCTTAACTTTAATTTGATGCTTTCATCCAGTTCACACGGAGCTGCTGAGATCAAAGGCACCTGACCAGCCCCTGTAAATCACCGAGTGTTGAGATGTCCAGAGTAACTGCAGCAGTGGGCCTGCACCGCCCCAGAATTGAGAATTAATTGATTGATTTGAGCAGTAACCTCCTCCCTTCGTGCCCTGCAGACAGCAGCACAGCCTTACCCTGCAAATAATGGAACACCAGCAGAAACCTTGTGGTTCAACGCTGTGTCCAGGCAGCTCTCAGCTGACCCTGGGGTTTGGGGCTGTTCCATCTCCCCCCGGAGCCCCTGTGGGCACTGGGAGCCCGGAGCTGTGGGGCTGGGACACAGGAGCTGCTGGTTCTGTGGGGTAACTGCTGTGTTTGGGGTGGTTCTTCCAATGCCTGGCCTGCAGGGAGGTGGTGAGGGTCTGTTGGGGATTGGGTGGGATCTCTGGGATCTGGCTGCAGTGCAGTTTGGTGATGCCCATCGCCAGGAATCCGGATTCCTGCTTCTGTTCTAAGTGCACTTCCATGCGATTCTATAAAATGTTTAAGGAGCAATTAGAAGCTTCCAAGCAATTACTTTGTCATGTTTCTGACTTTTGAAGACAAGTTACAAATAAAGGCCATTTAATTTATAAAATCCTACCTTTGTGTCAGCTCTGGTCATTTCTCCCTCACGGTCCACGTGGTTCCTTTGAGCACCCGGAGTGTTTCACCCGCCCCAGAGTCCCTGATTGATTTAAGGCCCCTGTGTGCTGTGGGCAGCTTCCGCCCCTCTCCTTCGGGTGGTGAAATGAAGCTTTTAGTGCAGAACGAGCCGGTTTGGGCTTCCAAACCCACTGAGTCCCCGGGAAGGCTGCGGTGATCTGCCGGAGCTGCTCTCGCCTCGTCAGCAGCTGATGGCTGTGGGGATAATGCAATCGGGCCGCCCGAGCTGTGAAATTCCCCGTGTCTGGCACAAGGAGTCAGCCCGAGCAGGACAATCACAGAGAGAGGCACAGAGGGAGGGGCCGGCCTTGCAGTTGAGCTATTCTATCAAATGAATTTGTCTCCAGACAATGACTGGTCTTAATAGGCCTGATAAATTGTTGTCAGCATTTATTTCCTAGAGCACAGGCATTGCTCCGTCTGGAATTGCAGCGGTAAATCCCCAAGGTCTCCTTAGGCTGGGGATGGGATCTTGCCAAAGCATAAGTGCTGTATTCCAGGTCCTCATGTCACCTGATTGAAAAGAGAACAGCAAATTTTCTTCTAAAATATTTCTGCTGTACTGGACACTCCCTGCTGAGCCCACCTCAGGCAGGATTGACCGACCAAGGCTGTGTTAAGTCATGGGAAAGCAAATGAGGGATGTGCTTGCAGTCCTAAAGCTTTTCTTTGGTTTAAATATACTAAAAATGACAGTGGGGCATTTGCCTGTTTTGGGGGTGGGTTTTTGTTTGTTTTTCTGACATACAGCTTTGTGCCACGCTTGCGTTCGTCTGTACTTCATCAAAATCAACTCATTTTTATGGGCAAATTAATTATTCTCTGAGTGGTACCAATGAGGGCTGTTGGAACCACTATGAGAACATGATTTTCCTTCCTCATTCCTTCCCCAAAGCTCCAGAAAATACTCAGCACTTAGTCATAAACAGGTGTCATAGCTACTGGCTTAGATCTCTCTTCTAGTTCTTCTCACATTTATTCTGTCTTTACGGATGCTAGCGTTAAAAAAAATAAAATAAATCCAGTGGAGCTTTTGGGAGGTGCTTTGTGCCCCGTGCAGCGGGTGAGGGTCCCTCGGCCAGCCCGGGATGAGCCGGGGCCGGGCGGGGGCCGCTCGCTCCGCGCTGACGGCAGAGGGAGGTCTTGCATCTCGGAGAGAGCTGCTCGCTCCTCCCGGCGCCGCGCCCGGCCCCGGCCCCCTCCGCCGGGCCCGGGGGCTGCCGGGCCTTCCGGGGGGCTTCTCCAGCCTGGCACTGGGGTGTCACACCCCGTCCCACGGCCAGAGCTGCTCTTTTCCCCACCGCAGCCTCCCTTGGCGGGAGGAGCTCTGCTCTGCAGCCGGATATTCAAGATGCTTCGTGGACATGTAGAGCCAGGGGGGTAAAAAGAGTTTTCAGCAGACTTGCTGCTCTGGTGGTGATTAAAGTGTATTTGTGAGCTCCTTGGCCCAGTCCTCGGGGGCTGGAGCTGTGCCACGGGCTGGTGGCAGGTCTGTGACACCTCTGCTGGTGCCCCTCTCTCTGACGGTGACAGTGAGGGTTGAGAAACCCCCTGCCCCTTCCAGCCCTGAGACACTGCCGAGCTCCCCCTGCTCTCTGTCCCCTCTCACGCCGGCTCACAGGCACAGGTGGGTCAGGTGCCTTTCTCCCCTGATCTCGTTTTTTTCCCCTAGCACAGGCAAGTTTTTTCCACACGCAGTGGTTGGAACAGATCTGATTATTACCAGTTCAGAAAGAACGCAGGAGTGGGCTTGGCTTCTCGAAAGAAAACCACCTCAGTGTGTTCCTGGTGCAGTGTCCCCAGTGTAACCACATCCGCGGCAGGTGGAGGAGCGCGGGGGAGGCACCGGCACGGCCCCCGGGCCCCCGCGGGGAGTAACGGGACCTGGCCTTTGTGATTCGTGTCCCCCAAGGCCTTCGGGGACGCTTTTCCCCCTGAACTTCAGGCTGATCCGGGGATGAGTTTTGCAGGTGAACACCTGCCGAAAGCCACGGGCAATTCCGCAGCAAAAGAGGGATGATCCAGTCCCAGAGCACATGGCTGCAGGGGAAGGGTTTGCAAATGCGTCTGGCGCGGCCAGGATGTGCCTGGCTGGCAGGACAGGCTTTCCGAGCTGTTCCTGCCCTGAGGAAAGGCTGGCGGTGAGCTCAGCCCCTGCAGCCGTGCCAGTGGAAAGCTTTGCTCCCACTTCTGCATTTCGCGTCGCTGTGGCTAAACAGTAAATGCGGTCAGCAGGGGCTGGCGCGGCGGGGCGTGATGTGTGACGGCGGAGTCACGAGTGGCCCGGCACACGGCCCTGCTCCGAGTGGAGGATTCCCGGCGGGATCTGTTCCTCCTGCGGCAGCAGCTGCCTCGGCCCGGAGCGGGGCACGGCTCCTGCAGCAGGTGGCTGGAGCCGTGCCCTGAGCGCTTCCAGCGGGGAAACCCCCACGTGAGCCGGGAGCCCGGGCTGAGCTCTCTCACTGCCGGGACGGAGGGTGGAACATCTCTGCTCACTGCTGGCCCAGCCCCCGCCCGCCAGCCGTGCCTGGGCACCTTCCCTCGGGCACATGGCCCCTGGAGAGCGGAGCCACAGGGAGGGTGACCTGTGGAAAAGGGACCGTGTGCCTCAGCGGGGCTGTGTAACTTGTGGAAAAGGGGAAGGCAGGAGGGAAGAGAACAGAGGGGAGCTTGCTGGAGGGACGGCTGCGCTGCCCAAAACTTTCCCAGCAGGAAAGGAAACGTGTCTGGGCAGGTGCTCCTAACCCCCGGCAGCAGGCGGGAGTCACCGGGGGCCGTGCCGGATCCATCCCGCTGCTCCAAAAGTCGCTGCCTCTCCCCAGAGGATTATTAACCTGTGGTGGAATGCGCTTCCCCGCAGGGCTGTGTCCCGGCGGGGCATGGCAGGGGCTCGTCCCGCCCCGCCCAGCAGTCCACAGCCGTGGGGAAGGGGAAGGACAGTCACCGGGGGCTGCGGGGATCACGGCCGGGCACAGCGCCGTCCTCCGGCCCGCACGGCCGCTCTGCCCGCGCTGGGCACGGGCCGTGGCTCACTCCGGGGTTCCGCCCCGCTCCGGAGCACCGGCTGGGGGCACGGCCCGGGGGAACACTCGGGAGAGGAGCCAGGAGCGGCCGGTGCAGAGGCACCGGCGGTTCGTACCGCAGCACCGGGCGGGCAGCGCGGGCGCGCCGTGGGAGCGGCGCCCGGGTTCCATCCCATAGCCCAGCCCGGTTCAGCCCGGCTCGGCTCGGCCCCCGGCGGCGGGGCCGACACCTGCCCGTGCCCGCCCCGTCCCGCCCGGCCCATTGGCTGCGGCCCCCGGGGGCGGCCCCGCGCCCGCCCCGCGCCCGCCCCCGGCCCCGCGCCCTTATCAGCGGGCACCGCGGGCCGGCGGCGGCACCGGGGCTGCAAGATGCCGCGCTCCTTCCTGGTGAAGAAGCACTTCTCGGCCAGCAAGAAGCCCAACTACAGCGAGCTG
>VZDJ01000175.1:11022303-11033841 GCA_008694505.1 Cyanoderma ruficeps | reverse complement strand
TTTTAAGAACCAGTTTTTTTTTTTTTCATGAAGGACAAGACACTCCCCGCCCCCCCACGCCCCGAGTGTATATAACCCGCCTGTAGAAGGTGTAACTATGCAATAATACAGTATCCCAGTAGTTGTGAAGCAGCTGCTTCTCCCCAGCACAATGACAATTTGCAATGCCTGCGAGATTAACAGTGTCCATGAAAGGCGGGGGTGGCCATTTCAAACCCCAGCCCTGTTTACAGAGCAGCTATGCACTCAAGCACCTGTTAATATGACTCTTAACAACTGCTTTTCAAGAGAACTGTGACTAATAGCAGGCACTTGTCAGCTGATACAATGGTGGCCTGTCCCAAGGCTGCCCATCGACAGGTGTGTGCCAAAAGCCCTATTTATGGGCATTGACAGGTGCCTCCTGAATGCATCTTTCTTTGGACATTGTTTTCACGGAATCATTACAAAGAGGATGTTTACATTTCAAAGGTACACTGGTATTTATATATATTTTTTTTTTGTTGTGCCACGATTTTGTACTGATGAAACTTTTTATATAATGATATGCAATTTATTGATATTCAATAAAGCCGTTAATTTATAATCGGGTTTTGTGAGTGCCTGGGGGGAGTTTGCAGCTGTAAGGGGGGAGTGCTGGGCTCAGCTCCCCTCCCACCTGGCGCTCCCGGCCTCTGGCTGCAGGTGACTGGGGAGCGGCATTTCCCGGGGGGAATGTGGAGCAGTTGTCCCTCGGGAAAGGAAAAGTCGGGCTGGGGCAGCCGCGCCGTGGGGTGGGCTGGGGGTGCAGTGGGTGTCCCAGTTCCATGTGGGAAAGCACAGGAGCCTCCCGTGTCCCTCCCGGCCTGCCCGGGTGGGTGCTGGTGTCCCCGCGGAGCTGCTGCGGCTCACCCCTGGCCCTGACCCCTCCCTGGGGAGCAGGGCCGTGCCGCAGCACAGGGCTCTGTCCCTCTGGGGTGACAAAGCCGCCTCTGGCTCTCGGTGGGATCCTGAGCCTCCCCAGGGACCCCCCAGCTCCAGGGAGGGTGACCCCATGTGGGTGGTGGGGCAGCAGAGCTGCCACATCCCGATGTCACCGCAGGGCCCTTCAGCACGGGCAGGAGGGGCTGTCCCCGGCCTGGGGGGCACCAAGGGGGCACCAGGGACTGTCCCCGGCCTGGGGGACACCAAGGGACAGGAGGGGTTGTCCCCGGTCTGGGGGACACTGAGGGGACACCAGGGGGTGTCCCCGGTCTGGGGGGCACCAAGGGGACACCAGGGGCTGTCCCCGGCCTGGGGGACACCGAGGGACAGGTGCTGCAGGGTAGCCCAGGGTTTGCCTCATAATGCCCTGAGCCACCTGCCTTGCACCTTCCCAGGCCCCTCCAAATTTGGGGGTCTTCAGAGGCTGCCTCCAGGCTCGCTGCCTGCCTCCCCCAGGGGCTGGAATTTCGTCCTCTCCGCATTCCCTCGGTGCCATCTCCCGGACACTGCTTTCAGCCAGGGAATGAAAGGAGCTCTCAGCTCCCTCATCGCCGTCCAGCCCGCGGGCTCCCGGCTCCCCGCGCCTCTCGCAGGGGCTGTTCGGAGCAGGAAGATGTGTGTGGCTGTAAAAGTCAGCAGAGCTGCTGCTCGGCCCTTCTTTAATTAAGAGCTCACCCGGTATAAACTGACTTTCCCAGCCGAGTTGGACTCATTACTCGATTATTAAGCAGGGCAGGAAGTTTTGGGTTTGCTCTTGTGTGTGCTTTTCTTCCTTTTCCCAACAGGAAGCGGGGGAGGGGCACTAATTACTTTCAGCTTTCCATCCATAAAATCCTGGAGCCGCAAAAAGCAGCTAAATAGTTAAAAAAAAAGAAGGGAGGGGACGAGGGGGGAAAAAGAGACCAATTTTGAGAAGGGACCACCTGCAGGAGCTGGAAAGGAGGATGGAGGAGTGGGTGCGCTGGGAGCAGCGGCCGTGGCAGCTCCGGCAGCAGCATCGGGGCCCTGCCCCGGCTGTGCCTTCCCCCGCCCGCCAGTGCCAGCGCTGTCCCCGCACGGGGACCCCGACCCTTCCCTTGTCATTCAGGACCCCGCTCCTTCCCCCACTGGCACCCACCGGGGACCCCTGCCAGCTCCCTCTCAATGGCCTTCAACTAACATCGGTCAGGCCGGCGGTGAGAGCTGTGAGAAACCTCCTCCTCGGCGGGCTTTGCCGCGCTCGGCTGTGCCCCCGGCTTTGTCCGGGCCTGGCTGGGACTCCAGCCTTTCCGAGGGAAGGCACAAACCGGGCGGAGAGCGGCCTCGGCTCCGCCGACAAATCCCGCTGGCATTCAAACACAAATGCAGCCTTAAAACACTGCGAAAAAGAAATGCTGCCTGTTCTGAATCACAAAAGCACGGCCCACTGGCACTCGGGCTGCTGCTGCTCTGCCTCTTGCCCTGCCCGGCTGTGCCCCGGGGACACGGCGGCTCCGGTGATGTCCCTCGGGCCCTCACACCTC
Organism: Cyanoderma ruficeps; assembly: GCA_008694505.1. Classification (NCBI taxonomy): domain Eukaryota; kingdom Metazoa; phylum Chordata; class Aves; order Passeriformes; family Timaliidae; genus Cyanoderma; species Cyanoderma ruficeps. The sequence goes on along the minus strand of VZDJ01000175.1, from coordinate 11,031,376 downwards.
CCCAGCTCTGCACCAGCTGCTGTCCGCTCCTAGGGTGATGAATGTGGTCCAGGTCTCTCCTTTTCTCACCAGCTGCTCAATTTACTACTGCAAAAGTGTTTCTTTTTTCCACCTGAGGGATGCTGGGGCGAGCAGAGGGACCATGGCCAGGACACCCTTGGGTCCAGCTCCACACAAGGCTCATCCCGCCGGGCCTTTCCTCACCCCTGCAGACCTTCGGGGCTCTGTGACAGGGGAATGCACCCGGGAGCTGGGCCTGAGGGTGAGTGCCGATTTCTTTTTCTTTCCATTTTCGGTAGGGAACCCGCAGAGCAGCATCCCTGGCCGCGGGGCCGTGCTGCCCTGCCCTCGGTCCCCTGTGCTCACCCGGACATCCAGCGCTGCCCGGCGAGGCCTGGGGGTCCGTGGGCAAAGCTCAGCAGTTTCCCCTCTCGGTTTAGTGCCCCAGGACCCCAAATCCCGGTAAAGCCGGGCGGGCCCGGCCGGGCGGGCCGAGCGCTGTGCTGGGAGCGGGGGCGGGGGCGATCGGCGGAGGAACCATTTGGTGACCACCTTGTGTGACCATCTGTAACAGATTACGGTGTCAGCGCTCGTAAAGGCCGGGATTCAATCAGGCGCCCGGCAGGTAGCGGGGCCCGGCGGGCGGGCGCGGCCCGGGGTGCGGCCGGTGCGGGCTCCGGGGCTGCCGCCACCCCCGAGCGTTTGAACTCCGCTGCTTCATTTCCACGCAACTCCACGGGACCTTTAAACCGGCACGTACGTCCCCTCAGCTCCTGGAGCTCCTTCAAAGGCTCCGGGGGTACCACAAAGTGCCTTTTCTTCCCTGAGAGGAGCAGAGTTTCCCCCCCTCCCTGGCCCGATGTGGAATTAGGGGTGTTGGGAAGCCCCCCCTGCCGTGGGAGCCCCCTGGGGCAGAGCCATGTGGAGATGCCGGGTTAAAAAGGCCTTTCAGCCTCCCGTGCTGCCATTTGAATTCATCCTGCCCTGTCTCTGCAAGCATCTGGAGCGTCCCAGAGGCCATGGGAAGGAAAGCAGGAGGATTACAGCCACCTTTGCAGAGGCGAAACTTCATCTCCTCAGTCATCTGAGGGTGGCAGTTCCCAAAATTTCCTTTTCACCCCCCTCTGTCCCCATCTCTCCCAAGGACAGGCTCGAGGCACATCTGGTCCTTGTGCTGTGAGGGTGAAGAGGAGCTCTGGGGCCCCCCAGAACGCTTCCTCCCACCTCCAGAGCGGCAGAAAGCAAAAAAAAAAAATATTCCACTTTCTTCTCCTGTCACTGCAAACCCCTATCTGATAGAAATGTTCTCATGGTTCTGTGATCCCCTGCATCCCCCGGAGCCTCTGCAGGAGCATTTCCAGCATCTGAGCGTGCAGCCCCCAGAGGAGGCAGCCAAAGCTCAGCCCTCACAAAGTGCAGCAGCCGAATTCTTCTTCTGCCTCTTACCTTAGCCGGGAGAAGCTGAACAAACAAACCAGCCCGGGCAGAATCCAGGGAAAAGCCCCGATGTTATTTTATTGAGGCCAATCTCTGGCGGCTGCTCCTGGCTCGGGGCAGGGAGTGCTCAGAGCTCTGTGGCAGGAACTGGGATGGCTGTGGGTGACCAGCAGGGACAACGTGGCTTTCCCGTGGCCACAGCTGGGCTGCAGGAGGCCTCGGGAGGTGCGTGAGGTTTTCCCGGTGTGGACAAGGGCAGCAGGTGCCGGTGCGGGCTCAGGCTGTCAACAGGCAGGCCCTGGAAGCCCCGTCCATTAACAGCCCGCCATCGGGGGCTACAAACAAGCTGCAGGTGTACTATTGTTTTTCTGCCTCTGGGCTATTGACATGAGCAGTGATGTCAAATTAATCTTTAATCGGATGATGAACTGATAGCGTGGGGAGGTGCGAGCCTTCCCGTGCGGATAAAGCTCGGCAAACGCGGGAGGGAAGGGCCGGGCAGCCCTGGGGAAGGGCCCGGGGGCTGCAGGACTGAAATAAAGGCGATGTCCCCCTGTGGATTTGGGTGGTCTGGGGCTGCAGGACTGAAATAAAGGCGATGTCCCCCTGTGGATTTGGGTGGTCTGGGGCTGCAGGACTCAAATAAAGGTGACGTCCCCCTGTGGATTCGGGTGATCTGGTGGCAGCACCGCTGCGGTCCTGCTCTGCCTGCACTCACCTTTCCAGGCACCCCCTGTCCCCGGGGGTGTCCCCTGCCTGCCCCCCGAGCAGGGCACAGGGGTGATGCCCACCTCACCCCCGGGCTGCCCCGTGCCCCAGCAAAGCCCCAGCCACCTGCCACAGAGCCGGTGTGATTATTTCCCTTACCTGGGGTGGGCACTGGCACGGGGGCCGCCAGCACACCCAGGGCAGTGCCCGCCGTCCCCTCCACAGGGAGAGGTGCCAGGGGGAACCACCAGCCCGTGCCCGCCCTGCAACAGCAACGCTGCGCTGTAACTTATTGGAGACCTGCCTAGAAAATCATCAGAAAGCATTTTAAATCCAACATAATATACATATGCATGGATCGCCGTCTGTTTTACTGGGCTCCCTGAAAGCAATGCGGGGCCTGTTTTACTTTTCCCAATAAAAAGGCTCACGTTTCACAGGGAGGAGATTGGCGGCTCCCGAGCTAATTAGCCCGGGTTTCCCTCCACCTCCGCATTTTCCACGCAGGGTTATGCTGGCGACACTTTGTCTGTGGCTGCTCCGGGAGGACGGTGCCGCGCACTGAGCCTTCCTGGCCGCGCTGTGCCGCGGGCGGAGCGGGGCAGGGCGAGGAAGTGGCGGCGTGTTGTGGCCCAGAGTCACGGCCCGTTATAAAGAGCTTCAAGGGCCTGCGTTATGTCATTTCTCAATTAGCCTGTTGGTAATGGCACTTCATTAGAGAGACAGCTCCTATTCACTGCCCTTAATCCACTTTCTAAAGCCAGGCCTACAGCCATTGATCGCTTTTCCCGCTCTCCTGATGAGGCAGAAAGTGGTTTTGGAGAGTGGCCCTGCAGCGGGCAGAGCGGGAGTGAGCCTGCGGCCCTGGCCAGGGCAGCCTCCTGCCACTGGTGCCACTGCTGTCACTGCTGTCACTGGTGCCACTGCTGCCGCTCCTACCCCTCCTGCCACTGCTGTCACTGCCGTCACTCGGGGACAGGGGTGGCAGCAGGCAGCCTCGGCAGCTCAGGGATGGAAGGGAGGGCAGAGCACCTGCCCCTCTCAGAAATCAGACTGTCAGTGGGGGAACAAGCGAGTTGTGGTGTCAAGTCGCGGGTGACCGCAGGACCTGTCCCCGCCCAGCCGGCTGTGAGCCCATCCAGGGACGCCCCCGTGGCACCGGGCACTGCCCGCCCGGCCTGAGCCTCGCTCTGCTCCTCGGGGTGNCGGTCACTCCTACCCCTCCTGCCACTGCTGCCACTGCTGCCACTGCTGCCACTCCTACCCCTCCTGCCACTGCTGTCACTGCCGTCACTCGGGGACAGAGGTGGCAGCAGGCAGCCCCGGCAGCTCAGGGATGGAAGGGAGGGCAGAGCACCTGCCCCTCTCAGAAATCAGACTGTTAGTGGGGGAACAAGCGAGTTGTGGTGTCAAGTTGTGGGTGACCACAGGACGCGTCCTGTCCCCGCCCAGCCGGCTGTGAGCCCATCCAGGGACGCCCCCGTGGCACCGGGCACTGCCCGCCCGGCCTGAGCCTCGCTCTGCTCCTCGGGGTGGGGGGCAGAAGGAAAAGCTCCTCATTTAATTTCTGGTTTATTTCCTCCCACACACAGTCGGTGACACGCAGGATGGTGGAAAGCAGAGCAGGGTAGGAAGTGGTGCGAGAGCGGCGCAGGAAGCCGATGTGTGTCAGGAAAGGATGTCAGGGACCGAGGGAGGGCCAGCGGCTGGCGCTGCCCGCCGGCACTCACGGCTGCGGGGGCAGGGAGGGCACACAGCCCTTCCCCGATCTGCGGGGACCTGCTGCCGCTCCGGGTGGGGACAGGGCCCTTCCCCGGTCTGCGGGGGCATCTGCTGCCGCTCCGGGTGGGGACAGAGCGAACGCAGAGCAGCAGGGAGCTCACAGCCCAGCCCCGGGCAGCACCAAGAGCTGGGAAACGTTCCGTGTCCTGCCCGTCCAGTTGGCTTCAAAGCCTGCGGGGTCCCGCAGGGACAACGGCCAGAGCGTCCCCAGGTGTGGCCCCATGGCTTGGGGCCTCAACCTGCCACTGCCTCATCCACCTTCCAGGGCACCCATCAGCTGGGCACCCCTTCATGGGCCCTGCTGCCGTGGGAGGGGCTGGGCTTCCCTGCTCCATAAAAAACAACCTTTGCTAGACTCGTGAAAGATTCATCTTAAGACAGAAGTTACTTTATGTAAGTTTATTTAAGTTACTTTATGTCAAAAGAAGTCCTGGGGTAGGAAAGTTTACTGCCCTGGTTACAGCAGCTGCTGTCTGTGATCAGTATCATCTAAATTTCCCCCCTAAACCTCACTTCACAGCAATAACCTTCCATCATCGCTCCCACAGAGCTGGAGGGCAGCAACGTGGGGCCCAGCCCTGCTGGAAAAATTCACAGTTATTGGTAGCTGTGACTCAGATGAGGACCTGGATGCAGAGGCTCTGCTAGATGGCAAATGGTTTCCTTCAAATGGTCCTCAGAGCATCCAGGAGCCAAAGCAGCCGCTGGCACGTGCCTGTGGGACAATCCTGCTGGCTGCCGGGGAGAAGGGGAGGGCTGGGATGTCACACACATCACCCAGAGGAAGCTCCAGATCTTCCACCGTTTAGGCAAACACCTTGTTTTCATTCAAACCCTTCTGCCTTTCGTACTGCTGGCTACCTCTCTCGGAAAGGAAATAGCTGTCCCATAAATAAAGGGTGGTGGAGGCAGCGCGGGGGAGGCTGTGAGGGCAGATGCAGGATGCTTCTTCCAGCCTGCTCCAGCTCGGGGCTGCAGAGTGCCAGAGCAGAGCTGCTCCCTGCCACAGCCCGTGCCAAGGAGCTGCTTGGCCACGGCCGTGCCTGGGGCGCCCCCAGCCCTCCCCTCCTCACCCCCTGCACCCTCCCCACGAGCTGGGGGCTGTGCTGAGGGCAGCCCCTGCTCTGGGCCCGGGGCTGGGGCTCCAGAGCTGTTCCCGGGAGCAGCCCGGGATGGGAGAGGCCTGCAAAGGCAGCACGGGGCACTGAGGGAGGGCAGGTGGGCAGAGCAGGGACAGCTGGGGGGTGAGGTGTCACATTCTGCATCCATCCCTGGGCATGGCAATCATCTCCACGGGCTCTCCTTCCATCCACAGTGGGGAACATCCCAGTGCAGCTGGAGCTGCAGGGAGCTCTGAGCCCTGTGCGGGGACCTGCTGCACACAGCACAGGAGCCAAAATGCATCAAAGCATCCCCTAAAGCAGGGAACACCGTGACCTTTGATCCACGTGCAGCCCTGCCTGCTCCTGCCTGAGCATTCCCCACTCTGCTCAGTGCCACCAGGGCAGCCAGCCCTGCTCCACCCGGGAAGGACAGGCAGGGCAGGGCTCATCCCACAGCCAGCCCTGCTCCCCCCGGGAAGGACAGGCAGGGCAGGGCTCATCCCACAGCCGCCCTCACCCAGCGCCTGCTCTACATCACGGAGCCCTTCTCAGATCAAAGCCCTCCGAGGTTTTCCTTGAGCAGCTGAAATGCTCTCAGAGGGTGAAGTGCTGCTGTCAGCAGCCCCTGGCCACGGGGGCGGGCTTGTCCCCATCCTGTCACAGCCACCTCCTTGTCACTTGTGCTGCAGGCTGGGTCTGAGGGCCCTCGGCATCCCCAGCACTGAGCTCCTGGTGGGTTTGTAGTGAAGCTGGGGTGGGTTTATAGTGAATCTGGAGTCTGTAGTGAAGTTGGGCTGGGTTTATAGTGAAGCTGGGGTCTGTAGTGAAGTTGGGCTTTGCAGTGCTCCCTGCCCCTTGCCAAGGCCAGGGTTTTCAGTCTCTTGCTCGGTGTCACCTTGCCCGTGGACAGGGGGTGGTGGCAGCCCCGGCACAGTGCTGGGGTCAGTCCCAGGGCGGGGGCTGAGGGGGTGACAGTGCGTGGCCTCTCTGGGACAGCGTGGAGCTCTGGGGTGTCTGTTATCACTGAGGACCGGGGAAAATACTGTGATTAAACAGAAGGAAAATAATAATGGCTAATCCTTCCAAAAGTAATTTGGGGAGCCTCAATTTAGAAAGCCAAAATTGAGCTCCCTTGAAGAGACAGTTTTCCAGAGGCTTCTCCAAGACGTCTGGAGGAGTCATCCGTCGTCTGGCACCAGCAGGATTTGCCATTTCTAGGAGCTGTGGCTGGGAAGTGATAGTTAAGATTCCTGCCTGGCGCTGGGGCTGCCCATCCCGCACAGGAGGAGCTGTCTGACAGCCCCTGAGCCCCGGGACAGCCCGGCCGTGCCAGCAGCACGGGGTTAGTGTTACCCCGGCCCTGGGACCTCTCCAGGAGCCAGCTTTCCCAAAATAGTCCCTGGCACCCCTCCACGCTGCTGTGCCGGGCCAAGCGTCTCTGAGACTTCTTCCAGCTTCCCCATCGCCCAGGGGGAGGAGGAGGAGCCTCCGTCCAACCCTCTGCACCGCCTTGGCCCCGCTCTGCCCGCTCCCCCTGCCCAGGGCAGGGCCCCCATTCCCTTCCCCTGCTGCTGCTGCTGCCCGGCTCTCCTGACTCCCTGAACGAGCCCGTGCACATAAAATTAGCGCCCTTGCAGGAGGCTGCCAGGGAACCCTGCCCCGGGCCGCAATGGGAAGCAGATGCTCCGTGATTGAGCCCACATGGGCAGGGCTGGGCTGTGCCCGGGGCAGGGGCTGGGGGCACTCACCTGAGCCCAGGCTGCCCCGGGGAGGGATGGCTCAGGCTGGGACACAGCAGAGGGAGCAGATGGCAGGGCAGGGAGGGCTGGCAGGATGGGGCCGGGGCAGCTGCTGCTGTGTGCCCAGCAGTGATGCTCAGGGGCTCTGTGCCCAGCAGGGATGCTCAGGGGCTGTGTGCCCACCAGGGATGCTCGCCTGAGTGCCCAGCACTGCCCCTGCACACAGCCCTGGTCCCTGAGAGCCTGCCCGTGCCCCCTGCAGCGAGGGCTCCAAAGGGCTCCAAAGGGCTCCAAAGTCCAGGTGACCCTGCCCGGCCCCTGTGGAGGTGCAGAGGGGAGATGTGGGTCCGGCTGCCCGGAGAGCTCTGTAACCTGAGCACCATCCCCCAGATAACATCAAGGCAAAGGGGGGGGGTTTGCAAGGTCAGGTCGCAGGGGGCTCACTGACCCCTCCAAACACCAGCCCAGGCCCGGCAGCAGCGGGCCAGGAGCAGACACTCATCCCTGCTGCAGGCTTTGATTCTTCCTCTCGTCTTCCCTTTCATGGTTTTGTCCCTGAAGGGGGGAAGTCACCACTTATCTCCTGCCCTTTCCAGCCTCCCCAGTGTGGTTTCTCCAGCCTCGCGAGCAGGGATGGCCTTTTCTGTTTCTTCTCAAGGCATTTTTCCACCCACCCTCTCTGGCCCTGGTGGGAATTGTCAGCTTTGAGATAACGAGAAGGATGAATTGTCGTACAGGATGTTGCACGAAGCCCAAGCGCTATTTGCAGGCAACTTTAATAAGTAATAATAAGGAGAGAGAACTCCAAAGGAAGTAACCTGGTACAGCAGACAAGGCAGATTTATCAAGGCAGGGAGGAAATACTCCCCAGAAATGAATCTGGCATGAGTTCCTGCACACCAGTCCCACGATCCTGTCTGCCACCACAGGCAACTCTTATCTGAAACAGTCCAGTGTTTAAAATAGACTGGAAAATAAATAGTCTTCCAGCACGACTGATCCTCCAGAGCCTGCAGTTCATCCCAGCAGCATTTACAGTTTTCTCTGGAGTGTTTCCGACGGGCTTCAAGACCTTCCAACTCTTTTCTCCTCCCCTGCCTGTGACATTAATGAACCTTCAGGGATTCTTAAAGCACGTTTTATGTGGATGTATTTTTAAGCAGGAGAAGGAGAGCGGCTCCCAGCCCGGGGTGGATGCAGAGTGGCTTTGCGAGGAGCACTCCAAACAGGAATCCATCAAGCTCCAGGCCGAGTGTGGCTGCGGCAGCCTGCTCGTGTGAAGTTGTTTAATGTTCATTGTTCACAGCTGTGTCACCCTAATAGAGTATTTTATTGTTTTTCCAGTTGTACTTAAACCCATCATTCATTATCCTGCCCGGCAGGCGAGTGCCTCACCTTTAATTGATGACACCAGACAAAACGCCCCGTCAAAATTTCCAGTGTCTCCACCACAACTGGGACTGGCTCCCGGCCACCCCAGACCCTGCCAGAGCAGCTCAGCCCCTGTGAGTGACCTGGAGGACAGGGGGGACACGGCCCCAGGAGCTCTGGTCCCCTGTGGTGCAGCTCGCGGGGAGCAGGGGCTGTGGCCGAGGACATGGCATGGGGCACGGGTGTCCCTGGGCAGGGATGTGACCTCAGGCAGAGACACCCCGAGGGGCCAGGGTGCCACAGGACACCCTCTGGGTGGTGGTGGGGACCAGGCTGGGTGACAGCAAAGCCCCTGGGGCCACCCCTGCTGTCCTGGAGAGCGAGTGCCCGGGGCCATTGCCCAGTGACAGGGCTGGCAGAGGAGCAGCCCCAGCCCTGGCTGCCCTGTCCCCTCACACAGGGACCCCTCGCTGGCCCTGACAACCCCCAAATGAACCTTTTTGGCCAGCAGAGCCATCTCTCCCTGCTGTCCCTGTGAGCCAGGCTGGCCTGTCCCATGTCCTACCCCCAGCCACCCCAGTGCCCACCTGCCCACGGCCCCACAAGTGACAATCTGCGGTGACAACGACCCGCAGTGACCAACTGCATTTGCTGGAAAACGGCCTCTTGGGCAGGCGGGGAAGGTTTCCTGCTCTGTGTAAGGCCTGACAGACTCTCTACAGTAGTTAAAAGGGACAGCATTAAAGAAAAAGAACTTAAACAACCCCAAAGTGAAGGGCCTGTAATTTATTTACTCCCCTCGATGAATGCTGGTTGCAAATCACTGTATAAAAATAACTCCTTTCTCCAACTTTTGATCTCTGATATTCCTGTATTTCCCTGGGGAAAATGTAAATCTATGAACTTATTACTAATGTTTCCTGTCCCTGACAG
>VZDJ01000175.1:10940698-11022287 GCA_008694505.1 Cyanoderma ruficeps | reverse complement strand
TGAGAAGCTGGAGAAAAAAAAAAAAAAAGTAGCATAAACTTAATGACTGCAGACTGTTTCCAATCTTAGTTTCACTTTTCAGATGTACAGTTTCCATCTTACAACAGGGAGAGGGAGATTTTTAAATAAAACATGATTTAACTTTAGCCAAACTTCCTCCCGGTGTTTATGCTTTTGGCTGGGGGTTTGATCCAGTTAAAGCTGGTTCCCTTTGAAGCAGCCCCGGCTCATCGCTGCGCACCATCACCGCGGCTTGGACATTGTCTGTTCCGCCTCTGGATGCGAATCCCCCGGGCTCTGGCTGCCCCGTGCCCTCCTGCCTGCCCTGCCTCGGGAGCAGCACCCAGCTCCTGTCCCCACGTGGGTGACAGTGTGGTGGCACCTGCGCTGGCTGGGCGTCCCCTGGGCGCTGCTGGGACACCCGGCTTGGCCACTGAGAGCTGGCCTGGGAAAAGCAGCTCCGTGGCACGGCTGCCCCAGGCACGGTCCTTTCGGAGCCCCAAAGCCACGTGCAGCAGTGGCTACTGGGGAAGTGCAGGGCACGAACTCAGGGGTCCAAAAAATACTTGGAAAGTTTCTGAATTGCCTCGTTTTAGTGTGTCCCCCCCCAAAAGTAAACACGTTCCTAGCTCACAACAGGCTTGGCTCAGAAGTGCAGGCTCTTTAGTGGCAGCTCTGCTGCCCAGGCACAGAAAAATCCCCAGCTCCATCAGGTTTTTTCCTATTTCTGGAGAGAAAAAAATCCCCCAGAAACCTCCGAGCAGAGGGAGAACATCCCGGCAGCACCGGGGCTGGGGACCAGCCCAGCCTGGCCCCGCAAAAACGGCCCCTTTGGCATCTCCCTCTTGTCCCACCCCGCAGAGCCCCGGGGGGACCCTCAGCTCCTGTCCCGCACTCTCTGCCCCCCCTGCAGTGCCCAGCATAACAAATAAATGGTATTTACTATCCCGGGGGGCTCTCAGCTCCTGGCCTGCACTCTCTGCCCTCCCCACGGTGCCCAGTCCTTGGGCACTGCCTGTGCCTGGGGCTGCACCTGGGCCCTGGGGTGCAGGGATGGGCCCTGGGGTGCAGGGATGGGCCCTGGGGTGCAGGGATGGGCTCTGGGGTGCAGGGATGGGGCACAGCTGGCCCGGAGCAGGAGCAGACCTGACGCCAGGCAGGGAACTCATCTCCCTCAGGAGCAATTCAGGCGCTGCCTCAACATCAGCCAAAACACAGGGAATTAAAGGAACTTTAATGGGGTCTAAGTTGAGCTGTGCACCCTGGAGGGTTCCCGGCTGCCTCTGTTGGTGTCAGATAAATAGCCCTGTGACTGCAGTAATGTTTAACATCCCCTCTCATTATCTCTCTGGCATCCCGGGCTCCTGCAGGGATTGCAGCCAGGCCCCAGCCACGTCCTCCCCCGGTCCCCATCCTGCCGGCCGGGCTGCAGCGGCAGGAGGCAGCCATCCCACCGCCTTGGGGGCACGGAGGGACAGTTGGAACCACCGTATTTTATTTTCGTACAAAACACACTTCCCAGCCGTGGCCGACCCACGGGCACAGCAGGTCCTGGCAGCGCCCACGGGGCCCAGCAGCCCCCAGAGCTCCGCACTGCCCCTGCCCCACGCCGGCCAAACTTTCCTCCGCTGATCCTCACAAACCTAAACAGGCCAAAGAAAAGAAAGAAAAGCCCAGGGGAGGAAATGGCCCATCCCCAGCAGCCCTCAGTGCACATTTCCTCTGCCCAGTGGCCAGGAAGAGCCCCAGTGGGGCCATCTCCATGCTCAGTCCCTGAGCTCTGGCTCCTGTTCCTATTTTCCAGCACAGAACCCACTTTGACACGGGGTGGTGTGTGAAACACATCAGCTCCCCAGGGCTTCAGGGACCCTTTTCACCATATCCACCTGGATCTGCCGCAGGAACAGCCGGAGAGGCCCCTCTCCAAGGCTGCCAGGCTACAGCCAGTGTGGGCTCATCCCCCGGCCGTGGAATCCCCTCTGAGGCCATAAAACCAGCCAGGAGCTGACTGCACGGGTTTGGGGTGAGGCTGTGATTTCCCTGCAAGGTGTGGGTCACCAGCCCAGGAAGTGAGGAGGTGTCCAGCACCTCAGGGGAAGGCCTGGCTGCTGAGAAACAAAAGCAAAAATTCCCCTCTTGGCTCTTGGCCACCGACCCTGGGAGCCACCAGGCCCGGAGCAGAGGAGCAGGGGGTCTCTGGGGGGTCTGGGAGCTCTGGGCTCACACAAACCGGGGCACTGGTCACTTAGAGAGCCCACAGGCACCCCCCTCTCCAACCCCCTGTGCCAGGGGGCACAGGGAACCCCCACAAGCCATCTGAGAGGTTTTCGTATTTCCCCAAAGTGAAATGCTGCGGGCGTGGGTGGAGCTGGGAGCTGTGGGTGAGCGAGGACCCCCCTGCAGCCCGGGACCCCCGGCCCCGCTGCCCCTTGCTGCCGTGACGTGGGGCTGGACACTCTCCTGCATACCGGAGCTCGCAGGAATGTTATTTACTGAGCCGGGAGAGCCCGACAGCGCCGGGCCGGCTCTTCCCCATGTATGGCCGTGGTTACTCAGCAGGATGCGGCACAGACAGAGCCACCGTCGGCTCCCCTCGGGGGAACGGGGGACAGGACGGCCCCGAGCTGCCAGCCAGGCTCTGGGGACACGACAGCACCGTCCACCTGCCCCGAGCTGTACCAGCGCTGCCCCTCGGCTCGGCGAGGCTTCCTACGAGCCCGGGGACACGGGTGGGACGTGACCACCAGCGCGTGGGCCTGGGGATGCCGCAGGGCGAGGGGAGGCTGCGTTCCCTGGGAGCGGGAGGAGAGGAGCGTCACACGGGGAAGAAACCCCAAAACCCACCCTTTCCCCTTAATGAGCCTCCCTCGGCTCAAAGCAAATATTTTTGTAAAAGTGGGATTTCACTTCCCATTTGTATTTCTGACGTTTGTTGAAAGCTGACAGCGTGTTCAGAGGGAAACAGTGTTTCCCGAAGCCGTGGACTTTTCCCAGCCCCAGCGAGGCCTCGGGGAAGCCCGTCCGTGTCCGTCCTGTGCCCGCGGGTGGGGGATGCCCACCGCCCCCAGCCTCCCTCCTCCCGCTCGCTCGGGACAATCGTTGGAGGGGCGGATTCCCCTGAGTCACGGGCATATCCCCGGGCTCTGCTCTTCTCCCCGAGGGCTTCAAAGGCTCCGCAAACAGGAATAGCCGCAGCCCCAGAGTTAAGTCAACAGAGCCTCCTGCGCCGGGGAGGGACGGTGCAGGTCCCAGCCACCCTAAAAACACGCCGGGTTGTCCTGGCTGGGGCCCACCGGGCACGGACAAGCCATTAAACACAGGCACTTTTCTTCTCCTAACTCCAAATTCTGCTGTTTCCCCCTCTTGGATTCCCTCCCTGCACCACGCTCCCCGGGCCGCCGATATTCCCGGAGCAGCCCCCGCCGGGCCCGGGAGCGGGCGGGAAGGGAGAAGCGATGGAATGAGCCCCGAGCAGGAGGCACCGCCAGGGTGGCTGAGCAGATGCGAGCGTTTCCCAGCGGTGACTGGCTGGGGAAGTTCGGCGTGACTCATGAGCTTCCCCCGGCTCTGAATCGCCGCATTGTGCTGAGAAATCACAAACACGCTGCCGTGGCACGGCTACATCCCTCCTGGGTGCCCGCGGCACCGCGGCCTCCCGGGTGCCCCGAGGGGAGCCATGTGGGGAGGGGAGCGGCAGCAGCTTCCCCCGAAGGAGACGCCTCCCCCGAGGGCCAGGCCGGCCGCTGCCGCCGAGCTTTGGCAGCTCGGAGACCTCAGAGCTCTCAACCGGCTGCTTCAGAACGCCTCTCTTCTCCTTGGCATCCCGGGGGAGCAAACACCCCGCGCAGGCGGCCGTGCAGACGTGTGCTCCCTCAGCAAACAAGTCGGGGAAAAAAAAAAAAAAAGAAAAGGAAAGCGGCCGAGAGGAGCCTTCTCTCGGCGCCCCTCGGCCAGCACCACACCTCCCCGCGTGCCGAGTACACAGTTTATTTTCCTTCCCATTAAAGTCTCCCCACCAGCCTGGCTCTGGGAAACTCAATTTATGCGCGGAGCCCGGGGTGTATTATTGCTAGCGGGAACAGAGCGGGGCAGTCAGCGCGGAGGCGGCTCCGGCAGCCCAACAAGCCGCTCTTTGCTTTGGCGGCGGCAGCGCCGAGCGGGGACGGGAAGTCCCCGTGCAGACAGAAAGTCTGGGGCTCCACGGCCACCGCGGGGCTCGGGGGCTGCAGCCCCGCCGGGCGGACCCGGGGAAGGGGGCAGGTCCTGGGCTGGAGCCTCAGGACGGAGCACGGCCCCGGCGGCACCTCCTGCACACCCCGGGGTAACGCTGGGGCTCCCCACGGCACAATGGGAGAATGGAGTCACCCTCCGCCAGCCGGGCACAGCACGGCACGGCACAGCTCACCAACCGGGAGGGCAAAGGCTGGAGGGATGATTCTGAGCACCCCAAACCATGGCCTGTCCCAGTGGGTGCCCTGGGGACAGGCCTGAACACAGGGCAGGTCCGTGCACAGGAGAGACCCATCCTCAGGGCAGACCCATCCTCAGGGCAGACCCAAACTCAGGGCAGACCCATCCTCAGGGCAGACCCATCCTCAGGGCAGACCCGTCCTCAGGGCAGACCCATCCTCAGGGCAAATCCATCCTCGGGGCATTCCCAGCATCGTGCCAGGTGCTTTCCAGCTGTCTCTGTGTTCCTGAGCTGGCTGCACCAGTACCTGCTGTACTTTCCCCCAACAGGGCTGGTGCAGTAGGAAAAGCCACGTCCATGTTTCTGCCACAGGATCCCATCTGGCCTCCACCACCTCCTTCTCCCCACTGCTCCTCTACGCCCGCTTTAAGTGACCCCAGACGAGCTAAATCCCGAACGCCTGGCGTGAGCAGGAGGTGACCTGCCATCCCCACAGCTGGTTTTTCCTCGCTCTGCAAGGTTACAATGGCTCCTTGTTCCTCCGTGCGCCCCGCTCCTCTCCTGTATCACATCCTACACCGCCGCTTCGCAGTGACCTCATCTTTCCTATTTTCCATGCCTCCTGCTGAACCGCGGCCGCGTTCTGCCCCAGCCTCTGCCCTGGGCTGTTTCCTGGGGGTGCCAGGAGGGGAGGGGGTCTCTCCTGTCCCCGTGCCCCAGCACCCACAGGGACCCACACGACCAGAGTGCAGCCTGGGGAGGTTTGCAATTGCGGCTAAAGGGCCATCTGTGAAATCCATTTGCAGCCTTTTTCCCTGCATTTTTAACCCCTTTATCCCCACCCAGCCTCAGTCTGCCCTGGGATGCTGAGCAGCCCCTCCCAGCTCCAGCCTTTTCTCTGGGGCCCACGGTTACTCTGTGGGGTGCTGCCCCATGAGGGACCTCACCCCAGATGTATATGGCATCAGGCACCTCTTCTGTTTCACAGGCCATGAATGCCTTGGGAATCCGTGCACCAAGGCTGCTCGGTGCCCTGCACGTGGGGCTTCTCTTGCCCACGTGGTTTGGGACACTTTGGTACCTCGGTGTTATTTTGGCTTCTCACCGTGGCCATTTCCAGGGCACAAAGTTTTCTCTTGGGAACCTTTCCTGTGCCCTCTCCACCCCCGGTCTCTTTCATGTGGTGTTCACTTGAAAGCTCGTTTGCATGAAGGAGGGGAAATCACCGAAGGCTTTCATCCCCTGGGGCCTGAGACCTCCACCCGCAGCCGGGGCTGCGGTTAGCCAGGAGAAAACCCTTGTGGTAGCCAAGGGCTGGTGAGAGCCCAGCCAAGGGCTGGTGAGAGCCCAGCAGAGCCCTGCACTGTGGCCGAGCTCACCCAGCCCGGGTGGGTGCCCAGGGGAGGGCACTGCCCAGCCGTGCTGAGCACACACGGAGCTGCAGGGCTGGGTGTCACACCAGCCCAGTCTGCCCGTGGGCTGAGGGACAGGGACAGGGCCCAGCTGCCCCTCCTGGGAGCCACCCACACAATTTCTGCACTTCTGGAGGAGCCTCCTCAGGGGCACAGGGTCCCTCACTGCCCGTGGCTGACAGTGTGGTGACAGTGACCCTTCATCAGGAGCTCTCTGCTCACACCCTGGCACAGGAGCAGCTGAACATCGCTTGCCTTTGAGCTTCCCACTGAAATGGGACCTTCCTGTTTCTCTGGGGAGGGAAAGTCTTGGCTGCCACAAGGGCAGGACAAACACGACAAGACAGGACAGAAGCACTGTCCCAAGAACTACACTCCATCTCTATGGCAGGAGCTCCCTGGGAGATGCTGAAACTCCAACCTCCGTGCTGAGTGACAAACTCAGTGGTGCTGCGGGACTGTCCCTGTGTCACCAGGACAGGCAGACACGGGGTCTCTCCTGTGTCCACCTGGTTAATTATTCTGACACTTTCATATTCAAAACCAGGAGGGCTTGGGAACCCCCCAGACAACGGTGGGTCCGGCTGTGCCTCCACCTTTCGTTCCTCAGCTGGTGCCCGTCTGGCGCCCGCTGGTGCAGCCAGAGCTGGGGGAGATGTTTTGCTGAGGGCGTCAGCCTTGGAGCAGGGTGGCACATGCCTGTGAGCACCGGCATGAGCTCACGTCTGCCGGCAGCCACACAGCCTCAAGTGCCTTAAGTAGGTGTTGAAAATGAGGAGTTTCTTTCAAGAAGCTCTGGGGGTGGGAGGCACGGTGGCTGCCGTGATTGATGGTGTGCTGCCACTGCTGGGCACTGCTGCTCCTGGGGCTGCTCCTGGGGCTGCAGCACGGGGATGGGGGCTTGGGGGGTACAGCTGGTCCTGTGGCCACTGAAATGCTCCTCAGGCCCTCACGGCCCAAACACAGGGCTGGGAAGGCAGAGGTGCCTCCACAGCAAACAGAGGTGGCTGGGCACAGCTGGCTGACTTGGCACTGCGCACCTCGTGGGATGTGGGTGGCCACACTCTGCAGTCCTGCTCCTTGTGCTCCAGAGCCCGGGAGCTGCCCTGGGACCTGGGGCAGGGACTCCTCCACTGCCTGTGACGGGGTGTCCTCAGGAGGCTCCACGGCAAGAGCTGCCTCACCTTCCCCGGCTGTTGTAGCTGTTTGAGGCTCCCAGGTGACGCTCAGACCTGCCCCTGCACTGCTCACTGCCAGCTCCCCACCGTGGGGACGGTGTCTGACAAGTGGGGCTGGGCTGGCTCTGTGCCTGGGTCCCCCAGCACACATGAAGGAAACCAGACCTTTCCACGTGATGCAGCCTCAGCAAGAGTCTGCCCGAAGGGATTGAGGGGTTTCCCTGCGAGGGCAGGGTTTGGGGTGGGCAGGGATGTGGTTAATGTGCTCCCAGGGGGGGACAGGGACCCCTGCCCAGCCCAGGCTCTCACCTGGGGCTTGAATCGCAGCCGGGAGAGGTGGAAGGCCAAGGTGAGAAATGCACAGCGCAGGGCTCCCGTGAGACACGGTGTGTGGCGGGACCAGCCCTTCCCGCGGGTGTTTCACACACTGCAGTCCCCACACCCGGCCGGCAGCTCCAGGGGCGGCTCCTGTCACACGGGGGCTGGCGGTGTGCAGGGTGGGGGGACCCCCCGCCCCTGCAGCGTGCTGGGAAGGCAGCAATGTGCCGGGGGAGGGTGCCAAGGGAGAGTCATTCCCCACGCCGGGCCAAGCCTCGGGATTTCTGGGCTGTTTTCCACGCGTTTCCGTGCGCTGGAGCCGTTGGCTCCCGGCGGGACAGCGCAGGCTGTTCCCCGGCCCCGGCGCCTGGCTGCAGCCCGGGGCTCCGCGGCCAAGAGCCGCCCGGGCCTGCCCCGCGCTCCTTCCCCAGCCCCTGATGTGATAACAGCCCTTGAGCGAGACCCCGCCGGCCTGGGGAGCCCTGGGCAGGGGCTGGGCAGAGCCCCGCGGGTCCCTGCTCCCCCCGGCTGTGGTTCCGGGCTCGCTGCCCCGGGTTGGGCGGCCCCGAGGGTCCCGGCACTCCTCTGGCTGTGCTGCTGCCGGAGCTCAGAAACCCCTCAGGGCCGGGAGTGTCCCCACTGCACACCTGGATCTGCTCTAAAACGGGAGTTTGGGGTGTTACCCTCCCCTTCGTGCAGCAGGAGCCCCGGAGCGAGCGCTGCTACCAGAGCTGGCAGGAATGGTTCAGAGGAATGGTGTCTCTTTAGAAAGAAAACTGCAATCAATATGGTGGTGGGAAAAAAAGTGGATTTTGATTCATTTCTCTGCTTGAAAATATGCCCCCACCATTGGAGCTCTGTAAAAAAATCTGATTTGTTCCAAGTCCCAATGATCTCTTTTTTCCCATGAAATATAAGCTAATGAAATGCACTTAAAAACATTCTATAAGTTCAAAGTGAAAACAAAATATTTCAGAAGTGTCTGAATGAGGGTGGAAGAACTGACGAAGGCTGATCTAATCCAAGACTTGGGAATGAGCCTTGAAATTTTGTTTTCCTCCACCTTTTGAACGGGAAAAATTTCAAAACCTCTGCTGATCTTCTGCGTAGCCAGCTGCCCTGGGTGCTCCAGCAGGTATTTGGTGCCACCTGCACTGCTCTGAAGGTGCCAGGCTGAGCAGAGTGGGCACACCGGAGACCTGTGGGATGCAGGGATGGGGTGACAGGGCCAGACATGTCAGGGTCAGGGACACAATGTGGCACTGGGTCACCTGGGCAGTGCTGGGGTCGGGGCAGAGGCTGCCTGGGGTCGCTGGAGGAGGTGGGGGAGGGAGACGGGGGGACACTGGGGTCCCTTGGGGTGCTCAGGCACTGCGGGTGCTGCCCGTGGCCCTGCTGGTGTGGCTGAGGGCGGGCAGCAGCGTGGGGATCCCTTGGCTCGTCGTGTTACCAGCAGAGGTGCCCGGCTGGAGGGTGTTTGGGGGCCAGCCCGGATAAAGGATGACTGTGAGTTCAGCCCAGACTCGACACTGTTTATTAACAGACATCTCACTGCAACGCCTTGGGCCCTTTCCAGGCAGCACAAAGCTCCATGGAACGGGCTCGGGGCAGGCAGAGGTGCCTGCACTCCCTGCAGTGCTGCGGGGCAGGGGCAGGGCTGGCCCTGCTGTCCCCTCTGGCCCCTCTGTCCCCTCTGTCCCACAGCACAACAGGCCTGGCCCTGCACAGCTCCTGGCTGGAGCCCTGCGTTTGTGGTGAGCCACAGCAAAGCCCCCCTGCCTTGAGCTTGTCCCCCCAGACCCCCTCCCACAGTGACAGCCCCATGGGGAATCTGGGTGCTCCAGGGCTGCCCACGGCCAGGCTGGGGGGCCTTCATGGGGCCCCCACGACCAGCTGGGTGACACCTGCTTCAATATACACTTCAACAGTCAGAACAGAGCAGACTTGGGGCTTTCCAGGCCTGTCCTGCCCTCACTGCCCACAGGTGTATACCCACCAGGTCAGGACACGGGAACCCAGCCTTGTCCTGGGCTGTGAACAGGTCAAAAGGAGCTAATTCCCGTGGGGCAGGGATGGATCCAACCTGTGAGGATCCTCCCACCTTCGCTGGTCGAGATAAACATCCCAATAAACACGGGCTGATGCAATTATCACATGCAGGGAGACACCAGCCTGTCTCCCTCCTGCCCGGGGAGGGGCAGGGCAGTGGCTGGGGGGGCAGCGGGGTGTGGGGGGCCTTGAGGACCTCCAGCTCACCCTCCCTGCCGCCCTGTTAATATCCAAAGTGGCTGTGATAAGAAGCAGTTGCTGGGGCCGCAGGTGGGAAGGTGTCAAGTCGTACACACGGAGCTATAAACAGTGCGTGCCCATAAACCAGATCAAAGCAGAAGGAGTTTATTTTCAGAAGGTCTGCTTCCTCCGCAGGGCCTGGAGACAAAGAGCTTTTGGGGGAAGGGGAGAAGGAGAGGGAGGGGAAGAGGGGGAGAGTTCGAGGAGGGGAAAGGATCGAGTTGGCCGCTCTGATTTCTGCTGGGTGGATCTCACACCCCGGGCAGGGTGAGCAGCTGCCCTGAGGGATCCTGCCTGGATCCAGCAGGTTCAGAGGGTGTGAACCGAGGCCATGGTGGGGCTCAGCCTCCCGCGGTGTCCCTGGAGCAGCCGTGGCCCTCGGGGTGCAGGGCTGTCCCCCCGGGGCACAGCGGGCTGGGCTGCTCCGGCCTGCCCAGAGCACCTGAGCCGTAAGTCACAAGCCCTTAAGCAAACTATTGTGAAACCCTGCTGGCTTGCAGAGTCTGTCCCCACCCTCCAGCCCCCGAATCACGGGGCTCAGCTCCTGCAGCGCTGTGGGGGGAGCGGTGCCCACCTGCTCCAGGGAGCTCGTGGTCTCTGCAGGCAGGAGGAGGAGGAGGAAATCCAAGAGGGGGAAGGCAGCGGCATCAGGTTCGCCAGCAGTGGAGCTCAAGAGGTCAGAGAGCAGATGTTGGGGCTGCACCGAGTGTGTGTCGGCTCAGAGGCGCCTGCATCCTGTGCTGCCCGCGCTCACCTCGCTGGCGGCTCAGGCAGAGAATTCCCACTCCTTTCTCACTGACCGGCTCTGAAATGAGCCAGATGCAGTTTGAGACCTCAGACTTGTTCAGTTTGGGCTCTAGACACAGACATTCCTCTGCCAGCACATCCCCTGCCCTCAGCCCGTGTGGGCACTGGCCGTGCTGGGGCTGTGCCTGCTGCACTGCAGGGCCGTGTGGCCCTCGGTGGTTTTCTCAGCCAGCCTCGCAAATGGCCTGCACAGATCTCTGGGGGTGTCACACGGGGCCTGTCGCAGGCTCTGGTCCGTCCCAGCAGCACGGGGGACGTTGTGCTGCTCCCACAGCACTCTGGCTCCCCTGGGCCGGGGTGTGCCGGCTCCCACCTTGCAGGGCTCCCTCCACGGGCCTTGGGCTTCAGCCACAGCAGTTAAATGTCTAGGCTTTTCCAGGATTGCTTTTCCTGCAGCCCCCAGCAGCTTCCTGAGCCTGTCTTGGGGGTGAAGTCAGAGTCCCGGGCTCACTTTCCCCGGGAAGGCGGCAGCCCCGCTCCCACCCCGCCCTGGCAGCACCTGCTGCTGTGCCGGCCGTTGCCTCCTCATTCAGCGCCGCGGCGAGGGAAACACATTGCACGGCCTTCAAGGGAAATTTCACTCTGCTTTGCACAAATATTTATCCCACCTGTTTCCTGCCTGGGCCAGCCCCGGGCCCAGAGGACGCGGTGGGTCACAGGCGGCGGGGCGGAGGAAGCGCAGGGGAACCGGCTCCTGCTCACACAAAGACCTTTGCTCTGCAGGCTGCAGAGGCTGTTCCTCTCTGCCTCAGGAGAGGATAGGATGGGATATCTGCAGGGGAAGGGCAGAAGCCTCAGCTGCAGAAACCCCCCAGCTTGTCTTCGGTTTGTTCTCACCCACGCTGGAGCGTCTCCCGGGAAAAGCGAACAGACTGGGAAACTGCCGTGTGTCCCTGACAGGGTGTTTCTAACGGCTGTCACCAGCCTGGGCTTGAATGTCCCTGTTCATTCATCATGGAGGGGCCCCTTCCTGGAGCTGAAATGGCTGGGACCTGGAATGGTGGCAGGGCTCCCCGTTCTGGCTCCACTTCCCGCCCCGCCGTGCGCTCCGGCTGCGGCAGGACGGCTGGCCCTGGCACCTGCGGCCGCTCCCCGGCTGGGCTGGGACACCGGAGCGGCGACTGCCCGGCCCGGCGCTGCAGGGACGGCGCGGGCACCCGCAGCCGCCGGTGCACGGGCAGGCGCCGCATCCCCGGCACCGCCCTGCTCAGGAAATCCCTGGCCGCGGAGCCGGGAAGCACGGCCGTGCTATTCTTACCCTCTCCCGGCGGCGGGAGACAGGATGGGCTGGATGGCTCCGGCTCCGCGCTGCGCCCCGAGCCCGGCTGCGGGGCGTCCGCCCAATCCCACCCCTAAAATTAGCCCCGACCGTGCCGCGGGCAGCTGCTTCCAGCACAGCCCGGCCCCTCGGGGGGCTGCTGCCGCCCTCCCCCAGCTCCCTGTCCCCCATCACGGCCGCCTCTCTCCTCTTTTCCCAGCCAGCCCGTGATTCATGCGCGCAGCTCACGGAGCCTCCCTGGAAAGCCCCGAGGAGCGGCTCGGGGACGCGTCTGGCGCTGTCACTGTCGCCAGCGGCACCCGCGCCGCCGGGCCGGCCGGCACCTGCCCCGGGGCCGCCTTGTCACCTTCCTGCGCCCACGCCATCGCGGCTTCCACCCTGCGGGGCCGTGCCAGCCGCAGGCACCGTGCCGGGCGGAATGCCGGCAGGAAGGGCTTGACTCACGCTGGAGTTAATGAAAACAAAACTCCGCAAATAAATAGCATTCGCACCGTTTCCTCACCGGAACGGGCCCCTGTTTCCTACACCGGTGCTCCTGGGGGTGTTTCACCGCCAGGGACTGACCCCGAGCTGCTCTGGCGCCAGGGCTGTGCTAGCCGAAGCCCTGGCCGAATTTCCCCTTGGCTGAAGAAGGTGAGGGCAGGGGCTGTGCCGAGGGTAGGGCTGGGCTGCAGTCCCTGTGCCCGGTCACTGTGAGCCCCCAGACCCCACGGGTTTCATCACAAACCCGAACCCCAGCCTGGCTTGATGTTTTGGCATGTTCAGAGAAACCTGGATACTGCTAGGGACTTACCTGGGCTGAGTTTTGAGTGAGATAGGGCAAACATTTTGATTTTCCCCTCACAGAGGTTTTACAGTGTGGATCCCAGGGCTGGGGCTGAGCTTTGCTCCACAACATTCACACCCAGGACCTGTCCCTGCCCGCGCTGGGCCCTGCCAGGGCAGCCGGGCTCTGTCCTTTTGGCCACCCGTAATCCGTGGCCACAGCTCCCTCGGGAGCGGGCGGGGCTGCGGGATGCTGCGGGCTCGGGGCAGGGCCGGCAGCTTCACACCCTCAGCAGGATGCTGCTTTTCCCCAGGGTGGCAGCACAGTGTGGATGGAGAACAGGAGTCACGACTCGATGTCAGCTTTTCCCACCCTCTGCCCTAATTTCCCAGGCAATTTATTTACCACTTTAAAAAGACCGAATGAGACCCGAGGGCAGAAATCCCCGCGGTGCGCTGGGAGCAGCCTGAGCCGGGCTGGGCCGTCCCGCACCCCGGCCCCCCCCCGGGTCCCTTTTCTCCTGCCCACGTGAGAAATCCGGTGCCTGGCGGTGTGGGTGTGACTCACAGCCGGCCCCGCTCCCCAAAGCCGGGCCGAGGATGCTCTCAGCTGCTCGGGGCTGCTCCCAGCCCCTTCCCGGGGCAGCGCAGCTGCTGGCAGCGGGGCTGGGGAGCGGCAGCCCCCGGGAGAGGCCGGAGAGCCGCAGGCGCTTCCTGCTGAGGCAGCACATTCCCAGAGGGAGGAAAGGTCGCGGCGCTGGGGCTGTCCCGGTTTCCGCTCCCAGCGCGGCCGGCGGCTGCCGCGGCTTCCCCTGGCTGCTGCCCAGCCTCGCAAGGTGCAGCCCGAACCCGGCCCGGCCGCGGCCCCGCCGCCCGGCCCCTCACCGGGAGCGCGGCACCCCGGCCGGCGGCGGTGCCTGCCTGTTCTCCCGTGGGTGATCCGGGCGCTGGGCAGGCACGGCTGGAGCGGCGCCCTCCGCTCCCGGGCCGGACGCGGTGACATGCCCTCCCCCCCGGTGACATCCCCTTTGTCCGGTGACACAGCCCGGCGGTGACAGAGACGAGTCACTTCCCTTCGCTTCCCCCCTGCCCTCGGTGCAGCTCCTCAGGCGCCGTTTCCATCCAGCCTCGGCTCCCAGCGGGGCCGGGGCTGCGGGCGGTGGGAATGATGCAGGGGTGGGATGCTCCCTCCTTCTCATTCCCAGGCTGCCGGTTGTATCAAACCGAATTCTGTACTACCCAAATGACCGTGCCCATGCAGTAGATCACATCCACAGCGCATCTGGCACATCTTTTAAAGGAAAAGGTGAAGCAGAAGTATCTAGCACAGTTCTTAGTATAAGAATTGAAGCAAAATTAGGCAAAACAATCGTGCAGAAATGAAACTTGGAAGTTTATAAAAAATAAATCAGGCGGAGAGCCCATCGTGCCAAAACCCCCATCGGTGTGAGTCATTGCAGGTCTCCCCCAGGAGAAAGCACCGAAATGCTCCAGTCCTGGGGAAGGGTTTCACTTCTGGCTGCCCAGGCAGGTGGGTCCCAGGGGATCCCCTCAAAGCCCGGGGGATGCTCTGTTAGTGCCAGGGGAGAGCAAACCCGGGTCAGACCCACGTATCGTCCCTGGCCCATGATTGGATCAGCCACAGGTTTCTCTGGTGTTCCCAAGGGTTGAACTTCCCTCGGGGTGATTTACTCACAAAATCCATTCATGTCATAGGGTTTAATTGTAGTTTTTTTACAGATTGCAGTAAAGCAGGGGCTGCCAGTCCCCCGTGGTCCCTTCAGGTGGTGTGTACAGGGGCTGCCAGGGACCCCTGGCTGGGGCTGGGGCTGGCAGGAGGGTTTTTATCTCCCTGCTGTTATCACCCTCCTTCCTCCCGGGCAGTCAGAGGGAGCCCGTCCCTCTGAGGGAGATTTAATAATCTCTGCAAGCAGAGGGGGCTGAGGCTGGAGGGCTGGTGGGTGCTCACAGCACACGTCCCCTGGGCCAGGGGAGCAGTGGCAGCCACAGGGCCCAGGATGAACCTGCTGTGGAGGCTCCTATCCCCTCCCCAGGCAGGGAAACTGAGGCACACACAGCCACACGTCCCAGCTGAGCCTGTGCCAGGGGCTGCTCTGGGCTCACAGGGCTGCCCCAGCTCCATCATCCTGGGGGGGAGAAAAGGACTCACCTGAGCTTCTTCAGAGCTCAGAACGTGTTTACTTTGGATCTGGGTTATTATAAATGGGTTTACTCATCTGATAGAGATCAATGGGCAGAGCTGGCCCCGGACAGAGGCGTGGGAGGTTTATTTTCTGCCTCTTTCAAAGACTTCATCCCAGAGCAGCACGAGGCTGCCCCTCGTTATCAGCAGCCAATTAAAGCATCTGAAATTCAGGCTGGGCATTTTTGCACGTTTTTCCATCCAGCCCCCCTGCCTGCCCAGGGAGGGGGCGCTGAGGTTGGGTCTTTCCCTGCAGGAAAGCTGCAGGAGCAGCTGCTCCGTGGGCAGGTTGGGGAGGAGGGAAGGAGCTGCTGCCCCCACGGCCAGGTCAGGGCTGCACCTGCAGGGAAGGACAAACTGCCCAGGACATCCTGCCCAGCTGTGCCTGCCAGTGGCTGCGCCAAGTTCAAGCTCCTGGCTGTCCCCACCACTCTCTGCAGCCTGANNNGTCCCTGTCCCTGTCCCCATCACCCTCCCCTGATAACCCGGGGACAATAGGGGCGGCAGGGGCTGAACAGGTAAACCGGAGAGGGACAAAGACAAACAGCCCGAAGGCTCCTCAGGGCCCAAGGCCAGGGCCCTCCCAGGGATTAGGTCCCCTTGTGCTGGGCTGAAGCAAGAGTTTGCCAAGCCCTCACTATCGGTCCAGCAGCTCTGTGAGCACCCCTGGCGTGCCACGGGGCTGGGCATGGGCCCCCTGCCCCTGCTCCTGTCTGTCCCCAGCTGTCCCCCACCCCGGCTGGACCTGCCCTTACTCCTGTGCCAGGACTGCTCCACCTGCCCTGCTGGGGGCTGGAGGGGCCCAGGGTGGTTCCCCTCGAAGGAGGACTCACCTCCCCTCATGGCCGTGCCCAGCACCTTTCTGAGGGCCCACCCAGCCCTGGCCCGCGGTGGGGAGCGAGGTGGGAGCGGGAGAATTGTCACACAGCCTACAGCTCCAGCCCTGGCTCACACTGCCTGGCCGAGCCGCCCTTTCCTGCACTCCCATCACCTCCGCCCACCCTCATCCCCGCCGAGAGACGGGCTGGCTCTGCCTCTCCCCCTGCTCCCTCTTGGCGGGGAGTTTGCTGACGCCTTGTAACCGCAAAGCAGGTTGATTTGAATTTTCCATGGATGGCTCAGAGTCACGGATAATTCATTATTCACACCTCTCTAATTAAGCTGCTGCCCAGCAGGCCAGGCAGGGCTGAGAGCAGCCACATGTCCCCAGGCCAGGGCAGGTCAGCAAGGTCCGGTGTGGCTTGAATTTGGGCCGTGGTGTCACCCTTTGCTGCACGGGGGACACAGATCCCGGGGCTGGGAGGTCCGAGAGCAGCAGAGGGAAGGGCAGCCGCCTTTTGGGAGCGTTTCTCCAACCCTGGAGCCCAGCTCAAAGTCCCGCCAGAGCCTTTGTGCTCCCGAGGAAGGGCTGGACGTGGCAGCAGCCCTGCAGCCGCGATTGGGAGCCGTGCAGGCTCTCGGTGCCCGCAGAAGGAGCTGGGGAACTCGCAGCGCCTCGCTGGGCTCACACCCTCGGCTCCGAGGCCGCAATCACAGCCCCGGGTGTTGCTGCCCCTTGTCACCCCGGGCGGGCAGGAGCGGGGCAGCAGCGCAGCCGTGAGCGCAGGGAAAGGTGCAGCAGGATGAGCTGCACCGGCGCCTTCCCCGGAGCATCCCCCGGGCCGCGGGCTGCGGGCGGCGCTCCCGGGGCCGGGCCAGACCCGCCCCGCTGATGAGAACTCCAAATGCGGGCGGTGGGCTGCTCCGCAGGCAGCTCCGCGCCGCCGAGGCAGCCGGGGCCATTTTAATCATTTCCAGATTTGTGTGGGAGGTCAGGGCCCTGGGGTGCTGCTCCATGTCAGTTTTATAAACACGGCAGTTTTTCCAGATGGTCTCTGGCTCCAGCCTGGCTAGCAGGTTGATTGGGCCAGACCAAAATAACAACAGGTGGAGAACAGGCCATGACTGCCTGGCGCTATCTCCTTTCTCCATCTATTCCCCAAATGATTTTTTTTTTTTTCTTTGCAGAAAACAATTAAGTTTTGCAGGGGCGGGAGCGGGGCCGGGCTGAGGCCCCACACCTTCACTGCAGTGTGAGAGCAGCGGCTGCACTGCCCGGTGAGCCCAGGGCCGGGCCGGGTCCCGCTCCCTGCCGGCACACCCCGCCCCGGGCCCCGCGGGCAGCCCTGCCGTGGAGGATTTTCCTCCATCCTCCGGGGGCTGCCTGAGTCCGCAGAACCAGCGGGATCCTTCATCCCCCTCGCTCCCCCCTTTTTTATCCGGAGTTTTACAGCAAGATGCAATTTTTTTTTTTTTTAATATTTTCCGTTAACTCCCGAGGAAATTTAGTGCCAAGTGGGCATCGTGGCAGCCTGCTGCCTGCACCCCTCATTGCCAGGGCCCAGAGGGAGCCCTGCATCCCCGGGTGCTCCGTGGGTGGCCAGGGTCCATCTGAGGCTGCTGGACCTGGTGCTTTCCCAGCACTGCCAGTCCACCAGGACCCCTGAGAGCAGGGCCAGCTCTGTCCCCTCCAGTGAGGAACGTGGAGCGTTTCTGGATGGATGCTCAGAGCCCCGGGGCTGAGAGGCCAAACAGATCTTTGACTGTGCCCAGGAGCACGGCCCTGGCAGCTGCAGTGCCCCATCCCACCATCACCCTGCAGCCGTGGGAGCAGCACGGGCACACTGGGCACCCAGAGCACAGCTGGTGGCACAGGGACCCCTCCGAGGCCAAAGGATGGAAACCCCACAGCCGTGTGGAAACCAGCAGAGCTGCTCTCACATGGAGAGAGAGCTCTTCCACATTTCCCACTCACCCTCGTGCTAACGTCTCTCTGCAGGCCAAACCTTCCCATCCAGGGGAAGAAGCTTTGGCCAGAGGTTGTAAACTGATTGTGGGTGTAAATAAAGGAGTTGCACGTGCAGCCCTGCACGCCAGGCCCAGCACAGGGCCCTCCCTGCATCTGCTCCTGGCCCACACACCCCACAGCCCTGCAGGGGCGAGCTGAGCACACACAGCACCGGGGGGAGGAGGAGGAGGGACATTTCCAAGGGCTCTGCTGGGAGGGAGGTTTCACACAGCCAAGAGGACACGGCCCTCCATCCCCTCTGTGCCCGTGGTGCAGCTCTGTCTCCACCTCCAGCATCCAAACCCCTCAGCAGCATCCCTTCCTCACTCCACAGCACTGCTCTGGCATCACACATCTTTATTTCCTGAACTCGGGCCAAGCCTTAACCGGCCCAGCCCTGTCACCGTGTGGCAGCTGGCCCTGACACCTCCTTCAGCCTGCCCTGATTCCTTCCACAGGAAGGAATTTGCTCCTGCACACCAACTCCCGGGATTGCAAGTCCCCTCTGCTAATTGCACAATCCCAAAGTGAATCTGTGTCGAAGGCCTGCTGTGCTGCAATTCAGCGTTTAATTTATTCCGTGGCCATTAATGGAGAAGAGGCTCCATCCCACGACCAGCACACAGCACTGGCAGGGAAGGACCCCGGCTGAAATGCAGCTCGGGCACGTGCTGGGGGTTTGGCCAGCGGGGCCTTGGCTCCAGGGGAGGATCCTGTGCCAGGTCAGCCCCGGGGTGGCTCCTGTGGCCCTGGGTGGGTGTCCGGGGGACCAGGGCAGTCCTGCCCAGAGCAGGCAGCAGCCTGTTCCCAGCCCACCTCCCCGCTCTGCTAAGAAAACAGGGGATTAGAAAGGCCTCACCCTGTTTCCACCAGCTCCTAAAATGGAAGTTTGGAGCTCTGGGCAGTGGGTCTGGACAGTTTTACTCCCGCAGGCAGGTAGGCAGCGAATCTGGAAACCCTCTGTGGTGGGAGCAGTGGCAGCAGAGCAGGGACTCACCTCCCCCAGCCCTTTGTTTAGGAATCCCATTTCTGCCATGTCTAAATATTCCCCAATCCTACAAACAGTTCCCCTCCAGGAGAAGGAACAGACCTTGGGCTGATTTTTCTCTGAGCCATTTGTGCCCACCTGAAACCTTGGGGTAACACTGAACGAAGTGGCACTGCCCCTTTTCCCCTTGGATCTCACCTTCCTTCCCGGAGCCCGAAGGCGTTGTCAGCCCTGTTTGCAGGTGGAAGGCTGGAGCTGTGTTCAGTGCTGGAGGAACCTGGCCCGAGCACTGTCACTGCACGAGGCAGGGGCACATCCAGCTCCGGGTGTTGGGGACGATCGTGTGCACTCACAATGTTTTGACAGGTTAATTTTGTCCAGATGTTTTTTTCCAGTGGATACCTCACCCAGCGGTGCCAGCCCAGCTCTTGCCTGGCCTCCACTGCCTGCAGATGGTGACAAACCCCCCCAGACCCCTCAGCCCAGAGCCCTGGAGCCCGGGGAGTTGTGACTCCAGCCCACCATGGGCTGCACCTCTGCAGGGCACAGCGTGTTTGCCCCAACAATTCCTTCTCCTGTTGACATCCTCCTGGATGCTGTCACCTGGGAAAAGCTTTGGCAAATTCTGTATTTTCAGGCACGAGGAAATAGTTTGTATAAAATCTTTGGGTTTCTTTGGGAGATTTAGAAGTTCAGTGACCAGACAGGCTACAGCCAGCACTACAGGAGGTCCAGCTGGAAGGGACATGCTGTGGATCTTTCTCTAGGACAGTGTTGGGTGGAAAATGCATCACTTGGGAAAAAGAAATGATGGGGATAGGGAAGGGAAAAAAACCCCACTGTATTGGCAATGGGGCCATTGGGTAGAAAAGGCCACATGAAGGCAGGAGCAGCTCGGGCATCTTCAGTGCTGCTCCCACAGCCTGGCGTGGGGACAGGGACCAGGGGCCAGGGACCACCACGGCACTGCTGTGCCCTGACCCAGAACTGCTCAGGTTAATATTCCTGCCCTCAGGAGCACTCCTGCCTGGGCCCTGTGCTCCCAGGGACATGCCACATTCCAGAAGAGCAATGTCTTTAACTTGGCAGCTTCTGGACAGTCTCTGTCCCTGCCATCCACTCTTTATTATCATCCACGCAGGCAGTTTGTTTTTAAAACTGAAACACTAAAACTGCACACGCAGGTACTGGGGGATGGGGCTCACATGCCAGCAGACGTGTTTGGAGGCGCCAGGACGGAAAAATGCCACGTGAAGGTCCTGCCCCAGGAGCACTGGGAGCAGGGAGGGCTCCTGGCCCTGTGCTGGGGCAGCACGGAGGTGTCGGCTGCCCACGGAACGTGTTCACCACACCTGCACGTGTGTGTGCACACGGGGATCCTGCCCGTGTGATCCTGCCCCCGAACAGCTGTGCCCATGTCTGTGCCCGTGTCTGTGCCCGTGCCCATGTCTGTGTCTGTGTCCATTCCCGTGTCCCTGTCAGTGTCAGTGTCCATGTCTGTGTCTGTGTCCATTCCCGTGTCCATTCCCATGTCCCTGTCAGTGTCAGTGTCCATGCCTGCGTCTGTGTCCATTCCCATGTCCCTGTCAGTGTCAGTGTCCATGCCTGTGTCTGTGTCCATTCCCATGTCCCTGTCAGTGTCAGTGTCCATNCTCACACTCACACACACACACACACATAGACATGCACGTGTGAGCATCTCCTGAGCTGGTTCAGCGCCGAGGGAAGGAAACAAAGGCCGGGATCCCTGTGGATAAGCGGGAGGCAGAGGAAGGGCAGGAGCAGCCCACACACCGAGCCACCCGTGGGCTGCCCCGCGTTCCCAGGCCGCTTCCAGAGGCGCGGGCGGGCGTCCCGTGCTGCCTGCACCTGGCTGCTATTAACCATTCAATCAAAAAGGGATCACAAGCCAGATATAACTAATTCGGAGGAACTTTTTTACACAACAAGCCCCTTTCAGTTTGCTTGTTTGGTTTTATATCTAAGGCGAACTCCGGCAGGTTTGAAAATGAGCAGAGCTCTTGGCTGCGGGGGACACGCCACGTTTCCAGCAGACAGGGGTGGGAGTTCTCCTTTGGTGTTTTAAAAATAGCACTACAAAGAGAGGCTGGCTGGGATCCTGGCGGTGTGCAGAGGGGGTGACACGATGGGGCTGTGTCCCAGGCCAGCCCTGGGGACAGAGCTGGGGGTGTCTGTCCCCCACAGCTGCTCCTCAGGTCCTCTGCACTTGTCTCCCACCATGGTGAGAGTCTGGGGCTGCCCAGGAGGGGAAAGCAGAGACGGGCTGGTGCACAAGGCAGTGCCCTCAGCAAGGAGGACCCTCCCCAAAATCACATCCCTGTAGGGCAGGCCCTGGGCTGGGTCTGAGCGCTGGGCACTGCACGTGGGAGCAGCCGGGGTGCAGCCCTGGAGCACACGGCTGCCCTGAGCTACACGGACCTCACCGGAGCCTGCCAAACTTCCCTGCTGAGCTGATGGAAGCTGGAGGAATCCTGGGGGACACCTGGAGATGAGGCTGTGACCCCCAGCAGCCCCGTGCCAGACCTAGTCCCCAGCAAACACTGGACAGGTGGCAGAACTGGCCCCAAATGTCTCCCACACAATGGCTTTGACCCTATTTCAACAAGGAGCTTACAATGCCATTAATCACTCGTGACACTTCCTTCTGCCGTGGCAAAAGAGACACATCGTCTTATTATTTTATCAACTATGAAAAATCCACATTAAAATGTTCCTTTTCTCCCACCTCCACAGAGCCCAGCCGCAAACTGCCAGCTCCTCCACAGCCACCTCTAGATCCCCACCCTAAGGGCAACCACTCTTCTGAAACACACAGAAAGGAGGCAATGACAATAGTAATCACACATCTCCTGTAGCTGTGGGCTGCAAAGCCTCTGGGGTGCGAGTGCCTCACCCCTCGCACAGGGAGGGCTCACCCGCACGGGGAGGGCACAGAGGTCCCCACACAGAGCGTGGCCAGGCTGCCCCGGCAGCTGCAGGGCCGGTCCCTCAGCTCCACTCCCCCTCCAGTGCGTGGGTGTCCGGGGATTTACACACACCGCGGGCAGGAGCCAAACCTCCCCGCAGTTTGGGGGCTGCCCGTGCTGCCAGCCCCAGGAATTGTGCCCAACGTGTGCTTAAAGGGACCATTCAGCAGCGTTCGCCGGCATTCCTGCACCGGCCACACTCCCGCGGTGGCTTTTAGGCAAGGGCTCCAAGGAGGTTTTAATTTAATGCTGGCGCTTGCCCTGGGAAGAATTCCCCGAGTAGGTGGAAATTCATGATCTCCATCAGCCCGGGGAGAAAGGAGGAGCAGGGAAGGCATCATCCCTGCGCGCTGAAATTCCTCCTTTTGGGGACGGCTCTGGATGTCTTTTCCCCAGACACTGATATTACTCTTTCCCAGGAATGTTGGCTGCTTTAAAACTTTAGCCAGTTATTTGCACGTTATTTACGGCAGCTTTTGGCTCCCCACCCGCCTGGCTCCCGGCGGCGAGGGGACCCGAAGGACCGCAGGGGCTTTGCAGGCTCGGCTCGGGCTCGGGCTGGGGCTCAGCTGGGGCGGGAGGGAGAGGCAGCTCGCCGGCCAGATGGTTTGTTTTCACTCAGGATCAAACTCTCTGCTTGTGTCGGTGGCTCCCCGCGGCTCATCCTCCCACGGCCCCTCCGGGAGGGCACGGGCGGTGCCTGGGCTGGAGGAGCCCCCGGGAGCCCCGGGGTGGCCGTGGCCGAGGGACCCCGGCCCCGGCGCAGCCCCGGTCCCGAGCGCCGGGGGCAGCGGGGCTTCCTCGGGAGGATGCGGCAGGATCCCTCTCCCTGGCCCCAGCCCCTGATGGAGGGAATTAAGGAGCGGATTTGGCTGGGAACAGCCCCCAGGTTCTCTCACAGGGAAAGGGGGAAGGCAGATGTAGGGCTTTGTCCCAGGAAGGACAATAGAGACCCTGCCCCGGAGAAGCGCCGCGGTGTTGGGTTGTGGCCAACGTGACTAAGCCTCCTCTTCCTCTCTGCTCACCCTTCCCTCTGCCATGTCAGACTTTTCCAAAAGCACCTTCAGTTTTGCAATGCTCTTGCTCAGAGCCTCATTACTCAGGCTGAGCTGGCCCTGTTTCCTGGGGAGCGAGGCATCCCTGCCTGATAAGATAAGCTCCCCAAAGAAAGGTTTTGGGACCCTGACTCACTGGAGAAACTTTCTGCACTGCATTCATACAGCCTCTAACACACTCAACTGTTTGATGGGCTTATCAGTGAGTTTCAGATGTTCATCTATGGTCATTGCAGGACAGCCCTGATCCAGGAGCAAGGTCATCCCAATCAGGTGTTAAGCCTGGAGAGTCATCCTATCTGCACCTCCCTCCCTATTCACAGCCCTTTCTCGGGGCTGTCCCCAGAACCGTCCTGCCCTGGGCCCCCCCAGGGACCCTCTGGTGCTGGAGCCCCGTTCAGCTGGGGCTCTGGGCAGGGGTGACATCCCTGCTGGCAGGAGCCCCGTGCCTGCTGCCACCCCTGGGCAGTGCTGGGGGGTCTGTGCTCAGTGCCCACAGCCGGGGCAGCTCCCGGCCCTGGTTCCCCGTCACCAGCAGGATCTGGCTCCAGGTTATCGCTCCTGCTGCTTCTGGCAGCCCAGGGCTGGCTTTACAGAGGGGCAATAAATCCCCAAGGAGAAGCGGCTACAAGGTCTCCACCATGCACCCCCCAAGGGAAAGCAGCCCCCCACCCCAAATCATCGTCCTGGTCAGCCCCGCATGAAGGGACCTGTGGTTTTCTGTCCTGGGTCCAGGGGACTCCCAGGCCAAGGGATGCCACTTCTGGTTGCATCAGCAGGGCTGCAGACACAGCTGATCCTGGGAGGGGGAGAAATCCTCTTGTGGGGTGATTAACCCAGCAAAAGTTTGGGAGCAGTTCCTTGGCTCTCAGCGAGTCCATCCCCTGCACACTGCTAAGGCAGGAGGGGCTCCGTGGGGGCTTCCCCCAGGATCCACATCCAACACCCTGGCCCAAAGCACCCCGTACCCCTGGGGTGGCCCCAAAGCACCCCATACCCCTGGGGTGGCCCCAAACCACCCCATACCCCTGGGGTGATCCTAAACCACCCCATACCCCTGTGCTGCCCCCAAAGCACCCCATACCCCTGGGGTGGGCTGCCTTGGCACCAGCCCCACTGGTGGGGTGGTGAGTGTGTCAGGGCTGTGCGTGCCCAGCTGTGCCCAGCTGTGCCTCTGGCAGCAGGACCCAGCAGGTTATCGGGGCAGCTCTGGACACCCCCAACAACTGCAAACCATCAACCCCGGGGGAATTTTTTTCCTCCCCTCGGCTCTGGAGTCAATTGTCAGCCCTGCCTTTAAAGACACCCTTGTCGGCAGCCCCGGCTGTGCTTTTCTGCTCCGGAGGAATTCCTCTAAAACAATAATAGTGACATTGTTCCTCACTTTGCTGGTGGTTTTATAGGGCTCACGTTGGAGAAAGGTGACCATGGCTGCCTTTTGGCCACATGTGTTTACACAAGGAAATGCATGTGGGTTTTGGGGTGGCGCCTGGAGTCAGCAGCCGCTCTCTGTACTCCTGACCCTTACAGAGCTGCTTTCTTGCTTCTGGGTACGTTTACTGCACTCCAGATGTGAGCTGGCTCCAGCGAGGCTGCGGAGCGCCAGGGATCTGGCATCCCCAGACTCATCAGTCCGTGGGGTAGAATGCCACGGTGGTTGTTTTAAAAGCTGTAATGCGTCTTGGTAACACATCATGATTTATTCAGCCCTTGTTTGACAGGGAGCCTTTATCAAAAGCCGATGCGGAGCCCGGGCTCGGCGGCGCTGCCGAGGGTGGCGGGGAGGGAGCCCCTCCCTGCCCGGGGATGGGCTGGTGCTGGGGGTCCTGAGGAGCCGGGTCCCCCCCGTGCCACCCACCCCGAGGGGCTGCGTTTGGGGGCACCTCCGCCCGGGGTTGGTGGAGCCATCGAACAGATGAGCCCCGAAGCGTTTTGGGCAGCGCGATGTCCCCGCTGCCGGCGCCAGGGGCTGCAGGACCCTGCGGTGACCCGGGGGCGACAGTGCCACCCTCTCTCCCGGCACAGCCCTGCCTCACTTCGGCCTCGCTCTCAGGGAAACCAGCGTTGGCGGGGGGAGAGAGAAGTGAAAATGGAGCTTGGGGAAAACCAGGCGGAGGCAGAGCAGAGCGTGGGCAGGGAGGGAGCCCTGGGAAGGCAGAGCCGCGGCGGGGCCGGGGAGTCCCTGCCCGCGGCTCCCAGTGCCCGGCAAGGCGATCCTGCTGAGTGCTGAGCCCCCTGCCCTGCTGCCCTTCCCTGCCCACGGCCCCCAGTGCCCGGCAAGGCGATCCTGCCGAGCCCCCTGCCCTGCTCCCCTTCCCTGCCCTCGGCTCCCAACACCCGGCAGGGCGATCCTGCTGAGCCCCCTGCCCTGCTCCCCTTCCCTGCCCTCTCCAGACACAGCACAGAACCGGCCCCGGGAGCAGGGAGGGTCAGATGGTTCACAGCCCGAGAGGAGCTTGCTGCCGGCCCGGGCTGGGGGCAGAGCAGCCCCCGGAGAGCAAACCCTGCCCGGGGCTTGGCAGGCGCCGGGCAAGCTTTGGGGGAGCAGCCCCGAATCCCTGCTCCAGCCTCCTCGCTTGATGCCTCTGAGGTGCCATTCCCATGGGCACAGACGGACGCGGGACACCAGAGCCCTGGATTAGGAATGAGCCTTTGGTTTAGAGATATTTATTTGCTTTTTATCATAATGGGGAAAAAAATGCAACAGCAGATAGAAGAGGAAGGAAAAAACCCCAATCTGGGTCAGGATCTCACACTGGCTAGTTCACTTCACAGTTTAAGTAAATAGTTCTCATCCCAAAACCCTTCAGGGTCATATAAATGTGCCTCTTCACATGGAAGAGACTATTTTGATAGTAGCTGGGTGCCTGATGAATTTGCAACTTTCCCAAACTGTCGGTGTCTAGAATGTGACTCAGTTTTTCACAGTGAGATATAAAATCCTATCAATTAATCTAACTTTTATTGCACCTCAGGGGCACGAACGTGATGTTATTTAAACAAATGGTTCCCATTACCTTCAATTATTTTATAAATGTTTTTCAGTGATTTATAGGCTTCTATTAAATGGACAATATACTTCTGTGCTCCTCGAGGGGGTAAACAGTAATCCGAGGGCTTGGGTTTGCTGATCCTTTTTTCTTTCTCTCCTTCCTTTTCCATCAGAGGCTGCTGTTTAATCACGGGGGAGGTGGGGAAGAGCCGGGCCCTGACGGCTGCCCCCGCCCCATTCCCGCACTCCCGGCCCCTCCGCCCCCCACCCCAGGGTGCTGCACCCCCTCGGGGGGCCCTGCACCCTCCTGGGGCGTCTCCTGCCCCCCGCCCCGGGACCCTGAGCTGTCACCGATGGCTCTGCGGGCTCTCTCCGCAGTGTCTTGGCCCGCCGGCCCTACTCGGCGGGCTCCAGCAGCGGGAAAGGACCGGGATGGATCCGGGAACACCGGGAAAGGGCTGGGATGGCTCCGGGAACACCGGGAAAGGGCTGAACCGGCTCCGGGAACACCGGGAAAGGGCCGAGCCGGCTCTGAGAGCCCCGGGAAAGGGGTGGGATGGCTCCGGGAACACCGGGAAAGGGCTGGGATGGCTCCGGGAGCACCGGGAAAGGGCTGAGATGGCTCTGAGAGCACCGGGAAAGGGCTGGGATGGCTCCGGGAACACCGGGAAAGGGCTGAGATGGCTCTGGGAACACCGGGAAATCGGGAACACCGGGAAAGGGCCGAGATGGCTCCGGCAGGGCTCGGCTCTGCCTGGGGGCAAGGCAGGGCAGAGGGACACAGCGAGGCACGGGGGTCACAGCTCTGAGGGGACAGGCGACGAGTGTCCTGCTCCTCTGGTACATGACTGAAGGGATTTCTCCTCCCCGGGATGGAGATATCCCTGCAGAGCCTCGTGCTCTGGGGACACAGGGCACTGCCACCAGGCTGACATTGCCGCCAGCAGCCAACCCTGGCAATCCGAGGAGAGCAGCAGCCCCCAGCCCCAAAAGGCACAAGGCCCGGACAGCAGGTCCTTCCTGCCAAGCCAGGCCCTTCTCTGCGTGTTTGTGTTCCAGGCTGGATTTGGGGAGGCCAGGGAAGGGTCAGGGCAGCAGGATGCAGCCACGGGGCGGTGCAGGGCCCGTTTATCTGTGCGGGGTCACGCCGGGACGTGGCTGCTGGAGCAGTGACCCCGGCTGCCCCCCCGGCACAGGACCCCATCCATCTCCCTGCCAGCCCCTCACCCCCAGCGCCGCACGCTGACAGACAGGACAGCAATTAAGTCCTCGCTGAACTAATTCACTCGAGCCTGTCTACATTTCAAACAGCTCTGCAGATAGGCTCTGTTTACAGAGCCTGCTGCCGTTTATTATTTTTTTGGGGGGTGTTGCACGGCGTGGGGAGGGGAGATGACATTTGGGGAAGATAAATGGGGCAGAAGACCCTGCAAAGACAAAGGGCTGAGCAGGGCTGGCTGGGGCAGGGCTGCAGAGGGGCAGGGAGAGCCTTGCCCAGCTCCAGCCGTGGTGAGGACGGGCACAGCTCGGTGCACACCCCCAGCCTGGCCCAGGCAGGCCCTGCCCCAGCACTGGGGCTCCTCTGCTCACCAGGACTAGGATCGTTTACAGGCGACCCCCAGCACAGCAGGGCCCCCGTTCCATGGGCAGCCCTTTCCTTCCCACCCCCTGGCACCCCGGGCACACACAAAAGGAGCTGTGGATGCCCTCGGTCCCCTCCCTGCCGGGACCTGGCACCTCTTTGCCAGGGAAATGGGCAGCCCTGGGTGCCAGGACAGCCCTGGCTCTCCCCTGCACAAGGACATGGCAGAGGGGATGAGCTGCTGGGGCTGGGGGTGACAAGGGGGTCCTGCCCCAGCTCCCCAGGGACCCTCAGACCCAGCCCTGCCAGGGGCAGCATTACCGTGCTGTGCTCTCCAGAATCCAACCCTGGTTTTCCCAAAGGCTGATCCCAGCTCCCGGCCCGGGCAGGTTTCCATGCCCTGACCTCTGCTGGGCGCTGGGGGCACACGGAGCCCCCTCGGCTGCCCGCAGACCCGCCAGGGCGTTTTTCTGGGCAAAAACCAACTCCCTCAAAATTGTTACACCGCTCCAAACGGCTAATTAGGTTTTAGTGAATTAAGCAGCACGAGGCCTCACGATGCTGATGGTCACCTTTCCCCTTTGCCTTGCCCTGTGCCACGTCCCAGGTGAGAATCAGCCAGGCCTGCTCCGGGCAGAGTGCCCAGGAGGGCTGCACAGGCACCGATAAATAATCATAATAAAAAGATATTTATACCTGGCCCCTTGTCTTGCCTTTGCTTAAATCAGGGCATGTCTGGAAGACAAAAACCCCGCTGGGGAGTCAGGGTTTGGGGGGATACAAAGGGGAGTGTTGTCTGCAGTCAGAGCTGGTGCTGTCCGGGCTGTTTGCACAGCAGCAGCTCCGAAATCGGGTTTCACTGCAGCACCACAGAGTCTTCCTCGGGTTTCTCCAGATCTGGGCTCGGGTCTATTTCTCGCTGCAAGGTTATTAAAAACACTTGAACCTGAAACAGACTCATTGTGTCCACACGTTGGGTGTTTATTATTATAAACAAGGGTGTCGGGGCCATTAAAAATAAATCAAAATGGGTGAAAAATGAGCAAGAAATACAAGGAAATGGAATGATTGAAAACACCCATCCCATCACCCAGGGCTGACAATTCCCGCCCACAAGAATGCCCCTGCGCTAGACAGAGGGGAAAGTAACTTCTCATCTTTCTTTTCAAAAAGCTGCCTCCTTCCTCAGCCGGGGCTGCCGAGCTGTGGGGATGGAGGGGGACAGGCCCTGGGGCTGAGGGCTCCGGGCTGGGATGTGTCCTGGCACTCGGTCACTCCACCGAGGGATGGAGCTCTTGGTTCTGACTGAGCCGTGGGAGCTGCAGACACGGGCAGGCCCAGGCAGGGGCTGAAGGGCTGGGAAAAGCCCCTTCACCACAGAACTCCCTTCAGGGCACCTCAGCCACTCGGCATTCTAAAAGACCACTGAAAGCAACCAGAGAGGCTGCACCCTGCTCCTGTTCACACAGCACACACCGAGACCAGAGGTGTTGCTGTACACAACACCAAAAGCTGTCCTGGTGGAATTACAATTGTTCCTGCAGTCAGACCCCTGGGCTGTGCCAGGGGAGGGCACAAGTGCCAGTCCCAGCACCCCAAGTGTCCCCCCCTTGTTGGCAGGGGCACAGCTGAGACTCTCAGGCAAGAGATGGCACGAGCCAAGGCACATGTCAGCACGGCTGCTGGCCCAGCTGAGCCCACAGTCCCATTGAAAACATCACTGGGAGATTTCCCACTCAACACCCCGGGCAGGTCCCACACCAGGTCTCTGAAATCTGATGAAAATGATGGGAAGGGTTGGAAGGGTCTTGTTTCGTGGCAGTGGGAGAGCACAGGGGTCATTTCTTGTCACTCTTGTTTGAACGCCAAAGCTCACGGGTGGCATTGGGAATATTTTAGAAGAACCACACATCAAAAAACAACTCTTTTTTTTTTTAATGCATGTAATGATTTAAAACATGGCTCTGCGTGGTGGAGTTAATGAAATCCTCTCATTCTGTAGGCCTGCACAGACCAAAATCAAGCCTAAAACGAGTGGACAGCGACCCTGCACGAGAAGAGACATTGAAAGGGTTTTTGTTGTACTTTTGGGGCAAGGGGTGGGCAGGGGACACAGGACCAGGAGTGTGTTTAGCTGGGAAGCATGACGACATCCAGGGAAGGAAGGGAACACACTCAGCCTTCTGGCCTGAATTATCTGCTAACACAAATAATCAAATTCCAGGGACCACACTGCTCTGGCGCCACTCAAACCAGGGGGAGGCCCAGCCCCAGCCCTGAGCGAGCAGGTGGCAGCCCAGCCTGACCTGCCCGGGACTCTCCACCGAGAGACACGAAATTCTGCTGCTCTCCGAGGAAGCGGCATCGCTCACAGGATCGTGGGAAGTTTTTAATGGCTCACTCCAGGCGAGGCCTCTAAAATGTTTATATTAATACGTACTTGTTGGAGAGTCACTCGTTTGGTCTCAGCTGGAAACCAGTCCAAGCAGCTGAGGAACATCTGGCCGCTAACCTTGGACAGCATCTGATCTGGTAGCCCAGGGATTTAAGGAGTCTCCTCGGAGGGACAGAAGTTTGGCAGGTCCTCGCTGAGATCTCCGTCCTGCCGTGGCTGTTCCTGGCTGCCGCTCCCAGCTCCAGGCTGACACCTACAGACCCCCCGGCAGCATCCAGGAGGGCAGCACACAGCTGCCACTGGGCATCTGGAATCCCTGGAACGCTCCTGAAGGCGTGGGACTGTGCCCCCCTGGGGACACACAGCGGCTCGTGTCCAGCTCACCACAACAGGCACTTCTCCTGCTCTGTGCCCCAGCCCATGTGCACGGCACCGGGGCGGCTCTGCAGCCTCCCCTCAGCTCAGCTTCCCTCTGCCTCACCCACAGAAAATCAGTCCCAGAAAGTCTCCGGCACCAGGCAAACAAAAATCCTCCTCTCTACAGATCTGCAGACCGCGGTGAAGGCAATTAGGGACACGTGGTTTGAAAGCAGGGCAAGCAGGAGGGGAAATGGCCCCATCTGATGAAGATGGCTCGGAATTTGCATCACTTTTCTTTCCAGAACTCCTGCTCGGCTGGTTTTTTCCTCCCAAAGAATCTTCAGCTTTGGCTATCCTGAAACATCCTTTGGCAGGTGGGAAGGTAAAAAGTAAGACAACACAAAAGAACAGATGCTGAGCAATAGAGAGGGGGAAGAGACTTTTGGACCGTTTGACATTTACTCTCCTCTCCTGTCACCCCTCAGGGTTCTGCAGGGCTTCCTAAACATGCCAGGGCAAAGCCACCAGAACCTGCTCAAGGGGCAGAAAATAGGACAGGACCCACATTTCTGAAAACCCCTTGTAGGCTTTATTTAAAAGGAGATAAGGATGAAAAAAGGTGACAATTGCTTGACAGATATCAAATGATGAGCATCCAGCTTCTCTCCCTATCCTCAACACCATCTTCTGCTCTTGACTTTTTCGTGATAACAAATGTGGGAGACATCAGGGCAAATGTAAAGGCACAAGCAGCACCAAGAAGGGAGGACAAGGAAGAAGATGCTCGACAAGGGCTAAAACAGCCTCTTTCCTAGCAGAGCAGAGGCTGAGCACGCTGGCTCTGGTCCAACAAAGCACTTAAGCATGTGCCTAAATTAAATTTGCCTTTACTGGGGCTCTTCCCAGCACATTCTCCAGCAATCTGCTACAGCATGGCCAGGGAAAACGAGGAGCTATTAAGGGACCTGGATCCCAGTCAGCAGCCAGGTTAGTGAGCTTTGGGACAGCACATCAGCCAAGATTAATGCAGCATGGCAATCCCACCGACAGGAAAACCCTTAGCCATCGGAAAAACCTCCCCAAACATAAAATAATAAGTAAAAAAAGTTCAGATGTTAAGATTATCAGTATCAATTTCTCTTCAGCTTCTTTCAGCTCAGGGCAGGTAGAGCCTGATGCAGACACAGTCACAGGTACCTGCACAACTGGAACTCCCTCCTTGCAGAGCGTGTTGGTGCCAACACACTGAGCTCAGTGTGTTCCTTGGTGAGCCAACACTGTCCTGGAGGCAAAGCACCAACCTCAGAGGCCGAGGGGCCAATTCCCACAAACACCCAGCCAAGCCACCGACAGCTCCCACAGCCCTGGGAACGCCCTGCAAAGCCCCTGGCCAAGGAGCAGGAGCACATCCCTGCACATCCCTGCAGGGTTTGGGTCACAGCTCCGTGTTTTCCCTGCTCACACCCACCCTGCAGGGCCAAGGAGCAGGAGCACATCCCTGCACATCCCTGCGGGGTCTGGGTCACAGCTCCATGTTCTCCTCTGCTCACACCCACCCTGCAGGGCCGCGGGGCTCTGGGATGGAGCAGCCTCTGGTCAGGGCCTGCCCTGAGGGGCACAGACACTCCTCCTGCTGTGTCCTTGTCCCACACTGGGATGAGCCACAGACAAGGCTGGTATCTCACCAAGCAGCTGATGACACACCCTGGCTTCAAAATTGTTACTATAATGATAGTAGGAGGAACTTAAATTTAAAATATAAAGCAGTGCATGGGGTTGTGGGAGAGCAGAAAGGGCACATTTAATCACACACTCCTGGATGCACACACAGAGAACCTGATCCCAACGCACCAAGAAGCCACCAGCCATTAGTCTTTATTAACAATTAAGGTCTCACTGTGGTGCTGGCGTCCCCCAGCAAGTTAATGCCGGTACAGTGGGACAGCCACGGTACACAGGCTTCTCAAACTGAAACCGACGCCGGATAAAGACCAAAAGCGGCTCCCACACGAGGACGGAGCATTTACCCCGAGCAGCAGCCGGGGACGGCCCTGGGAAGGTTTCGGGCTCCCTCTGCCGTCCCCGCGGCCGCCGCTGCTGCTCCGTCCCCGGGCAGGGGCTCTGCTGGAGAGGCCAGCACAGCGGGCACAGGGTGGCTCGGGGACCCTCTGCGGGCACAGGGCTGGCACAGGGACTCCCTGCAGGCTCAGGGACCCTCTGCAGGCTCAGAGACCCTGTGCTGGCACAGAGCTGGCTCAGGGATGCTCTGAGGGTGCAGGGCTGGCACAGGGACCCTCTATGGGGACAGGGCTGGCTCAGGGACCCTCTGAGGGCTCAGAGCAGGGTGGGTCCAGCTGAGAGCAGCCTCCTCCGAGTGCTGCTCAGCCACCTCCAGCACCTGCTCCAAGCACATTATTTATTTCATGGCCTTATTTTATTTATGGTCCTTTTAGAGCTCTCTGAAGAGGCAGTGGTCGGGGACACAGCCTGAGGCTGGCGGGGTCAGCGGTTCGGTGGGCACTGCTGCAGTTTGGGTGAGCAGGGCTGTGACACGGCTCTGTTTCCACACCTCATTTCGGAAACACCAGCCTGGGGGTGAACGGTCCCTGTCCCTGCAGTGACACACACACAGAGCCACCCTGCAGCTCCGATGGCAGCTGACTCCCAAGTTCTTTTTCCACACCGCCCTTACTTGGCTGTGGGAGCAGCGATGGAGCTCTGAGGTGTCCAGAGAGCTCAGCTCCTGAGGGAGAACACTCCCAGTGAACCCTCCTTTTCCAAGCAGCATCCAGCTCTGGCAGGTGCTGCGAACAGGCGGCTGCTGCCAGCACAGCTCCCAGCCGGGCTGGGACACTCTCACCTGTGCCACTCCCAAAGCAAACCAGCCTCGTTCGGTTTTAAAATCGTTACTTGAAGTGGGAAGGTTCAGGGAGGTCCCAAACATACCCCCCAAAGAGGGCAAGGGCACTCTGCAAAAGAGACAATCAAGCAGCCCACTGCAATTATCACGTTGTTCCAATGCCTGTTTGCCACCTTTGACGCGAAGCTATTTTAAATAAACACACACACAGTCCCATTGTCTTCAGGGACACCCTCGGAGCCAGCGGGACTCATTCCAGCCCAGAAACCAGCAGCAAGTTTCA
This sequence comes from Cyanoderma ruficeps, assembly GCA_008694505.1. Taxonomy (NCBI): domain Eukaryota; kingdom Metazoa; phylum Chordata; class Aves; order Passeriformes; family Timaliidae; genus Cyanoderma; species Cyanoderma ruficeps. The sequence goes on along the minus strand of VZDJ01000175.1, from coordinate 10,989,296 downwards.
CAAAGCTCCACAAGGCCACTCCCTGTTTCGTTCCCAAGGCAGAAGAGCCTTGTTTCAGCCCATCACGCAGTGAATGCATCAGGACCTTCCAGGAATCCTCTGACCTGGGGACACTTTACACCGGGAAAAGGCCAACATGCCACAGCCTTGTTTTTACCCAGACTGGGAGAAAAGCTCGGCTGGTTGCAGGGCACGATGCAGGCAGACACTCCCCACAAGCTGAGGAAAACAGTTAGAATTTCGGGTTGTGAAACACTCCTTGACCTTGACAGTGTAACGTGCAGCCATTCCATTTCCCCGGGACTCCGGCACAGCACAGGGATCCAGGAACCCCCGGCAGCTCCCGGGCCTCTCCTCAAGGGCCAAGTGTGGGGCAGCCTGGGGCTGAAACCAAAACTACAGACGCTCCTGGGCACAGCAGCAGCAGCTGGATAGAGACAATTGCCTTTCACCACCAGTTTACATCCTGTCAGCTAAACGTGATCTGCAGGAAGATACTTCCAACAAATCGAGAATTCCATAAGGGATCGTAATTCTAAACATAAATACAATTAAAGCCTTCTAATATTAATGCACACTTTTTATTATATTAAAATCAGGCAATGGTCTGATACAATAAAAAGGCTGCTTATGGAATACTGTTATGTTAAACTTTCAGTACAGAGGATGTTAAATCCTTACAACTAATATTTTCCTCAGAAGTTAATGGAAACATCAATTGTTCATTGACTTGACAGCTGCTGCCTTAAAATGTGTTTATTTTTACTCTTTTCCTTTTTTCCTTATTTTTTCTTTTTTTTTCTTTTTTTTTTACACAAACACTGAATTTTTCATAAAACTTAGGACACACTAGGTCGGTTTCCTGTAAGCTTGCACCCACATTGCAGCAGTCAGTGGTCCGGAACAGTAAACCAGAAAAGGCAGTGATTTGCCAGGATGCAAAGCCCATCAAGGTCCTCAATCTGCCGTGCCACCGCCTCCCCAAAATCTCCACCGGAGAGATTCCCAAGGCTTACAGCCCCCTAACAAACCCACCACCCGGATTTGATTTGTCTGTGGCTGTCACGCCTCCAGCAGGGGCCCACGCGAGGGCAGCGTTTTGTTCACGAACATTCTCGGGTCAGTCCAGAGCACCACACAGAGCGATTGGAGGGTACCTGTGGGTGTCCACACCCTCTGCGTGCAGAGTGTCCCCCACTGGAGCCTGGCAGCAGAAGGTCTGGGCAATCCTGGTAAATTACTGCTCTTTTCCCCACGTCAAAGCCTATCTAAGAGCACGGCCGTGCCCAGCTTGGCGGTGTGGCAGCAGTGCTGCAGGGAAGGGAAAACCCACGTTTGCCAGCAGAACAGATACTCTTGTTTCCCAGGCTGGTGAAGACTAAATTTGTTGCAAAACCCAAATGATAAGCAGGAGGGAACAGGTCAAGTAATTGCCCCGACGCTCACCCCTGGGCCAGGGGAGAGGAGAGTCACCGAGAGGGGCAAAAAGAAAGCAGCACCCCCACTAAAAAGAGGGGAAGAGGAAAGAGATTAAAAGAACCCTGAATCCCTCACCCAAAGCTCACATCACTGGTGAGGGGGACCAGGAAGAGAAATACAATCTATGCCTTGGCCAAAGGAAAGAAGGAAAGCTTGCCCCAGATTATCAGGGCATTTAAAAAGAAAATAATAAAAACCCAAAAATGACCACAGTCACATTCAGCCTTTACTAGAGCGAGCACAAAGGGAGGGATGACTGAGGTTAGCACACATCCCCAGTAGTAGTCCATGCAGCCCAGTGTAGCACTGGAAGCAAAAACCTTTGTGTCTACTCTAATAAATAGCCCTGAGCTTCGACTCTATTGCAAAAGACAGAGAAAGAAAAAAAAACAATAACCCAGGCCAGACACACAGCAAGGTGATTGTGGGATGGATCCTTTCACAGTTAAGTTGGATGTGCCACACTGGTCTTGACAGTAATAAATTTAAATAGACTTTTCCTGATACCAGAAGTTCAGCTATGTGGACAGTGGTTACACGACAGGATTATTTGTTATAGCACAACTTATATTTCAAATGAAAAAAAAAAAAATTAGTATCATTTACAGTATCTCAAGAAAAACTTCCTTTGAATGGGAACTTCCTTTCCAGTATTTTGAGGTCTACAAGATGCATCTAGAAAATTTACTACTGTGGAAAATGAAGACAGCTTAAATTGAATAAGGGGGGGCATGTTGTTTGTTTTGTTTTGTTTTTTTTTTTAATTAATTGCTGTAACATTGTCCTTCAGGTGGCTGAGGAAGTTTCATATTTTCTTTAGACATCATTAGACGCCGAAGCTCTTGCAGAACAACTTTGATACTATAAGAATTCTGCCATTTTGCTAGGACTGATATGGCTCTGGGGTCCACCTAAAACAGACAAAAAGACCATTCCTGTCAGAACTGGTGCACTGGTTACACTTCACTCCCCCCGACCCCAACTAAAGAGCCCACATGAAATCGGAGAGGGAGGAATCAAAAGCAAGTGTTTTCCTAAAAGGATAATAAATCTCCCCTTGTCCACTTCCCTTCCACCCCCTTTCCCTCTCCAACAAACAGCACCACGAGCAATGAGTAGCTAAGCAAGCTACAAGTATAAACAAAGCATTGAAGCTGCATAAAAGATACAACATTAAAATGAATAAAAGCAAAAAACTTACCACTCCGTTAGAACTATTTACTCCATTCATATTAATTTTTGTTACAAATCTTACAAATGGAGGTGCTTCTGGATACTTAGGCCCACATTCTATTTTAAGGCTGTATATTCTGTTTTCATAAATGGTCTGAGGGGAAGAGAAAGAAGGAAAACAATTACATCAGGCAGTTCATTAAGCATTTGGTTAAAGCAGTGGCTACTTTAGGAACACGGGAACTACCACAAGTGAGGGCAGCCACGGAGACACCACGCTGGATACCTGTTTCCAGCTCATTTTATAATCTCCAGAGTATCAAACGTTCCCCAGGGTCACAAACCTGCTGGTGTTTGTGCACGGAGCAGGAACCAGCTCCAGGCAGGCCCTGGGGTCTCTGGGGCAGCTGCCCCACAGGGGAGCAGGCCGTGGGGAGCCCTGGCTGTGCACAGCCAGCACAGGCAGAACCAGCCCTGAGCACACCAAGCCCCGGCCAGGGCAGATGAAGCTCTGACAGTGCCACAGCAGTTTTGAACAGCCTGTGTCACCAAGGTGCCTCCCCGGCTGTGGGACATCACACAGGCCTGGGAATGAGTGACACACCCCTGCAGGACAGCAGCACACAGGCAACTCCAGCTCTGCACAGCTGCTCCTTTTCCCTCACTGGAATCCAGCACAACATCCTCCCACCTGCTGCAGGCCTGACTGCTCTCCACCCAGAGGGAAACGGGGCCCAGCTTCTGTCCCCAGCCAGCATTTCCACATCCTGCTAAGAGCCAAAATGGTGATAACTCAATATGAGCAGTGTTAAAAGCAGCACAGCACACAAGAATGGCTGCAAGTCCCCAGGATCTCTCTCAGTACATCCTGCTGCCTTCAAGCAAGGAGCTCAAAAGAAGTCACCACACTTCTGGCAAGAAGATCTACATTCCTGAGCGTGTCAGAAAAGCAGGAGAGGCAGAGCTGCCTCCTCTGCTGTGACGGTCCTGTGGCCTTGGTTTGCAGCACGACGAGATCTGCAAACTTCCCTCACTGCTGGCAAGGCTGCACGCTCCTGTTTGCACATCTCGATCCCTATTTAATTTTCTAAATTAGATTTCAAGGTTGTTTAAATTTTCCATAAAGCCCATGCACACAGTGAGCTTCCTTCACAGCCTTAATGCAGGCTCGTTAGCACTCTCCTAATGCTCTTCTGGAAAACAATTTGGGTACATCACAAACAAATGAAATGCTTGTGACTGGGGAGAGATTAGCAAAGGCAGACAACAAGTAAACAACACTCCTGGTGAGACAGGAAACACTGCATGTGTAATGCCTTCATAAGGCATGTTCTTCACAGCCTCACTGCATGTCAGAAAAGGCAACTGGCAGAATGGGAACAGAGAGCAGGAACACGATTAAAGGTCCGTGAAGATTCTCATGGAATGACCCTGGAATTACTGAGAGATGACACCGAGGCCAGATGCAGAAGACGCGTGCTATTGCAGGAAGGAGAACTGGCTACTCGCACTCCATCAAGGGATACTGAGGCAGGAGAAGAGTGAAACTGGAGACAGCAGCCAGGTTCTGGTTTTAGAGCACACACACACATCCCTCAAATTCACTATCAGAGGGTAAAGCCCCAGTTTGGTAGGGCTGGGGGGAAAACAGAACACAACGATACCCCCACAAAGACCAGCTGCATTACAAGATGCTGCTTTGGGAGAGAACATTCAGAGAAGAGACTGAAATCACTGAAATCTGAGTCTCCTCAGTCAGCTGAAATTCCACAAGAGCTCGTCAGTACTGCTGCAATAAACAGCACCCCAAAAACTCATCAGGAACAGCAGGAAAACCAGCACAGAGCAACCCTGGCACCTGCAGCAGCTCCACCTGGAACCTCACCAGCTGAGGGGTTTTAAACCTTGCTGGATTCAGGGGCACAGGACATTAGAATCCTGAGATCTTGAAAGTTCTGTCTTACTGAATCTGCAAATACAAAGCAGACAAGTAACACCAAAATGTTTCAATTTCTAAGCAAAAAGCCATATAGATAGATGGAACCCATTAGTATAAAGAACTTCAACATAAATCACTCCCTAAAGTGTTTTTTCACTCATTTGCCTTTGTTTATTTCCTACTTCAGTGGTTAGGTTAGGAGAAGGGGGGAAAAGGTTAACAGTACTATTATAGTATTTAAGGGGATACTTACTCTTGGAGGCCCAATAATCATTCCTGTCCATCTTGTAAGTGTCATATCTTCATCATCTTCAAGGCCCCAGCTAACTGTTCCATCCCCTACTCCCTTCTGACCTTCTTCAAGTTCTTCCAAAAGACGAAAATTACGAGGAACTTTTACTCCTGAAACAATCAGAAAAATATTTTCAGCTGAGAACTCTAGCAAAGAAAAAAAGCTAGAGTAATTTCCCTGATACTTTTGGTCATTCTACAGGTGACATTTTGGGCAAAACCATGAAAATACCACTTTTTGAATGACAATATTTCAACGTCACAAAAAAGCTATTCCCATATTTAGCTTGGATTTTACAGGCAAAATCAAGGTATCCCCAAAAAAACATTCTCGAAGGCCACATGTTACAGGAGGCAGCAAAATGAAAGGAAATCTCTGTTCCCTCAAAGGTACACCCAGGATTATGGAGCTCTAATTAGCACTTGTCTGTATGATTTATAGTATAAAAATTCAGAAGTTTCTACAAAATGACACCGTGAGAGGCTTGACAGCAGCCGACTCACTCAGAGCTTTAGAAATACCTTTCAAAGCAAATAAAACTCTTTCATAACATTAGTAGGCTAATCTGAAGTTAATTGAAGTGGGCTTTGTCAGCAGCAACAGCATCCTTTGTACTCGTGACCTCCGCCACCAAGGAATTCAGCACTTTGTAACTGCTGGCACATTTCTCCTCAAAACAGACAGCAAAACCAGGGAGATTTCCTTTTCCCTGTTCCATTAATGGAAAACAATGGCACAGAGAGCTTAGGTGACACAGCCAAGGTCACCCACCAAGCCCTTGCTGAAGGAGGATCCTGAACTCAGGCCACAGGGGCTTTCACTGGCACTTTTAAACTGTCCTTTAAATGTATTAACGATGTAAGGAAATGAAGGGGCAAGGATGATTTTGCTGCACAGGTGCCCACATTTCATTCACTACAGTGCATGCATCAAAGAAACCAAAGCAGCAAAGGACTAAAGCAGTGTTTTGTTGGCCAGCTGGAGACACGTGTGATGTGATGATGTCTGAGGACACCCCGGGCAGCAGGATTCAGTCACAGCAGCAGCACAGGAACTCAGAGCCAGCAGACACCAGGCCTGTCCTGGCAGAACCAACCCCCTCACACGGGGGCTGCTGAGCACAGCTCCCTGCCAAACCCCCTCCGGTGCCGATCCCACGGCTGCTGAGCAACACCGGCCCTCGGCTGGGAAAGGAAATGAGTCACTCGGGGCTGGGAAAGCCACTGCCATGACTGCCCCACACTCTGGGTGGCAACAGGACCTCCTGGGCACCACTGTCACATCCCCTGCACGACAAACTCCAGCATTCACTCTCCCACAAAACCTCTAAACGATGGAGTGTGTATCCTGTGTGCCTCAGACACGTGAGGGTTCCAGTCTGAGGTCACACCTGAGCCCCGACAGACAAACCATCCCCGTTTTTAATCCCATTCCCAAGGCTCTCCACGCTGCAGTTTGGGGGGGCAGAGCAGCCCAGCCCCAGCACCCGGGATAAGGATGAGAGAGCTGGGGGACACGAGACACGGAGCACGAGGTGAAGGACAAGGTGCAGCCTTTGCTGGCACACACCACACCTATTTCCCTGTCTGCTGCAGTGGATGCAGGGCAGAGCTGCCGATGGGGAATGACTCACAGCTAAGCTCTGGCTGGGCTCCGGTGCCCTGGGGGAGACAGGGCCAACAGAAGGTCCTTCTGGGGGGGCCCAGCAGCTCCTCCCCAGGCCAGGGGATAACAGAGAACCCTGTGCCTGCCAGCAGAACCCCAGCCCGAGCCAGTGGAACACCCGCCTGGAATGAGTCACATGAATGCCCAAAAATGCTCTCATTTCCACACCACAACACCAAACGCTTAACAGGCATCATCTCCGTGTCTGTGCCCTGCTCCTTAACAACATCACTTCACAGTTATCACTGCTGCAAAGACAATGCACCGAATTTACTGAGACCAAGCTAAATAACCCAGCAGGAATCAGCTGCACGGCAGACACAGGGCCACACACCAAAGAAAAAACCCAGAAATACTGCCTGTCCACCCCTCCTCTGAGCATCAGCTCTGAGCGATCCCTCTGAGCATCACCCCCTGCTCACTGAGCCAGGCAGGAATCTTTAAGTGAGCGTGTAATTAAAAATGACATCACCACGTACATATTCCAGCAGGCCACAACCGAGACTGAGGCAGCCTCAGCTCTGACATTTGTTACCCAGAGCTGGGCTCGGCTTTACAACCTTACGGGAAGAGAAGGCAACTTAATTGCTGGGCTCTCCCCAGATACAGCTGCTCTGATTCAGCATGAATCCAGCATGAATCAGAGCCATAAAAGAGTCACACAGCATTTCAGAGCTCTTTGGCAAGTGTGAGATCTCCAGAGAGCTGGCGAGGCACACTGCACTGACTCCTGTCACACTGAAATCCTAAACAGGAATGGGAGCTCATTCCACAGGAACTGCTCCCCCTGAGCACTGCAGGAGCATCAGGGCAACGGGCTGCCCGAAGGGAAGGACACGGATTTCAGTTTGTGCACTTCACAGACAATGAAATTATCACAGGAGATAACTGGTAATTTTACAAGAGATGACTCTGTCCAACAGCACTGCTGCTTTCTGAACATGTTTTACCCCTATCCCAAAGCTCAGGGTGTAACAGGAAGGGCCATCACCTCAGCTGCCACAGAAGGTGGCAATTCAGCTCCCTCCCTGACACATTCTCAGGAAATTCATTCCACAGAAAGAGAATCACACACATTAGTCTAAAAGATTATGCCTATATGACCACAAATGCTTTATATAAATAAACTTCCCTCAAGCAAGGCAGAATAAAGACTGGATTTGTCCCTCTGGTCAGCCTGGAAAGATGCACAAGGCCTTCGAGCCACCCCATCTCCTCCTCATTAGGAAGGGCCTGGAGCACTCATGCTCTGCTACCACATCCTGCTGGGACCCAAACCTCAGAAGCCACACGGACTTTATCACTTGTGATCATACACAAACACATGGCCACGGTGTTTGCTGCGCACCAAGATTCCTAGAAAGTGGCCAGCTCTGCCCTAGGCACACACAGGATTTGCCAAATCCTGTGGCAGCTGCACACCCCGGAGATGTCCCTGTCCCCTGGCAGCACCAGGAGCCCCTGGTGTTCCCTCCTCCCACCCCCAAGAAACACCTTCCATAACCCTCTCAGGGCAGCAATGGAGACTTCCAGGGCAGCAACCAAACCAACCTGTTTTGTTAAGAGCCCTTCATTTACCATAAGAAAGCCTAAATCAAGTGAGAGGCAATTAAAAAGCAATCAGCTTGTCTAAAGTACTTTCAGCTATGCATTTTAATTTAGCCTTCACTACGGTTCAAGATGACTCTCAAACAGCAGCTTCGTTTGAAACATAAATACAGTAATATGTCAGGAACTGCTTCACTTGCAGCTTGCCTAACCTCACAGGAACACTCCCAGAAACGGAACTGAAAACACATTTCAGAGCAAAAGGAGATACTCACTAATAATCACAGTGGCCAATTGGTGAAAGGTAAATTGTGACTGCATTGACAAGGTGAGGTGTCCAGTGACAGACGTGAACAATCCCTCTCAAAGCAAACCTTTCAGCATCGTCTGTTTGCAAAGCCTCAACCCCACACACCAGTCACAAGCTACAGAACGTTAAGGAAATAAATTTCTGGCAACCAGAGAGGAGAACTGAACCACAGACTGTACTTCACGGAGCTCAGAGGGGCAGTTTAGAAGCTGGGGGACCTTGTGACATTCTCTTCAGCCTTCAACCAGATCAGGACCTTCTGTTTTCCTTGACAGAAATTTCTCTGGCACCTCACAGCCAGCTGTTTGTAAACCAGTGAGCTGCAAGGCAGAGCCAGCACACTGAAATGGGCACAAAAGGAGCCTGGCCTGGTCAGAATGTCACTGAAGGAGGGACAGAATTATCCTGAAAGACAGTTAAATGTCAGCCTGGACTTTTAAAGACCTTAAAGCACTCTCAGATTTACCTTTTAATGCAGCATTACTAAAGGTACAGATATACGACTGAATGTGTGTGCAGTGACTTTAAGAGTGATCTTACCAGGCTGAGATTTTTCTCATCTTACTCACAGACTTTCCTGTCTCCATTCTCCTCAGTTAAGGAGCTGAAGGTGTTTCACATCCAGCACCTTGTGAAGCTGAGAGCAGCACTGTGAAGCCAGGCAGGCCATGTGCCTTTGGGGGCACATCCTCTCCTCCAACCCTTCCGATCAGTGGCAGTAGAACAAAAAATCCACCTCTCAACAACACTCTCCTCTCCTTTCTAAAGTGAGATCGAATTACAAGCATTTCTCTTCAGGACTAAAGCACAGGGCACAGCACACCTCAGCAAAGCACCCAGAAAACGGGGCTCTGAGGAGAGGAACTGGCTTTTACTGAAGGTTTTTCCACATCTTCACTGGTAACAAGCAGCTCATCACACTGGCCTTTCTGGACAATTTAAACTCTGTTTTCTACACCAGTTCCTGATTTAGTTACTCAAGTGAGCTGAAATCCAACAGCTTTAAACACCTCTGTTGCTCAATACATTAAAGTGCTTTCTGCTGCTTGTTTCTGTGTATTTGATATTCAGCCTTAATTACATCCTTTCCAGTCTGTGCTCGTGTCTGTGCATTGACTGCAGATAATGAATTGGACAGCTTATCCCTGCAGCACTGGGACCGTAGAAAACACACAAGCCATCCCTTGTCACAATGGTATATAAAATTTCTGAGGTGATGGACTACTTAAAACCAAACCAAAGGCTTTCAGCAATTGTCACAAAGCTTTCAGGAGACAGGAACTCGGGATTTCTTGCATTGTCTTTACAGTCACAATTTCCACTCTGATGGTGCAGACAGGTACTGAGATACTCCGCAGACACAAAAATAACTTCCTGTGCACTTCAGCAATCTGAAGTGGTTTCTGTTCTGTTCTTCAGCACTGCTTCTACCTTTCAGTGATTTAGGCAGGTTCCTTGGAAAGAGGAAACACCAGCCTGAGGCGCCCAGGAGAAGGCACAGGCCCAGCTCACACCCAGGACGGGGCACAAACCATCAGTAACTGCAGCTCCACTTGCAGGAACTGAACAGAACCCTCACGACCTGAAAATCCCTCATCAAACCTATCAGCGTTACACCTGCCAGGATCCTCACCTGTCACTGATCCTTTAATACACTAATTAGTTCTCAGCCAGAATGCTGCTTTCCAAACGTATTATGTAATTTGTCTCATTGAAGAAGAAAATATTCAACTGGTGAACACAGTGCCTCACAGCCCTGCAACAGACCCACTAAACTGAACCCTGAAAGGAAAGTGGGTTAGGGGAGGTCATTAAACCTTTCCCAGGGTGAAACACAACCCCCCAGGCCGGCACGGCTGGGGTTTGACTCTTTATAAACCCCAAATGTGCAGGACAGCAACGTGGAGCAAGGTCTGTGGTGTAACTGCAGCCCAGCAAGGGCAGGAGCCTCTGAGGAGGCCTTGGACTCCTGCCAGATCTCCTCTGGCAGCTGAGCATCCCTGCAGGACACCCCAGGCTGAAGGATGCACACACAGAGTGGAGCCTCCCAGGAACAGCCTTATTAAAACCATCAGTCAACCCTTCCTTTTTATTCACACAGGAACGGGTCTGTGGGAAACCCACATCACCAACAACACAGGATTCCCCTCTCTGTGGGACCTCACATCCCAACACTCCTTCCAGGCCAACGGGTGGGTTTGCCCCTTGTTAATAATTTCTACCTGTTCAACAGACACAAACACCTAATCCATCTACCTGCCTAATTGCCAGGACCAGCCCTGTGACTCCTCTAGGTTACAAGGACATCTGCTACCCCACTTCCTCTGGGCCAGTGGCTGCTTTTGAAGACAGATGAGCATTTTTCACCATCAGCCTGTGCTTAGGCCCCACGGCTAAACCACTGTGAGCCCAAGACGTCACACATACTCCAGGGTCTTACAGACAGGTACGGGCACACTGAGACCCCACAAAACAAGTTTCAGCAAACAGCGACTGCCAGGTGAGGGAAGGCAGCGCTGAGGCACCTTCCCAAGCCCCAGAGAGGGGCCAGCAGTGGGGAGTGAGGAGATGCCACCTCCAGCCCCCCGTGCCAGGCCGTGCCCTCCCTGCAGGGCACTGCAGTGCCACTGCCAGCACCTGGGCACAGGGAATTCATCCTTTCCCAGCTCTGCAGAAGCCGGGGAGGGCAGCCCACGAGTCACAGATAAAGCTCCCACGCACAGACACTCCCAGACTGAATTTTGGCTTGGCTGCAGTGCCCAGCACAGGGCTGTAAGTGACCCCTGGAGTGCCCACACTGCACACAGGACACTGCTGCCAGCACTGGGGACACCAATAGCTCCACAAGCCCAGGGGACACCGGGAACAATGCACCCAGCAGAGGCCCGGTGACAACAGCCTGTCCCCCAGGCCGTGCTGGGGCTGTCACTGCAGCCCAGCCCCTCCATCAGCACCAAACAATTCACTCCCGGAGCTGCCCTGCCTCGAAAAGGGAAGGATCTGCCTGGTTCTCCCAGCCAGGCACAAAATGCACAGTCAGCAGGCTGGAAGGCAGAGCAGGCAGGAGAACGGGAGGTGACAGGGGAGGAAAGGTCCCCTTTCCCAGGCTGCAGCTTTTGTGTCTTTGCTTCAAACACAGACCCATAACACAACTCCCAGGGCAGCAACCACTGCACTTTACAAGTGTTTTTATTAACTTGAACCATATGAATCATGTGCATTGTGATGGTTAGCCTTAGAATCTGAGTGGTCATTGACAGAGAACTATCTGTAAGAAAAGAACTCCGGAATGGTTCTGTTTTGGGTTTGTTTTTGTTTTTGTTACCCTAAACTCTAACAGTTCTGTTATATCCCCACCAGGCACGTCCTGGTGAGCACACAGCCAAGCTTCAGAGGGGCAATCTGCAAACAGGCACTGCAGGGGCACGTGTGAGACCCTCCATGGATTTGGGAGAACAGGAAAATGAAACTGCCTCAACAGAAGTGACTCTGATTTACTCGATCTGTTGAAGTTCATTAGAGGATGTCAACGGGAAAAAACCTCACTCCAATCTAGTTGCAGTATTTTTGTTTAATGTGTAATGATAAATGCAAAGGGAGAGCGTGTGTAACTACTTAGAGCTGGTTTGAAGGGAATAAAAATTCACTGCCTTCTTGGAGCACACGGGTCCTGACACTCCCCAGGGAACAGAGGGCGGGTGTCAGCGAAAAGGGCTTTTAAAGGCTGATTTCCCTCACGCAGCTCCAGCCACATCTCGGGGAGCACCGAGAGGAGAGGCCCGGGGCCACACGGACCTGGCCCTGAGAGGAGCACGGCAGGAAAAGCGCCTGAAGGGCGGCCCGGGCCCCGGGCCCGCCACGGGCTGCGGGCCCGCCCGGCGCCCGGCCCGGTTCCGGCGCACCGGGACACGCGTCCCGCAGGGCCCGAGCGGCCCCGCTCGCCTCCGGACCCGCCCCGGGGCCGCTCCCAGCGCCGGGCCTCGGCGGCCCCCGGGGAGGCGCGGACGGGCCCGCCGGGACCCGCGGACGGGAGCGGGGACGGCTCCGGCTCCACCCCCGCCCCACCGGGCCCCGCTCGGGCCGCGCCGCCGCTCCGTCCTCCCGGCCGCGGCCACCCCTCCGCCGGGCGCCTCCCGCCCCGCCGTCCCCGGCCTCGGCCCCGCGGGTGTCCCGGGGCTCGCTGGCCCCGGCGCGGCCCCGCCGCCCGGCCCGGCCCGGCCCCGCTCACCCGCGCCCGTGGTCGCCGCCATCTTGCGCCGCCGCCGCCGGCCCCGCCCCCGCCTGACGTCACCGCAACGCGGGAACTGCGGACGCGGCGCGGGCGGGCGCGCTAAGGGGAGTTCGCGGCGGGCGGGGCGGGACCGCGCGGGGAGCTCTGTGGTGCACGCGCGGCGTTCCGCAGCTCCGCGGCCCGGGCGGGCGTTATCGTCGCTCGGTGCGGCCCCGGACACCGGGCCCGGGGCTCCGGGATACCGGCGCCACGTCCGGTGTGTAACACCCCTTAAACTCCTGCCCAGCTTCCCCCAGCCCGCTCCGCTTTGTGCATAGTACGAAAAAAAAGTTAAACAGGAAGGAAATGAGTTCTGCTTCACTTCGCTTTGCAACACATGCTCCAAAACCGGAGCCCCAAAACATCCTACGGAAATACCCAGAAACAATTAGGATGCAAAACCTTTTGGAGACCCCCGCCAGCTTAAGCCCCATTCTGCTGTGAACCCTCCCAGATTCAGCTGTAGCGACAGGAGCCATCAATTGTTCTTGCAAGCCGCTTTAAAACGGCAATGCTGGTCTTAACTGGTTGGCTTTTATTTCACCCGGCAACATCTCATTTCAGCTGAGCACGGCAGCAGGAAAAAGCAGCAGGAAGGAAAGAGGAGAAGGCAGCAGGAAAAGCAGCAGGAGAAGGCAGCTAGATGGCACAAGAGCCCAGCTCTGCCGGCCGGGGCGGGCCCAGCGCTCCAGGATGGCCGGGGCCGGTGCCCGGCAGGCAGAGCCCCCCGGTCCGGCGGGATGGTTCTCCCGGGAGCTTTGGGGTGCGTGTCGGTGACTCATGTCACCCTCCCAGCCACCATTCCCCTCCACCTTTTAGGCTGCTGAGTCAAGTCCCAGGAGGATCACAGAGACAGGCACCACAGCCGAGCCAAAACCTCCAAGTGGGAGTTCGAGGCACTTTGCAGTGATTTTCCTCAGTTTACTACAGCACGCTTCCCTGTGCAGCTGTGGCCCCAGACAGCCCTGGCTGTGGGGCGTCTGCAGTGCCTCAGCTGCCTGTAAGGGATCAGCCCTGCTCCTGGGATGCACATAAGGGATCAGCCCCGTTACTGGGATGCACACAAGGGATCAGCCCTGTTCCTGGGATGCACATAAGGGATCAGCCCCGTTCCTGGGATGCACATAAGGGATCAGCCCTGCTCCTGGGATGCCCATAAGGGATCAGCCCTGCTCCTGGGATGCACACAAGGGATCACAGGTGCTCCTGCAAGGCCGTCCTGACCACAAGACCCACTCACAGAGGGCAACTGCAGCCCTGGCTGGAGGCCTGAGAGTCCTTTTGAGGGTCCAGAGAGCAGGAGCCTGACCAGAGTTCTCCGTGGAGGTGAGACTGAAATCAGAGAGCTTTTAAAAGTGTTTAAAAGCATTGAACTGATCTGCAGGCCATCCATCCCTGAAGAGTTTAACTGGAGTGCCTTATTCTGCTTCAGCTCTAATCTGTTCCTAATCAACTTAAGACAAATTTTCTTAAGCCAGATTTACAGATGTTAAGAAGGATCCACGCAGCCTTTTGCTCCAGAATTGCCATACTGATGTTGTGGGAGCATCCAGGTTTTTGAAGGGGTGGAACAGGGACCTTGGGAGCCGCAGCCTCGTTGCGTGTGGGGAGTCACAGAGCCAGGGCTGCCCCAGGAGCCCAGCACAGCATCCACGTGGAAAATGCATCTGGAGATTAGCTCTGTCCCAGTTTCTCATAATTAAGCAAGATTAACAGATAAATAGTCCCAGCAGCCACCAGTAGGAGTAGCTCAGATTTGTTTCCAGTAAGGCGACAGAGGCCAAGAGAGGTTTGGGCAGCAGCAATGCCTCAAACAGCACTTTGCAAGTAAAAATTCTGGTCATTTCTGTGTCCCAGATCCATTTGTTCCATCCACTGCACCACTGCTGCTCGGTTGGCATTTAAACCTGCAGTGAAAAGAGCTCTCAGAGGACCATTGCTTCCGGGTGATTTACACAGGAGCCCTGAACATCCCCCCAGTTCTGTCCAGAGCTCTCCAGAATCAACTGAAAGCATCTGGGGACTCCTGCTGAGGTGGAAGAATTCTTTAATGCCAAAGCTGCACAGAGACCTGGCGTTGACTCTGGCAATGGGAACAGTTTGGTGTAATGGCATAAAGTTCCCCAAGGGTCTGAACACTCACATGAAATACTTTGTGACCAAGGTACCAACTGTGATTTTAATCTGCAGAACCCAGCTCAGAGGCAGCTGCATTCAGCACTTCCCACTGAAGGAGAGTTGTCAGGTCCCAACTCATTCAGAATCCATCCACCACATCTGAAGAAGTGGAGATCAAGGTCAGTCTAAAGCTCTGGCTCAAGACCATCTTATCCTGCTCTTCAGGAAGAGGCAGTTTGAATTTAACACAATTTGCAGCTAGAGGAGGGAACATGCCTTACATTTGGTCATCAGTAATCTTTCAGTCAGGCAAGAATTAAACACGATCCAAATCACATTAACTTGATAAAGTGCCTGTTGGGTATTTTTAGAGAAACTTCTTCACCTCAATTCGTTTGGGGCTACACCTTTGCATCCAGAGCAGAATGAATCACTTACACTTCTTGTGAGGTGGTATCACTGGTATAACATAGTGCCAGGCTCCTAAAAGGCTGGCAGATGATCACTCCACCCCAAACACGCTGTGCCAGGTGCCTCAGGTGCTGTGCAGCCACTGATCCAGCTCTTGCACTACGTGCTGCCAGTGCAGCAATGAAAAACAGCAACAAGACTTGAACATGATTAGTATTATCCAACTGCTTTGTTATAAATATATTATATACATTCAAACATCACATTAAAATATTATTCCATTACACCAGAAGAGATTAAGGCTTTATATTATTTACAGAAACAAGCAAGCACCTTAAAAAAAATAAAAAGAACAAAACACCAGTCATTGACATTTCCCTTCTAACGTTACGAGTTTGATACCTTGAGCTCTTGAATACAGCTATTTGCAGTGTGCCCAATGCTAGAACTATTTCAAACATTTATTGTCAGGGTAGGAAACACTTAATAGAAGACTCAGCAGTGAGCACTCCACACGAACAGACACATGTGTTGTAGGGTGCCCTCCCTCTCCTCCAGAGGCTCCTGAAGTTGAAGGCTTATGCAGAAACTGTTTGCCCAATTCCACGTGGAGAGTAGAACAACTTTGATTTAAGGGAAACTGAAGACACTTGAGGATTGGTGGCCCCTGGAGGAGCAGGACTCTCCAAGTCCGTTCCACGTGGCACCAGTCGGGCTGAACACGATTGTGAGGACAGGGCTGCTGTCCATCAATCACCGGGTGCATCCAGCAGTCATGATTTATTCTACAGGCTCCCACTGCTCCCCACACTGCTCTCACGCAGTGCCCGCGCACTCCAACACCGAGTGACCAACTCCTCACCCTCCTCCCTGCGGCTCTTAGGCGAGAAGCTGTTTGGGAAGTGTTCAGAAATGTTGATACAACACACGTTTCCTACGCCCCCACGTGCCCCTGGAGCGCCTCCGGTCCCTCACGGATACGGCGACGAAGCGAGTTCTAAGGTGTAAGCAGACATGGCTACACAAAAAGGTGCTCAGTGAGAGTAATCATCTTCATTTCAAGTATTGTTTTAAGAATTAGTTCTTTTCATTGCAGTCTGTGTTAGCACTTTTTAGTTTGTGCTTTAGAGTCTGTTATTTCTTTGCAGGTCTTGATTTTGGCTGATGGCTTTATTATTTTTTTTTTCTTTTAAAAACAACATTGGCAACAAGTTAAGGATTGCAGAAGGCTGGCAAAAGTTATTTGATTTTCTGAGCCCATTTCATGTCATCTGCTCTTGGCTTCTCCCCAGTAAGTCCTTGGATGATGTTCTCCAAGCATCTCCAAAATCTTATCTTCTCTAACGGGTAATTCAGCCAACCTAAGGGATTGCAAAGGAAAAAGAGGATTACTTCGTCATAGCATTCAAAGTTCAACCTTTTTTTAATGAGAAAAAAAAAGCAAACAGCCCAATACTGCTAATAATGGTTAGGCTTAAACTCTCAGGACGTAGTAGGACTTAAAAATAGCTCTTTGGGTGGCAAGATTTTTGCCACCATCTGTCAAGTCAGGCTTCTCAATTGTACCACGTTTCTACATGACATTCTGCTAATGAGAATTAGATTTTTTTCTTGGCAGAGGTTTCAAACCCTACATGAACCGTGTGCCGAAGCCAATGCCAGAATGAAGAACCAGAGTGGTTTATTTCCAGCTGTCTAATTCACTTGATAACTTATTTAGGATCGTGCAACACTGGTGACTGAGCGTTCCCACCTGTACAGATATAAAAGGAAGCTAAAGCTCTCTGCAAACCTGTCCACTCCTCTGAGACAGAATGAGTGGATCCTGAAAGGCCAGAAGCCATTTAGGAATGAGCATTCCAGAGGATCTGCAGACACTCTGCGCTTTTGAAGGAACAGCAGCTTTAGTGAACAAACCCCATAAGTGGCCTGAGCTCACCAAGACCCCACACAGTCAGATCTCAGCACCACTGACTGCTCCCTGCAGCTCATCACCAACCTTCCCCCACACTTTCTATGCAGAAAACCCAAGTGCAGCTTTCCCAAGGGCTTGTGAGAGCACAGGAGAGTGCAGGGCCCTGCAGGCCTCCCGGCTGTGCGGTGGGGCAGTACCCGTGGTGATGCAGAAGTAGGTCTCGTGTGGGGACACGTGGTGGATCCTGTGGTGCTTCCTGGGCAGGATGATGTGCCAGTCCTGGAGGAAAACGACCCAGCGTGGAAGGCCAAAGTAGGTGTGGGACCACTTGTGGATCTGGTTGGTCATGGTGATGAAGATGATGAGGGCAAAGACGTAACAGTCCCAGGGGCAGCTCTCACACAGCGCCTCTGCAAGACACAGGGCAGCGTCAGCACAGCTAAGGGAAGGCACCTTCCTGCAGGACAACGCCCTGCGCAGCCACAGCTGCCTGCTGCTGCAGGAATGGCAAAGGCCTCACCAAGGCTGCTTTGGCAGAAGGATCACCAGAGCCACTGGGCCACAAGAAACTCCCAAATGTCACAAGACAGGCTGGGAAGTGCCAGAGTCTGTCAACACGCCATAAACGGAAAGTGAAACTGAGTTTACTGGAAAAAATTAATTTAATCCTTTAGTTCTTGACTTCTGGTTTGCACATAAAGGACTTGTGCACAGAGATGAAGCATTGTTTTGTGTTACACGCTTTGGAACAATGAGTTTCCCCAGATGTTCTCAGCTTGGTCCCTCTTATTAAGAGTATTTAACATAACTTTTAATCTTCCTTGCACAACTCTCCAGGCCCAGATTCTCTGCTGAGCGAGAGAACCTCACTGTGCCACCTTCTGCCACCACACCTCAAAGGAAACAAAGCTTCCCTCCCTCCTGCCAGGACCATCATGCTTCCCACAGCCATTTCTTGTCATATCACATCCACAGATTTCTCCAAACTTCACACAGACAAGTGTTCATTCAGTAGCAACAAGAACACTGAACCCACAGCAGCCAGAAGTCACGGCTTACCTGGGGAAAAAGAAACAAATTTGTATGCCATGTTTGCCAAGGGGACCAGGGTCATGAAGCAGTTGTCTCCATTGGTCTCTATGAAATCATGTCTGGTGATTGCTGTGGGGTCGATGTGGTGTTCCCTAAAGGGTCTGATGAAAGCCTGGGAAATTAATTGGACAAACACAATGCCACACTCAATAGTGGTCTTGGAAAAGAAAAAAATAACCCCAACAAACCCCAAAATCCCCTCTCCTACACTCAAATCTGATGACTGAGTTGAAGAGAGTTCCATAGTACAAAGCATGTAAGCAGGACACCAACTTTTGTCATGGTGACCCTTGAGATCATTTGGTTTACATTTGCCAAGAAATTCAGTTCCCACACCCAAATCCAAGTTTTCTTTGCTTTTCAGGTTTCTCCTTCTGATTTGTCACTTAGGACCTTTTGTATGTAATCTTAAAAACAAAGCATCAGCACCCTAATTTCACAGGCAAAATAAGCTGTGAAATTCACTTGCTAAGCAGAATCAACCAAGGGAAAAAAAACCCACTAAAAAAATTAGAATTCAGCCTACGATATTCATGGGCTACAGATGCCAGCACTAACAGACTAAATGCAAATTAAGTGACTGGACAAAGCAGTGGAAGACAAACAGACCATACAGAAGTCACCTCTAGGAGCAGAAATCACGTCTGAACACACAGAGCAATTGTTTTCCTGTGTGGGACAGTCAAACCAGTCACTGATTTGCCTTTAACACTTCCAGCATGTCCAGTCTGTGCAAAGGTGTCCTGAGCAGCCTCAGCTCGTGGTTATTTAGTGCAGAATCTCGAGCAGTAGGGTGTTTAAAAATTATTTAAACCGTGGTCCAGAGATACAGGGGCTCAAGACTACCAAGTCTATTGAAGGTGAACAAAACCAAGCCAAGCCAAGCAGTTTTAATTCTGCTGCTGTACTTCGTGTAACTCTGGATAATAATAAGGAATAGCCCACTTTTTTTTTTTTTAAATAATGATCCTTCTAATATTGCACTGTGAGGAGTAATTAATGATAGCTATTAAGAAAATTAATTAAGGAAACAGATTGTTGCTTACTGGAGAAGCCAGTGCACCTTCTACTAGGCAACTGGCATTTGTAGCTGCAGGTGTACAATACGTCTCAAATTAAATCTTCAGTCACCACCATTCTAATATTACTGTGTCACAACAGGGGCCCAGGGAAGAGGGAACTGAAAGATTCTACCTGGAGCAGCCTCACGTTTCACACATTTTTAGGAGTTCAGCTGCAGGGACAGCTCTCCAAATCCGTGTTCCTGCCCTTGTGAACATCCCCAGCGCCCAGCCAGGCTCCAACACTGGTGGTGTCACGGGCTGTTCCCACGGACAGGTCTGCCAACACTGGCATTGCAGCACAGCCGGCCTCAAGGCAGGTGACAAAACGGAGCAGTGCCACCTTGCACGTGTCCCCAGGCCAGGTGCAAACACAGCCCTGCCCAGCAGTGCCCAGGCTGTCCCCTGGCTGGGTGTGGCACACAGCCCAGCCCGGCTGGGAGCACTCCCTGGGCTGCAGAAAGGGGCTTCAGAACTTTCTCAAGCTTAAGAGTAACCATCTCAAACCTTTCCAACGATGGGCAGCTCCACAGATCCCCAGGTGTCTGCTCCCCAGTGGAACAATCCTGAGAGGAAGTCAGCTGTAATAACTCCTGCAACTTGAATGAGACAGAGAGAGAGTCAGACAAACACAGCATTTTTACTGACTCGGTCACATCCTATTCTTGTTTCACAAGTTTACTTGTTTATCTGCCTCTAACTTAGATATTTACAACCACACGAGATCTACCCAGTCTGAATAAACATATGGTCAGGCAGTCAGGAAAAAGAGGTTAGCAAGACACCATTTGGACAGTAACAATCTTCATTAAATCTGTATTTGTGTTAAGCCCATCTCCTACAGAACAGAAACACCTCCCCTGGTGGGTACCTTTAGCTTGGCTGACCCCTCACCTCTGCAATCCTTCCCCTCACCTTTCATTTCTAAAAGGAAGGAGAAATAAAAAAGCTCTTTTCCTGTTATAATTCAGCCCCCACTGTTGAATCCATTATCCAGTTGGCCCAAACTCTTAAATGCAGCAGGAGACACTTCATTCTTTATCTACCCCCTTATTACACTGAGGACAGCTTATTTTATAAGCAGTAAATTCTGTCCATTTGTTGTTGTTTCAGACCACACAGGCAGCTATAGTGGGACACAATAGTGTTTAGATCTGCTCCTAGCAGCTGAAAGGGCAAGCAGCCTGGGTTCAGGGGAAGATATCCAAACAACACTTCTCTTTGCAACAGCTCAAATGCCATTGTCACTGAGGTAATGTCCCCATTAGCCTGCCTGCCTCCAGCGGCTGCATCTTCCCAGTGAAATAACTGCAGCACAAATTGAGGCAAAACACTGACAGTTCAATAGATGCTCCTCGAGCTGCTTTGATGTCACTGGTAAAGGGAAGAATGGAGGCTGCCTGCAGCAGTGCATTATACTAAAGCAATTGGGAAAAAACACAACTACCAGCAGCCTTGCTCCAGCTGTGCTGCAGCAGGGAGTGCTCACTCCTCTGTGCTTGTGGAGGACGAGTCACAGCTCAAGAGCAGGAGCTGTGCTGAGGGGCACACCAGCAGCAGGGTGGTAACACTTGGTGTGTGTCCTGTCCCCAGCCCAGAGGGCACATCCCACCGAGGAACTGGGCTCTGCACCCTCACACCCCCAGCCCTGCCTTCACTGGACACGGCCACAGAGAGGCACAGCGGTTCAGCTGCTGCTCAAGGGTGCTGAAAGATCCTGATGCTCTGTCACCAAGGCTGGAGGGCGAGGGGAGATGGACAGCCCTGAGCGTGGCTGAAGTGTTAACCAACAGCCACAAAAAGCAAGATCACCCCAGCTCAGGTGGAACTGCAGCGGTGGATTCAACACTCACCAGAAGGCAGCTCAGTGCAGCCTGAGGGAAGTGCTGACCCACACACAGCAGCTTTCCCCCAGCTCACTGAGGGAGGGGTGGGGATCAGCCCGTCCAGGGGTTATCCCTGAGGAGCAGGAGAGGCTCGGAGCATACAGGAGGAAGGCAGAAGGACATGAGCTGCAGGACTTGCTCAGAACAGTGGGATTTTTTGGTTTGCAAGCAGACTGCAGAACAGGGAGGAGGGAAGGCAGCCCAGCACGAGGGGAGCCCCAAGGTGCACAAATGGACTCCAGCCAGTATCCAAGTGAACGCTTGCCTGCCACACACCTTTGGTGGAAATGCTGCTCTGTCCCATTTTCCCACACTTGTGCTCCTCTGCGTGGGCACCTCCAGGCACAGCAAGGCCACTGAACACCCCAGAGCAGGACACGGGGCCGGACAAGCAACTGCCCCAAACACACCACGGACACAGGGCAGCTCTGTCCTGCTGGTGTCCTGCTCAGACAGGGAATGTGTAGGGTTTGTGACCCAGGAAAGGCCCCTCTCCACTGCTTCAGTCAAACTGAGAGACAACCCGGAACCTCTGCTCTTGTGGGTGACTCTCAAACCACTTCCCATGGTCATAGAAGGAGGAGGCACCACAAGAGCTTTGAGAGACAAAACTGCTGTCCATATTTACCATTCAAAGGGCTTCGCCAAAATTTTACCAGCCAAGCATAAGGATAGATAGAATGATCAAACTGTAACCTGGAACTCTTACATCAAAGTATACAAAGTTTCATATTTACTGTAAAAATTCAGTTAGAGTCTCTGGAGAGGAAGAAACCAGGATAAGATGTTATTAAATAACTTGATGCTATTGTGTAACACCACTGAGAAGTACAGTCATGTTTAATCAGTGACTGTATGAACTGGTTGAACAGCACTAAAGGGTCGGCGTGGCTAACTTCACACACAAAAAGATCTTGTCTAAATATCAGTATGCCAAGTTGTTTGTCACTTATATGATTATGAAAATAAGATGCCTTAGTCACCTGCAGTCCCCATTTAGTGACTTTCAGTTTGATATTATGGCGAGTTCCAAGGCTAAGATAATAGTCCCTGGATATTTCAATGACTATAAACTGTAGCAGTTTGAAGGCAAAAACAGAAGAGTTCATAATTTTGGCTAATAAACTTTCAGTCAGAACTGGACCTGGGAGTGCCCACAAGCAGGGCTGGGACGGCAGATGTGTCACTGTGTGCAGCAGCTCTGTCCCACTGTGACCAGGGTTTCCAACAAGTCCCGTCCCTCGGGCTGGGCCAGGAACAGCCCAGGCTGTCACAGCAGCTCCCCTGGAAGCCTGGCACATCACTGAGAGCAGACTCCTCTCCCTGGGGCTCCTCCCTGCTGCATGTCCTGCCTGCAGAGCCGCCTCCCGGGCAGGGCACAGCCCAGCCAGCCCCGGGGAACAGCCACAGGCCTCTGACACCGCAGCGCAAGGAGGGCCCCAAGGGATCGGGGCCTGTCTCCTCCAGGGACCAACGGCACCAGATCCCAAAGCAAACACTCATCTGCAAAAGCACAGCTTGGCTCGGAATCACCACCCGATAAATGAAATCCTCCAGCCAAACTCTGCTGTAACTTTAAGAGAGCCCCTGACAGCCAGACAGAGCTGCCTTTGTCCCCTGGGCACGCCCGTGGGGACACAGTCCGGCCGTGCCACCATGCCACCAGTCCCTGCAGTGCCAGGGCAGGAGCCTGGGCACACCCTGCCCCACAGCAGCTGCCAGCACAGCCAGGCTCCAGCCCCGGCCCCAGGGACTGCTGACACGAGTGCCAGCATCACCTGCTGAGTGCAAACCAGCACCAACTGTACCAGGTCACCTCGCTCCCAACGCCCTCCTCCTCCTCCTCCTGGTGCCCGACCAGGGAACCCGCCCTGGTTCTGCCCCGGGGATCCACAGACACCACCCCCCCTGCTGCTGCGACACAAGGTATCTCTGCCAAGGGTAACAGAACCACAGCTCCCCCTCTTTCATCACAACTGGCCCCGTTTCCCTCTTTAAGAGATGAAAACACAAAGTTACCCACAGCTACCAAGTAACTGAAGGTTGGTTACTCCAGGGGGTGAGACAGCCTGTGGCAAAGAACCGACTCACTTGGACCAGCACCGAAGTAAAGGATCACTTTCCTTTGCTAGCTGAGGTTCCTGGTGTGATTTCAAGAATCTTTTAGAACAAAATTTCACGTGGAAACTCATTCAAATGCACATAATAAAGGCAGGATGAAGTGACATCCCTGGAGCTGGGAGGCAGCAGGATGTGGACACCTGACCCACGTGCCCAGCACTTACTCCAGTCAGCACTGACATCTCTGGGGTGTTTTCTCTCCAACCTGTGCCACAGCTTCTGTGTGTTCCACACTCAATGTCTGGCTCTGCAATGCAGCTGACCAAGGGCAGCCCTGCAGAGCTGCTGGAGCTTGAAACAAAGAGGTTCTGGGCCTGGAGGAGATCCACTTTCTATTCTGAAACTGCACTAAGTGATTTCTTCCTGTGTGCCCTCTCTGGCTGATCCACAACCTCTGCAGCAATGAAACACGTACCTCAAATGAGTTAAAAAAATCAGTTGCTCATCTTTCAAGAGAGCAGTAATTAATTGTAACTTGTATCATGTCACAAGATGTTCCTAAAGATATCTGCCCTATGTAGGGCAGTTCTTAGGAATATCAACAGATTACAACACAAAGTTCACTCTTCTTTTTTTCCAAGACTGCAATGAACAGTCCCTGCAATGAACAGCAAACGTGGCTGCAGATAACAGCCAAATGTCTGAAACAAGTCAAGCAGCTTGGACAGAAGGGGTTTAAAACCCTATACAAAAATAGGAGGAAGGAGAGGAAAATGAAAAGCAAGATTCATGCTGTAACTTGCCAAACATTTTATCTAGATGTTATTAATATATGAACTATATACCCAGCTCATGTATATTGAATATGCTGGACACCACAAGCTCACCTGACGGTATGAGGGCTTTCAGGCCTGATATTACACATCTTGGTGAGGCTTTTCTGCTTATGACACAATATTCCCTTTGCCAGCCCTGTCCCTGGCACTAGCAACCTTCAGTTACAGTGGCAGAGGCTGCCCTGGCCCTGTGGCCCTGCTGGGATGTTGTCCTGCAGCAGAGGGAAAAGGGGGTGTCCAGCCTCCCTCAGCCCCACTCCCAGCCAGGGCTGCCTGAGTTAACTGGGGGCTTGTGTGCATGCAAACAAAACACCAAACTCACTCCTGCACAACCCTCAGCCTGCAGAAACAGGAACACTTCCAGGGCTGCCCAGCAGCTGAGGGTATCCACAGCATGACTGGAGTGAGCACAAACCACCACAGAAATCTGTCCTCTGCCCACTCTTTTTCTTTTTTTTTTTCTCTTTCTTTTTAATGGTGAGGAGGGGAAGAAAACTGTCTCATCTCTGCTAAACCAGGCTGGAAGACAAGAGAGCCCCGTGGCTCTTCCTGTGCAGAAGCTCATTGTCAGTCAGCAGGACATGACACAGCCCAAGAGCTGCTCTGAAGCAGGGCCACGGAGGTGTCCCCTCAGTGCTGGGCTCCCCTGCAGGCACTGAGTGACTCAGCACGGCCACCACCTGCCTCCCACACTGCCACAGCACACGGGGAGGGCTCAGGGAGCTGAGACAGAAACGGAGCCTTCCTGTCTCCAGACAGGAGATTCTCCAAGAATCCCAAGGTTAAGGTGTTTACAGCATTACTCATGTGCCTTTAAAGGCACAACGAAGGGAGCTGTGACACAGCCTCTAATTACAGACACAGGGATTAGGCTCAGCAAAATGATGCAGAATGTTCAAAAGACTTCATTTCCTCAAAGAAAATATGTATTTACATGAGAGCACACAGAGGGTCCCCAGGCAGTGAACAGGGACCCCTTTCAGATTCCCAAAGACCCGGCAGGAACCTGAGCTAGAGCTCCATCTTTATTAGCAGAATGTTTATTTAGTGACTTCAGCTCAAAGGTCAATATTCCAAACCAAGCCTGAGGCAAGCTGTCAAGGGAACACGCCTCGTCCTGTGGGTGATTCAGGACTCCCAACAGCAAATCCTGAGCCCATGGAGCTGCTCACGTATTTCGGAATCAGGACTTTTATGGATATGACTTTCACAATATGCAATAAAACCTAATAATCACTGTGAGCTACAGACGTTGTTCACACTTCACCTGGAGAAATAATGTATTGAAGGCAGCAAAACAAGATAGCCTGAAGCACTTACTGCTTTATGGCACTCATTTTTGTATACACTATCAGTTATTTCCACACCACTTTATTTACACAGAATCCCGATTCTGCTATCTTAATCATTCACTACTACATAAATAACACTATCAGTGAATTGGCTGCTTTATCAGCTAAACTGGTAACCAGGGTATCAGAGAACTGCAGCTTTTATCAATATTCAGGTTGAAAAGAAAGGCAGGTGCAGACAGATTGCACCACAGGTTGACCATCACTGCTGATTCTCTTGTCTGGGTCTGCCCTCATCCCCAAGCAGCAGCTCCCATGGCCTGTTCTCTCCACTCCTCCCCACACCTCCACCTCACCAGCTGAGAGCAGCAAGACTGAATCAGGCCCAGAGAGCTGCTGTGACTCACAGAGGGGGACCCTGGTGCCCCCCAGCCCCAACAAAGCCCAAAACCTCTGCACAGACACCAGGAATCACCACGGCCCAGCTCTGGCAAAATCCAGAGCTTCTCCTATGTACCACTGCTTGGACCTGCTGCAGTGTTTGGTTTGGTTTGGTTGAACTCATTAGCAATGCACAGCGCTGATGATGAACGAGTACCATTCCCTTCTAGAACACCACACACGGTTTACAGGGAAGCCATTTCTTTTCTAAGGCACAGGAGCTGAACATTCTATCAGAATCCTTCACTGGATCTTACTCTCCTCCACAGAAGAGGTGGAATCAGCTTTCCTTATACTCCTGGAAAAGGTCATCATTCAGGATAAAGGCCACACATCACATCCTGACATGAAAGCACAACTGTCCACAATTGTTGTGTTCAGACTGCAGTACCCAGAAATGAAGACACTTTGATGCCTGGAGCACCTTTTATAACATTTCCCTTGAGCTTTTGCTTTCTGAAAAGTTCTTGCGGATATTTTTGTCGACCAATGCATTTTGTTCCCAACTCTGACCATTCTGACAGCTCTTTTCCTTCTCAATATTCCTCACACTTGCAGTGACTACCCAAGAGCTCCAAACTTCCACAGCTACATCCCTCTGAGACACT
The DNA here is from genome assembly GCA_008694505.1 of Cyanoderma ruficeps. NCBI lineage: Eukaryota > Metazoa > Chordata > Aves > Passeriformes > Timaliidae > Cyanoderma > Cyanoderma ruficeps. The sequence goes on along the minus strand of VZDJ01000175.1, from coordinate 10,962,899 downwards.
GAGAAGCCACAGAAACAGAAAGGCAAAGCAGTGACACATTCTGCAGATGGTCTCACACACAAACGTCCCTCTCCCTTTCCCACAGCAATTCAAGCCTGAAGGATCCCACATTTCTTCCCACATCACACAGCCTTGCCCTGAGCAGGGCAGCAAACAGTCCCCACTTACATATCCCAACGAGGACCGAGGGCGTGTGTTCCAGTCGCAAGTAGAAGAGGAGATTGTAAAAGTTGAAGCAGATCAGAGAGAAGCACAAGATGACAGAGATCCATTCTTGGAGTCTCTTTCCTGTTGGAAAAAAAAAAAAAAAGGGAAAAAGCATGTTTTACTTTTATATGAGAGGACATTTTGAAGCCTGAAATCACAGAGACAGATCATTCTACTGCCTGCATGAGTTGCTCCATTTGTCTGACAGGGAACTGAAACAGGAACTTAACCCACGGGAGGTGCACACATTCTGTTAAACGACATTGCCCTTCCTTGAGCCACTCCTAACCTCTTCCCTCTGCCCTTGTCCAGCCAACAGGGCCAAGTCAGACATCATCTCACACTGTCCTAGTTTCCCTGAGATTGCTGGCATAAAGTTCCTCCGCGTCACATTTTTTCTCAATTTGCATTTCATCCAATATTCAGTGTTGCTGGAAGGGCTGAATCTGGGAACAAATTCCTGGCCTCAAACGTATGTAAATCACCTTGTGGTCTGTAATATTTACAAGCTCTGAGATGTTAAATGAAGCTGTTGCACTAACAGGAAAAAGCACCACTCTGTATTTTGGTGGCCCTGGAGTGGCTTGTCTAACGTCACAAGTATTCCCCTGAAGCCTCTCCCTGAACTGTTGTCGTGTCTGTGCCTTCCTGCTCCCAGCAAAGGCTGGGAATTCTCAGCCACTCTGAGATGACAAGGGACAAAACAAGAAAAGAGAAAGAACTGGCACAAATCCTCTCCTGCACCTTGCTGTACCACTTTGTACCTCTATAAAAAAATCATTTCCAGCCTATAAAAAGGGAACAGGCACATCAGAGTACACTTGGGAGTATCAGATTAGCACAGAAAGCTCCTCCCTGCTCCTCACTGCTGGATCCCCACGAGGCAGAGCACAGGGAGCACTCAGGGTGAGACCTGCAGGATTAGGGCACGGAAACAGACCTTTAATACCCAAGGCCAGGAAGATCTGAAGGGCCACCAGAAGGGCCGGGGCTGCAGGCAGCTCTGAACGCCCTCAGCAGCTGCCAGGCCACTCCCTGCCTGGTTTAGGGGACAGCCAGCACAGCCTCCTCCTGCCCAGGGCCCCCCAGAGCAGTGACCCCACAGCTCTGCCCCCTCCCCATTCCCTCTGGCCAGGCAGAGCACAGGGAGGGCTCAGGGAGGGACAGGGGAGGTGCACGTGCTCCCCCAGGAGCAGAGGCACACTCAGGCCTGGCGTGTGTTCAGCTTCTGTCCTCCTCTCTGCTGACCTAATCCCTGATCAAATTTCTCCTCCTAAATGCTAAATCAAGTCCTCCTTCTCAACTGCACCACCCAACGAGCAGGAAAACAGGAACATAAAGGGAGGATCAGCCTTATCTCCAACGTGCCTGCAAGGCAATATTTGATAGTGTGAATAAAGGCTTTCACAGGTCAGTTTTACAAAGGCCACGGGTATATAAACTAACACCCTCTGGAGCAGCAGAGCAGAGAACACTAAAATTAAATCAAGACACAAGAACAGCCACATTTGACAGCAGCATCAGGTCACAACGTGGGTGATTCTATAAAGAGATCCCTGGAGTAATGAAAGTAAGAGTTAATTAACACCCACTTCCGACATAAGAAAACCACACCCTGATTAGGAGAGCCGAGTGGGCAGATCCTGGTGGAACAATTAGCTGAGTGCTGGAAAGGAGGCTGGCTGCTCCCCTGAGTCCAGCGTGTGCAGGCACCTCTGACCACAGGGATCCAGGATGGCTGTTGAGATATCCAGGCTGGAAAAAGCAGCCTCAGCTCTGCACTGGGAGGGCAGATCAGTCAAGGAACTGAGTCAGCGCTGATAACTCGTGTTTAAAGGGCACTCACATCCCAAAGTGTGTCCTGTGGGAAGGAAGGGACGGCCAAAGCTACAACCTATGTGCTCAGAGAAACCAGGGAAATATTCCAGTCGTGTTCACTCTGCACAGTTCAATGTAACCCCTGTTCTTATGGGTTCACAACTTGAACACGATATGCTTCCACCATAATACATATTCTGGCATTGCTTATGTAAATTATTTATGTAATGCCAGAAGAAACCTGCATATCTAATACACCCTCAGCTCTCTGACATGTCGCTGTACGTGTGCCACAGCCAGCCAGAAGGGCAGCGAGCTCTTCAGGGAGGAAAATCTTTTCCCTATGAGCCAGAGCAGTGGTAGAGTCAGTGGCTGCTTTTGTGTGAAGCCCAGGAATCAGTCCCAGACGAAAGGTGTCACACAGGACCTCCTCAAGGCAAGCAGGAGGTGAAAAGAAACTGAAATGGGCAGGACTGCCCCAGCCACACAAACCAACAAAGGCCTCAGACTTCTTATCACCACATGGCTCTGTGGAGTCAGAACACCTACCCATGCAGGAACTGCCCTGGATGTGCAAGCTGGGCTTAGCTGATCTGCTGGAAACCACAAGACACTGAAAACACATCTTCCCTTCCCTAATTCTTCACCAGAGAAAGGATTCACCACGAATGGCAGCAATACCCAGCACTGCTCACGCTGCGAGCTAAAAACAAATGCTTTTTTTTTTTAAAGAAGGAGTTTGCAATCATTTCCACAGCATGGTCGAACAGTCATTTGCTGAGCATTTAAATGACAAACTGAAGCTTGTTTAAAGAGTTCCAAGCTTCAGGAAGGGCGAAACAGGAATTCAAGCATCCCTGCGGCCCTTTCCGAGGTGCCAGGCCTGGGGGTCTCGGGGTATCCCACCGAGCGGATGCCCTGAAGGCAAAGCCGCTCTTGTGACCTCGTGCTGCGACCACCTCTGCCCGCCTGCGCCTGGAGGGAAAGGTTGGCTTTCTGTCTGCCGGCTTTAGAGAGCAGAACGTCCATCCCGGGCGGCTTTCGGCTGGAAACGCTCCCGCCCGCAGCCCGGCCCGTGCCGCAGCCCCGCTCGGAGCCCCGCGCCGCCCGCCGGCCCCTGCCCGCTCTTTGGGGGCCCCGGAGCGCCGGAGGAGCCGGGCCGGGGAGAACCGGGCCCGAGGGGAGCCGGCCACGGCAGAACCGGGCTCGGGGAGAACCGGGCTGGAAGGGAACGGGTCCTGAGGGAGCCACCGCGAGCACCCGGCCCGAGGGCCCCGCCCGTCCGCGCCGCCTCACCTGGCGAGTAGAGCTCGGCCAGCTCGCGGGCCCCGGCGTGCTGAGCGCCCCAGCGCCGCCCGCCGCCCTCGGGCTCCTCCGCGGCCTCGTCCCGCGGCGCGGCCGCCCCCGGGCCGCTCTCGGCCATGTCCGGCCGGGGATGGGCGCGCAGGGCCCGCGGACCCGCCCGGCAGCGACGGGAACGGGCCGCGCTGCGGCGGGGGGGGCGGGCGAGCCGGGCCCCGCCCCCGCCGCCTCCCGCCAATCGCCGGCGCCGCCGCGCGACATCCGGACCAATGCGCAGCGCCGCCCGGCGCGCAGCAGCCAATGGCGAGGCGGCACGGCCGGCGGCGCAGCGCGGGGCGGGGCCCGGTCTGGCGCGGGGCCGGGGCGGGCCCGATGGGGAGGGTGGGGCGGGGCGGGGCGGGGCGGCGGGCGCGGCCCGGGGCGGGAGCGGAAACGGCGCCGGGGCGGGGCCGGGGCGGGGCTGGGGCGGGGCAGGGTGGGGCGGCGGGCGCGGTCCGGTGGGGTCCGGGCTGGGAGCGGAAACGGGGCCGGGGCGGGGCCGGGCGGTCCCGGGTGTTCCCGTTCGCACCGCCCCCTCCGCCCGGTGCCTCGCGCGCCCTCTGCCGGCGCGGGGCGCTGTTCCCGCGGCACCGCCCGCGCGTGTCCGCTCCCCGCCACAACGGCGACAATGGAGCCACTGCCGCTGCCCTCGGTGACCCAGCCCGCGGCCCTGACCAGCTGAGCGCAAAGGCTCCCGTGCTCCCGGTGCTGGAAAATAAAAACGAGAACAGCTCGCTGCTCGCACAGCCGCCGTTAACCGGGGCTGCCCGGACGCTCCCAGTGCGACAGGCGGCCACACGTGCCCGGTACGAGTGTGTAAGTCAGAGGAAAGTGTGACCTGTTCTGCTGAGGCATGTCCCCGGGAGCTGTTCCCAAGTTACCTCCGCGGCGTGTTGGTGATCTTGCTTTGTCAAGGTCGGTCGGAGGAACAAACCCCGGCACATCGCTGCCAAAGTTTGGCTGCGGATGGGCTGTCAAACTTCCCTGGAAAACGGCTCAGGATCCGTGGGACCAGAGCTGCGGCTGTCCGTACGACGGCACGGCCCGACCGGCGGTACCGGCACGGTCCCGGCCCCTCTCCACCCGGTGCGGCCCCGGTAACGCCCGGCACGGCACGGCACGGCACGGCACGGCTCCGCCCGCTAGGTGGTGCTCCAAGCCTGCTGCCGGGGCGCGCGCGGGGCAGGGACCGGGATCGGGATCGGGATCAGGATTCAGTTCGGGATCCCGTTCTGGATCCAGTTCGGGATCGGGACTGGGATCGGTACCTGGCCCAGGGCGGGGCTCGGGGGTCTCCTTGCCGGGGCAGCCTCGCCCGGTCCCCCCGCCCTGGGCACGGCCCCGCTGCGCCTCAGCCCCGCCGGGACCGGAGGGACTCGGACGGGACACGGGGAAACCTCCCCCGGCTGCGGAGCCCGTTTGCCCGGAGCCATCCCCGAAGAGCGGCGCTGAGCGCGTTCCACACTGAACTGCTCCGCACGGGAGAGGCGGGAGCTGGCCCTGGTGCCACTGGTGCCACCGGTGCCACCCGGCCCTGTCCCGGCTCCCGCACCCCCCGGCTGAGCGCAGCCCCCGCTCCTGCCCGCTCCCCGCGGCGCTCGGGGCACGGGGGGAGCAGGAACCGGCTGCGGTTCCCCGCCGGACTCTCTCTGGCATGGGAAAGTGTCAGTGGGTGGCAGAGCTGGAACCGCCACTCCCACGGCTCCCGTCCAAAGCCGTAAACGCAAAGGTGGGGAGATGACAGGGACCGAGGAGGGCGGCGTGGGGAGGACAGAACACCGCGGTTCCCCCCGCCCGGCAGCCCGTCCGCACAGCCAGCTGGCAGGTGACACAGACCAGCCCCGGGGCTGCTCCGAGCGCCAGCGTTCACAAACAACAAGTCCCAACCGATTCCCTGGCAGCCCCACTTTTCCCTGTGGTGCTCGACACAGGATGAGAGCAGATGGAAAACAAGTATTTGTACAGTCTAGAGCACAGAGTTTTAATGCTTTGAATAAAGAAAAAAAATCTTCTATTTCTTCTAAGCCGCTTCTCCTGTTGCCCCCTCAGACTTCCCTTGTTTTACGTTGCCCCTGGCCCTACACCCCATGCAGTCCAAGCCATCTGCCCCGCAGCCTCAGGACCTCAGAAGAGTTCTCCTTTTAGAACTTTCCTAAATGAATTACCAAGTTCTGTTCCCAGGAACCCTTAACACTTCGCAGGGTACCCTGGAAGGATGGAATTCGTCTTCCCTTGATGGATTTTTTGAAAGCTCGCATACACTAGAGGTCATAAATACATGGCCTGTAACAAATTCATCAAAGCGGGAGGCTGCAATTACCCAGGAAATGTCAGGAAACTACAGAGGACTTGGGGAAAGTTAGTGGACAGCAACTTCTCTGCCATTTTTATTGGAGCACGAGGAAATGGGCTACTCGTAAAATACCAAGTCACCTCTCACTGTCCCTGCTCAGACGGGCAGCCCACATCCTCCCACCCAGGCAGCTCCAGCAGGGACTTTCTCTGCCGTGCAGGATGGAGATCATGGCTTGTACTTTGTCACTGTCCCCTTCCATGGGCCTTTGTGCGCTCGGACTCTTCCTCCTCCCTTTGGTTCTCAGAGCCACAGAGTGGCTGCTCTGACCTCAAATTTGCTCTGGAAAATTTTCCGCCCGCTCGGGGAGGGTGTTTGGCTGGTGTTGTCCCACCGGTGTCAGTCTCCAGGTGTCGTCTCCGCTCGCCCGGTAGGGCAAAGAGCAGCGCGGAGATAAAGGGGGATTGAGCAACGCGGCGCTGCAAAGGCCGAGCCTGCTGGGTCAGGGGTGAGCAGAAAATCAGCACAAGACCAACAAAAACCATGTCACAGCCCATCACCGTGTCACACGGGAACGGGGTGAGGGAGCGCTCGGGGGGAGGAGGACTCCGGTCTGTAACAAAAGGAGAGAAAGGCCGGGAGACACAGGGAGCCCGGGGAGCTCCTGCCCCTGGGACTGCCGGCCCCGCCGCCAGCTGCGGGGGCAGCGCGGGGACAGCGTGTGGCAATCCCTTCTGGTGTTAAAATGAGGCGAAGCCTCCAGCCTGGTCCAGGAGTTGGGGCAGACAGGAGGAGAGTCAACCTCTCTCTGAGTTGAGACATTGTCCCTGTCTGACGTTTCGTAAGGGCTGCTGGTTTACAGCAGGGAACAGCGAGTGGGGAGCAATAGTTTCAAGCCTGTGCTCTGCCAGGTACAGCTGGGGAGTTGTTGGCGTTTGGTGTGTGGCTGAACAAAGAGGGACCTGGGGCTAGGGAGAAGGGAAAGAAAGTGCTCGACATGCTCGGAAATAAATTTCAATGCTACTTCTCTATTTTACAGCCTTTATTGCAACATTACTCTACTTAAGTCAGTCTTTGAGGCAAGGTCCCCTCCTACCCCCCAGAGACCTTCCCACACCATCTCTGCGCTGCCCTGGGGTCCCTCAGGCTCTCCTCCAGCTCCCCTCCTGCTCACCTCCCACAGCATCTCAGCTCTGATCTTCCTGACCTGCTAAAGCCGCTGCCAGGGAAATCACATAAATGGGACAAAACTGAGCAAGAATTTCTGTAGAACCGAGTTCTAGGGGATGACCCTCGGTCCAGAGACCTCCTGATAAACACTCAGTGTTTGAGCCTTCACCACTGAACTCACAGCACCCCCCCCAGAGCTGGTGCCATTCCAGAGACAGCTGCCCTAGACCTGGAGTGCATGCACTGGAAATCTTGCAAGAAATCCTGAAAAAGAAGATCAATTCCAGGAAGAAAATTCCTCTGCAAGGCTTTACTGTAGGTCTGAGCCCAGAGCTGCAAAGCTTAGGCTTCTACAGTGCAAAGAGAGAGTTTAATTCATGCCAGAGATGAGCAGTGAGGATGAGGGTCCTTCCCTCCATCTTTTCACCATGCAGGTCTCCTCCCGTTCCCCTCCCCGTGTCTGGATTTTTTCACACATAAATGTAGAGGAATCTGGATGCTATTGCATCAGATTTTTTTTTTTCTTTAAAATGCTATGTTCTTACTAAGTATTTCGGGACTTTTGCTGTCTCCTCCCTCAGCTGAATAATTCTGAAGAAAAGAAATCGTGAAATCACTAGAAGGAAGGCTCTTTTCACACAAGTGCTGATTTTCTAATGGAAATCGCTCTGTTGGGAGACAAGCTCAAGAAGGGCTGCTGGCAGTGCCTGGGTCCCTTTGCCGGGAGTGTCTGCATCTCCCTGTCTAAAGCACCTCTGAGGAGCTTTTCCAGGACAATTATCAGCAGCCTCTGCACATCTGGCAGGGCCAAGCCAGGCTCTGGCAGGGACAGAGCTCTGTGTGCCCAGACCTCAGCTCAATCCTGTGGTGTGAGCCTCGTTCTGCACCTGTTCCCATTTCAAACCCCCACTTCTGGCCCTGCATTTGTTGTGACAAGTGCAGAAATAATTTAAAAGAGACCAGAGTTAGCTGGAAACCTGCTCGCCGAACGCTGGGGTTTTGGATGAGTGGTTAGTCCCGCCAACAAGGTTCCCATGAGAAGCTGAGAGCGGACGTCGGCTCCGGGAGAGTGGATGTTGGGGTTTGAGGTGAGCTGGAGGAAGTTGAAAGAGGTCCAGGTAGAGCAGAGAGGTGAGGGGGAGAAGGGAAGGAGGGGACGAGCTGGGCATCCAACCTGAATTACCACCCCAGCTGACGTGATCGGGGTGACTGCGGGATTACTCAGCACCGGCCGGGAGAGCAGGTGTGGGCCACGCCAGCCCGATACCATCTGCTTCACATGACAGTTGCACAGACATTTTATTTTGCTAGGGAAGGTTAACCCCAGGCAGGAATACAGCTTTCTGCCGCACAGCAGGAGGGAATAGGGCAGAAATTTGGAGAGGGCAGACTCGGATCTCCGAAAACGCCTTGAAAATCCGTTCGGGAATTTTTCCGAGCAGCTTCAGTGTCTGACTTTATCCAGGGACCACGACGAGCTGGGGAGCTGCTGGGGCAATGCCCAGGCAGGGCAGCTGTGCCCGCAGCAGGTCACCAGGCAGGAGAGCTCCTGCCTCTGGGCTCCTGGGACAGTTCGCAGGGAGGAAACACTCGAGACCGATTTTTCAGAGTTCGGTTGGAAGGGCCAGTTGGGGCAGCCGCTGGATGTAACTGCCAGATCAGAATGCAGGATAAAGGCACAGGATGAGGGAGTAAACAGCCAGAAGAACAAGCCCTGGCTCACTGCAACTTGCCAGTATTTGCACCCAATACAGATATTTGTATTTATGAAGGTATGGGCTCCAACTACAATCTCCAGACCCAGCTCCCTGGCCAGGCCCAGCTCCAATTTAATCTCTAGCGCATTCACCAAAGATTAACTTGGTAGATAAAGATGGAACTAGAAATATTTGAAGCCTGAAAACCTGTTAGGGAGCTTTTGTTATGGAAACAAACAAACAAAAAAAATCCTATTAAAACGTGAAAGGAAAAATAAAATTAAAAAAAAAAGAAAGAAAAAGTCTGATGATCCACTGACTGATTCTCGAATTCTTCCTCTTTTTGGAGTTCTGAGGTTTGAACATTAAGAACAGTTGACTGTTTGAATCATATAATGCAATACCTGTTCCTCTGGCTTAACGTTACAATATTTCCCACACCGCAGGATTGCTTCACATTATTCTAAGAGGCAGTGTCATTTTCCCTGCAGTGCTAGGTCTTCTTTACTGAGGGAGGACACTCCTACTTCCTTTAATTATATGTTTTGTTTTAAATTAATGTCCTTTATTCTGGGCATGAATCATCAGCTTGTAGACAGGTAAATGTGGGAGTAAGAGAGTGAAAATATAAGTTTGATTCCCAAGGTGGGTGTCTTTAATTAAAACGGACATCAGGATTCAGTCTTCCTTCCCAAACTTACCCCGCAAATCTAAAAACTTTTGGACTCCACGTTCTGATGCCGGACCCTCACTCTCCTCTGACGCCCATCCTGCCTCCTGCAGCCCCAGCCCCGATTCCGTGTCCCGTGTGTGCCCTGACAGTTGTACCGTGCCATGCAGAGCCGATATCCCGGGACAGGCTCTGGGGGCCCGTGGGTGCTGCCGGCAGCGCCGCCCCGGCCGGGCTCGGGCCGCTCTCGGCCGGGAGGAGCTGGGGCAGCGCCCATCGCTCTGCCCTGGACCCGCCTGGAGACGGCTCCAGGCACGTCCCTGGGGACACTTCTGCCCGCCGGTGGGATTCACCGAAGCGAGCCCGGCACGGAGAGTAACGGGATCCGCCTTTGGTTCGCAGCTTTCCGCCTGCTTTGCCAAAAGAGCTCGGAAAAATCTCTCCTGCCTTGATTTCCCCCAGGGTGAATGGGGACCCAGAGCGATTCGCGCCCAGCCCCGGGCACGGCGGCGGCCGAGCGGAGCCCGGGCGGGCACGGGGCACCGACAGCAGCGGCGCCCGGTAGTCCCGCGGCCCCGGGGCCGAGCGCCGCCCGCTGCCGCCGCCAGCCCCGGCCTCCCGCACCTGCGGGCCCGCAGCCCGGCTCCTCCCTCCGTCCCTGCCCGGGTTTGTTGTGGGCGGCCCGGCGGGCACGGCAGCGCACCCGCCCCGGGAGCCTCCTCCGGGGCCGGGACCGGCAGCCCGAGCGTGCGGAGTGGCAGGCGGCCAGGCGGTGACGCGCCTGTTGCTATGGGATCCACCGCCCCTATAAATAACTGAGCGAAGGAACTTTCCTAAGTCAGAGACTTTAGGACACGGGACCCAGAACCAGATGGTCCGGAGGAGACGCGCCAGCCCCCGCCGCAGCTGCCGGAGCGGTGAAGCCCCGCCGCGCCGCAGGGACTGATCCAGCCCGGCCGGGGCAGCGCCGCGGGGCCGTGCCCAGGCCAGACGCCGCGGCAGGGTCTGGAGCCCCCCACCCCGACGGCGGCAGCTCGACCCTGTGCCGGGGGGGGCCCCCCTGCGTCGTTTCCTCCTCCCCGCATCCCCCTTTGCTTTCATGCAACGCCTGGTGGCCTGGGACGCAGCATGCCTCCCCATCCAGCCGCCCGCCTTTAAATCCATGGAAGTGGCTAATTTCTATTACGAGGCGGACTGTCTGGCTGCTCTCAACAAGCTGCACCCGCGGGCGGCCGGGGGCCGCTCCATGACCGAGCTCACCGTCGGGGACCACGAGCGAGCCATCGACTTCAGCCCGTACCTGGAGCCTTTGGCGTCGCAGCCGCCGCCTCCCGCGGCAGCAGCAGGGGGCAACTTTGAGCCTCCGTGCAGCAGCGGCGCCGGCCAAGATTTCCTTTCCGATCTCTTCGCCGAGGACTATAAAGGCAGCGGCGGCAGCAAGAAGCCCGAGTACAGCTACATCAGCCTCGCCCGGCACAGCCACCCCTGCGCCAGCCAGAGCCACAAGCCGGGGGGGCTGCCGGGCTGCTTCCCGCCCCAGATCGTGGAAACCAAAGTGGAGCCGGTCTTCGAGACCCTGGACTCTTGCAAAGGGCCCCGTAAGGAAGAAGGGGGCGCGGGGCCGGGACCGGGGGGCATGTCCTCGCCCTACGGCAGCACCGTGCGCTCCTACCTGGGTTACCAGTCGGTGCCGAGCGGCAGCAGCGGGAACCTGTCCACATCATCCTCCTCCAGCCCCCCCGGCACCCCCAACCCCTCCGAGTCCTCCAAGTCTGCCGCCGCCGGCGGGGGCTACTCCGCCGCCCCGGCGGGCAAGAACAAGCCCAAGAAGTGCGTGGACAAGCACAGCGACGAGTACAAGCTCCGCCGGGAGAGGAACAACATCGCGGTGCGCAAGAGCCGCGACAAAGCCAAAATGCGCAACCTGGAGACGCAGCATAAAGTCTTGGAACTGACGGCCGAGAACGAGCGGCTGCAGAAGAAGGTGGAGCAGCTCTCCCGGGAGCTGAGCACCCTCAGGAACTTGTTCAAACAGCTGCCCGAGCCGCTGCTCGCCTCCTCGCCGCGCTGCTGACCCCCGGCCGGGCTGCGGGGCGAGCGGAGCCGCCGGCTCCGGGCCCCGCTCCGCGACCCCGGGGCCGGGGCGAGAGGGGGGCGAGAGCCCGCGGCGGGCGGGCGGGTTTGGTTTCAATTTGTGCTGTTGTTGTTGTTGTTGGATTTTTTTTTTTTTGTCTTTACCGACATGTTGGCGGAAGGTTCCGCCGCCGCGCGGGGGCTGCGCGGGGCCGGGGCTGCGGCGGGGCGGGCGCGGAGGGGGCGCGGAGGGACCCCGGCCCCGGCCCGGGCGGGCTCTGCTGGGCGCTGGGTTATTTAAAAGAGCGAGAGGAGAGCAAGGGCAAAGTGATGCAATCCTTTAAGCATGGCTGGGAATGCTGTGTACATGATGCAATCTCGTGTAACTGTCAGTCATGGATTGAGTAATCTGTTAAAGATGTTCCTACAGTTTTTTTTATTATAAAGAATAATCTATTTCTATAAGAAAATACATATGTATATTTTGGGATCTATGCATTCTTGCTACATTTGAAGCATTAATGAACAATTTTAATAAACTTTATGACTAGGTTAAAAAAAAAGTAGCTTGTTTTATTTTGAAGGCATATTAAAAGTTAGATTAAACGCAGGGCTGAAATTCCAGCTGATTCTGGCTCGATGCTGTGATCAGGGATAGGGATTTTTTTTTTTTTGTCTTTTAGCTTTCTCTGAGTGAAAGGAAAAAAAAACAACCCAATAACCAAAACCAAACCCAAAACCCCCAAGAGAAACTCAGCAAAGAGCAGAGCTGGAAGCCAGTTCTTGTTGCCTCATTTTATTTCCTCTAATCACCTGCTTTAGCTGCTGCTTGGGTGTTGTTTGGGGAGGAGGTGTTTGTGTTGGGTTTTTTCTGCACTTCATGCTGTTTTGAACGTGTAGAGCAAGATGTGCTATCCAAACCATGACCAATCCTTGGCAAATAACGCTGAGTCTGAAGTGGGAGGGAGGAAGAAAAAGTAAGGGAGGAAGCCTGAAATGAGGTTTTGTTTGTGTTTGTTTTGGGTTTTTTTTTTCCTTCACAGAGTTTCTGTTCTCTATGATTCAGCATTTCTTATGTTTGTAGTTTACAGGAATAAACGTGAGAAAGTAGCAATTCTGTTGGATCTGGGTAATTTCGGGCATTGCTCAGGAAGCTCCCATGAAATCCAGCCAGGTGAGAGGCTCATGAACCACCCCCTTCCCTCCTCTTCTGGGACATTTTCCTAAAGCCTGCAGGTAGATCCTCTGGGGAGAGGGGTTTGCTGGGGCAGGAGACAGGCCAGTGGGGGTGGCAGAGGAGGAGGTTTGTAGCAGGCCAGACTCTGTTTTGGGGAGCTCCAGGGCTCTGCCTGTTCCTGGGACAGCCGGAGCTCCCAGCTGGGCTATTCCCTCTGTCAGGTCTGTGAGGAGTGAACAGTCTCAGGCTGGTGCTGTGGAGGGAGTTGGGCAAAAGATCAGGTCTTAGTCAGCATTTTCCATTTTCCTGTTATGCCGAATTTAAGCGTGAAGTTTTTAGATCCAGATTCCCAGTGCCCGAGGAAAGAAACTCCTTTAGTGCCTGTGCTCCGACAGCTGAGCACAAAAGCGGGTTTCAGTACAAGCGGCCCTGAATTCGTTCCTATCCATTCCACACAAACAGCCGTGGCCTGCAGGACAAATCTCCAAGTTTTTTGCTTATTTCTAGTGTCTATTTAAGCAAAACATGTTTTCCACTGAAGGAACCGCTCTGCTTTTTTTGACTCTTGAGGTCAGAGTCTCCCGCAGGTCCATCAGCTGGAGCCCTCCCTGACACTCCGTGCGGGTTCCCCGCCGGCCCCAGCGCAGTGCAGCAGTGAGCGGGGCAGGGTTAGCCCCACACACATCACCCCGTTTGCTTTCTCGTTTGCACTGTGCAGTTCGGTTGTTTTTTACGAGCCCCTGAAATAGATTCCTTGGGTGAGCTCGCTCCTGCACCAGCGTGACTCAAGTTCTTGCAGGCAGGACAGACGTTAGATCTTGTCTTGGCTGTCCCTCGTGACCGTGATTACTCCAGCCTCCTGTGGCTGTTTATTCTACTATTTGTATCGTTACGAAATTCATCCACATCGTTAGATCCTATTTTCTTCTTGTGCTGGAGGCCACACAATGTCACCCAAACTCGGGAGCAGCTCCCAGCCAGAGCCCAGCGCTGCCCAAGGCGCGACCGCTGGAGGACTGGAGATGTCCTCAGATATTTCTTTCTTTCTTTCTTTCTAAATAACAAAGTTTCCAACCAGAGTTCAGTTCGTGGGGGCTGCAAGGCAGGGTTGATTTAAAGATAAGATGTACAGAAGGTATTTATATCTGTTTAAATAATAGTCCAGTTTTGGAGATTGAGCTCTAGCAGGCATGGAGGAGCTAATCCCCATCCTTAAACCCCAGGGCAGGAGAGCCAGGGCTGCAATTTAAAGAATGATGTTTAAATTACTGCTGTATTCCAAAGTATCTCCTAATTAGGATGACAGATTTCCAGTTCAGGAGGAACCTTGTCCAGCAATGATTTTTTGTACAGACAGGAAAATCAGGGCCATAAACACACCAATTTTACAGTAGTCTCAGAAGAGATCCGTGAAAGACTTGGAGAGAGAATTCCCCAACCCTTCATTTTTAATCCTGTACTACCCTCACAACTTCCATTGTAGGAGCTTTGTAGTGCCATTAAATGCATGGAGGTCATGAAATACTCTGCCCTCTAAAACAGTATATGAAAAAACCCGGCTAATTAAAACATTTCCTAGAAAATAATAGTCTGGAAAAAATAGCTTGTAAATGAATCTGAGAAAATCCCAAGCACTTAAGCAGACAAAAGATTCCAAATACCTTTTCTAATTGCAGTGGGGGGGATTGGAAAATCCCTGTCCAAACAGTGTCTCAGCTCCAAATATTGATTTAGTTTCCCATGACAAATAAGATTCTGCTGGCTGAGAGCAGGACTTGGAATGTCTCAGCTGGCCTGGGACAGGACTCCCCGAGCTTCTCTTCCCAAAATCACTCAGGACAGCTCGTGGGAGGCAAACCATGCAGAGAGCTGCAGCACCAGAGAGCTGTTCTCAGTTTTACAGAAATTTGTAAGCAGCATTTCATTTGGCCTTTTTACTTTTGTCTTTCTTTTCCAACGATGTATTACGTTGGTTAATTTCTACGTCTCTTTCTTATTGCTACTAAAATAACAGAGGTTTTCCCTCTGTAGGAATCAGTCTGTAAATCCTTGGCACTGCCATCCCCTTTCCAAAGCTGGTTTATATACTGGTTTATAAAGTGTTTGAATTCACTAGTGCTTGGCTCTGCAAAACAAATCATATGTAGCAGCTAAAAATATATATATTTAAAAATACAATTATAGTTTTGACCGCAGTTCTTCAATTATCACACTGTTATCTGCCCAAAGCACGTGTAACCCAGTGCAGTTCTGACACTGTGGTGCTGCTTTTCCACTTTTCCCACTGCCTTCCATTGGTGACTCTTGGAGAATGTGAGAAAAATTCATGCATCTCCCTGTACTAATTATTGCTCCTCTGTCAAATCAAAATCATCCTGCTCCTCTGCCAGATAAAAATCATCCTGCTCCTGTGTCAAATCAAAACCATCCTGCTCCTCTGCCAGATAAAAATGGTGCTGCTCGGGCACTGCAGCTCCCAGGGCTGGCAGGGCCCTCATTCCCTAAATGTGCTGCGTGTGATCTACTGGAAACTCCACTGGAAACCCACTTGCCTTTTGTGATCATTTCCCCACCTGCTCAGTGGTTCAAACGTTTTATTTTGAATAAAAGGCTTTTCTCCCCTCCTGGATTTGTTGGTGGATGGAGCTGCCTGGATGTGGGAAACTCTAGGGCTGGAATTCAAAATGAGGATAAGTGGGTTAACACTTGCCTAAGATAATTGATTTGCATTTATGAGCGGGGCATATTTAATTCCAAACCTTCCAACTGGGTGCCACGATTTCACAAAGTGGTGCCAAATTTAACCCTCACTTATTATAAATTTTCCCCCTAAATATATATATATTTACTATGGAAATTATTCATGTAATAATAATTATTATTATTAATAAATTCCAATAAAAATGTTTAGCTAATTAAAAATTAAGAAAGATTGAATTTTTTAGTCTTTCAAGACTGAAAGACTTCTGGTTTTCGCCTTGCCCTGTCCTGTTGGCCCTGGTTTTTGGGATCCCTGTATCGCACATTCCGTAGCCGTCAAAGCACCTTCCCAGAGTTCAGGGTATCCAACCAGAGGGATCAGTTAGGTCTCCTAATTTGCACAATTTGCAGAATAAATCCCCTCTGAAGGCCGGAGCAGCCGGGCCGGGCCGGCAGCCCTGGCTGTGCCAAAGGGAGCCCGGGCCAAAGGGAGCCCGGGCCGGGAGGCTGCGGGAGGCTCCGGCCCCGGCCCCGCACGGCCCCGGCCCCGCACAACCCAGACTTGTTTGTTTGCTATAAATACGCTCCTTTGCCAGCCTGTTGCAACAACTCTTCATTAATGCTGTGGTGAGCAGCTCGCTGGTGGTGCTGGAAATGACAGGGACAGGAATCCCAAATAACCAAAAACACCCCCCCAGCCTCACCTGCCGCGTTCCCTCCCCGCCTGAGCACGGGGCTGGGAAGCTTTGGGACAGACTCTCCTAAAATGAACAGAGGGGCTTTGGTTTGGGGATCGAATGTGATGGTGACACGATGGGAAAATATTTCGGAGCGACGTGATGAAACAATTACTTGGCTGCAGCGATCCAGGAAGGGAATCACAAGAAGTGGAGAAAGTGCCCGGAGCCGCTTTGGCAGCTCCGGCAGAAACAGAGTTCGGCTCATGGCCCCAGCCTCTGCCAGCCACACACGGCCCGGGCTGGGATGATTCTGACAGGGATGCTGAGCCCAGGTGCCCTGGAACAGTAAAATACAGCTCGTGTCCCTGTTGCTTTCTGCAAGGCAAAAGGCCAGAGAACAAACCAAGAATGTAATTTATTGGGATACTTCAGCGTGTCTAAACTTCAGTGTGCAAGGAACGGAATATCTGGGGGATAACTTGGCACGACGAGATGAGGAGAATTGCAGAAAGAAAAAAAAAGGAGTAATTATCAAGGAGTTTGGTTGCTTAGAGGAATGCAAGCTGGCCCCCAGCCAGGAACACTTCAGCTAAGCACACAGGCCAGCCTCGGTGCCAGCTCTGTGAAGAAACCCAACCTCTGCACAGGGCTGCTCTCCTGCTGCTGAGTTATTGATGGGCACTCAGGGTGGCACAAAACATTTCTGTGCTTGAAGTTAAGAGCTGTGCTGATGGCTGGGCCGATTCCCCAGATCTGGAGGAGTAGGAGAGACGGCAGAAGGCCTTGATGTCTGAGGGCAGCTACAGTGTCCTCAGCCCCTCCTAAAGCAAATTACAGAGCTGCAGAGCTAATGAGCGCACAACACTGACAGAAATTAAGATGCAAGGGATAAATGTGGAGCTTTGGAACAAAAGAGACGGTTTCTGGTCCTGCCTTTTCCACCAGTTTTTCATCTATCTTTATATTTCCAGTTAGCCCCTAAACAGAACAGAGGCTCAGGAAGGAATCTGCAGTTCCAGGTGCAGTTGCCATAGCTGCAGGTGGATTTGCCTGTTCCATATTTAGATCCTGATCTTACACATGTGCTTCGTTTTATACGTGTAGCTGTAGTGATTTCAGTGGAACTATTATTACTGGCATGAGTAATGATAATGCATAAATCTGTATTTACATGGGATGCATTTACATGGATCTGTATATACATGGATCCCAGACCACGGCGTCTCTGGGAAAATTTTTGTGCCTTGCCCAGTTTCGCAGCACGTGCCCTGGTGAATTCTGAGCACTTTCATTTCGTGTGTTTTCAGACCTGGGAGAGCTGATTTGTGTGTCTCTTGCTGTGCAGAAGGAGCTGACAGTGGCTTTGGCATTTCTGCATTTCCCAGGGAAAAAGCTTCAGCCGCCAGAACATCTGAGAGGTGGGACCCAGCCCGTGTTCCTACAGCTCCTGGGGGCTGCAGCTGCACAGCTGGGTGTGTGCTGCGGCCCAGCACGGCCCGGCAGAGCTGCACGGGAGCTGTCGGGCTGTGGGTGATGTGGGCAGTGCTGTGCCAGCACAGCCTGCAGCTGCCCAGCCCCGGGGTCACGCTGCTGCGGGCACAGAAACCACCAGGGCACACCTGGCTGTCCAGGGAATGAGACGCTCTCCAAGAGGCCCAAAGGGATCCTGCTGCTCTCAGGGAGCCCGTCCAGGCCTGGCAGCCAGGGCTGAGAGCTCGGAGTGATAGTGCCTGGCTGCTGATCAAAGGGCTCTTGAGCAATCACCCGCTGCACATCAGCAGGAGCTGCTGCCAAGAGCGGGGACTTCTCTGGGCTGGGAGACAACTGATAAAGCAGATGCTGAGAAAGGCACCGATGCCTGTGTTGGGCAATCTGAGGGAGACTAATGGCTACTGGAAAATGTTATTTGGATTTTAGCTGTGCAATTGCGGAAGCCTGGTTTGCTAACAGCTCCCAGTTTGTGCCGTGCCTGGGTTTAGTTTCTATTTTTCGCAAAGCGTTTTGTTTAGAGGAGTAGATGCTCCCGCTTTATGGGGAAATCCAACACTCCTTGGCAGTCCTTCCTCTGCCAATAACAAATGTGGGTTGATTGTGCCTTTCCCCAGGACGGGGGGAGCTCTGTGAGCTTGGCCTGTGAGGGACGGGGCACCCCCAAATCCTCTTGTCATCCTGTGCCAGGCTGCAGGGGACACAGCCTCGAGCAGGGCTGCCGGAGCGGGAAGGGGCTGGCACAAAGGCCAAGGAGGCCAGTCTGCACGTGTTGGGGGGCCTGGGAAGGAGGAAGCGATACCCAGCAGCCCAGGGTTCTGGGAAGGCTCCTGAGCCTGGGCCACTGATGGGAACCACTTCAGCAGCCAGGGGACGATCTCCCCGCTGAGCTCAGGGCAACGCCGAGTGACAATTCCGCTCTGGGGTTTTCTGTGAGCCTTAAAACCAGTCCTAGGAGAGGACTGAGGGCTGCAGCAGCAGGTGCTCCTCTGCTCCAGCCCTGCAGGAGCTTTGTGACCAGAGGGACACTGGCTATTACCGAGCCACGAGCTCAGCCCGTGTTTACTGCAGGACGGGCCTTTCATTGAGCGAGCAGGGAACTCCCTGCTCAGCCCTCCAGGTGGTCCCTCCAGGGCAGGGTTGAGGCACACCGGTGAGAAGGGGTGGGGTTGGGTGGGAGAGGCTTTCATTGCTGCCCTACCTGTTCTGGGCATAAATTGAAATGATCAGTCTCTAAATCCTGCCAATTAGGAATGCTTTACTGGCATGAGAGCCAGTTTACTATGACAGCTAAAGCAAAAATGTTTTTCTTTTTTTTTTTAAAGAGGTAAAACCTTGTTTCAGCACGGAGCAGGGGTCCAGGGGACAGCAGGGACTCTGGGGGGCTCAGGACCTTGCCAGGACAGGGTTCTGCAGCACTGAGCAGCTCAGGGGCAAATCCCTCCTGATGTGCCCCCCAGCAGTGCCCGTTTGCCCCCCCAGGGCTGGGCAGGGGCAGCAGCCCCCCAGCACCCCGGGGTTCCCCATTCCAGGGGTGGGGAGAGGAACACAGGGGTCACCCTTTCCTGGGCCCCAGCTGCCAACAAAGCGCCAGCAGCCTGGGAGAGCAGAACGAGATGCTTCTCCCAGACTGTGAAAGTGCTAATGAGGGCAGTAGCTGTGCCCTCAGCGCCTTCCCAATCTTCCCATCCACACGTCCCTGCAACGAGGAGGCCGATGGACCTCCCGGGTTTGTTTCTGGTTGGTTTCTGCAGACACTGTTCTCCTTTTCCTCTCTGCTCCCTCTCTCAGGGTAATACTGGTTACTGCCAAGGCCAGAAGCACAACTGTCCCTCACTCCAAACCCTCCCCAGACAGTAATCTGACCACACAGAGCCTGGCTCATTATATATGTTAAATAGGCAGACGCTATTAGAAAGTAATTTTTTCCCCAACTGAGCAGCCTGTCCCTCATTAGGAAATCCTCTGCAGGGCCATATTTCTGTCCTGCCCCATAACCTCGAGGTATTTAAATCGCCCTCGGAACTGGATAACATCTTCCCTTTTCTACCTTGAAAACTCTGCCTCCCCTGGGGTGCCCTGAGCCCTGAGCCCTGTCCTGCCCACTTTCCTGTGCCAGTTTTGTGTGCCCTGGTGCTGCTGGGGGCTGCCACGGCTTCACTCAGTGTGCGGGGGCTCGAGGTTCAGGGACAGGGACAATAAACCCCCCCTGCTCACACCCACCTCCTCAGCCAGGGTGGGGAAGCGCTGAAGGGGGTTCTAAAAGCACTTTTAAGAGGCTGATGGAAATGTTCAGAGAAATGTTTTGCAGTGTTTAGGGTCCTCAATGAGAGCAGAGAATGAAGCAGCTCTGGATTGGACTCTGCTGAATGCCCAGCACATCCCCCTGGGTCACCCTGGGAGGGATGAGCTCATCCCCCCCAGTGACACCAGAGAGGGGAATTTCCCTTCAGCAGTGGCCACGGGACCAGTGGCAAAAGCCAGGTAAATAAATATCTGTCCAAGGCAGAAGTTAAAATCAAATTTTTTTTCACATTATTATTTTTACTTGTCTACTTCTCGCCATAGGGAGTTCATTATTTTTGATGAAATGCTGAAAACGTGTCCCCGGCAGCTCCATCAGGAGCCTGTGTGTGCCCAGACTGATGATCTGCCACATCTGGCACTTCCAGTGGGGCCTTCCCGCATGGGAGAAACTGCCCAGGGAGGAGAACGCACTTTTCCAAGCGAAACAGAAATGACCAAACAGTTCCTGGTGCACAAGCCAATTTCCGAGGCCAAATCCAGCTCTCTGCAAGTCCAGGGGAAAGGTCATCACCAGCCGGGAAGAAGATTGCTGCATTACCAGCATTGCAGGACGAGGATAAACTCTCAGGGACGGACGGGCTGGGACACTGGGATGTCACCCCCGGCCCCGGGCAGCTGTCCCCTCGTCATTACCCTCATTAAGGGGCTCAACCTCCGAGCCAAACGAGCACACACTCCAGCCAGCAACATAAAAGACATAAATTAGATTTATAACAGAGCCTTGCAAACTGCTGGATAATAAATGGAGCCTCCGAGGAGCAGCAGGACGGTTCAGTGCCCCAGCCTGGCTGTTTTTGGGAATCCCACCGGGCCCGGTGGCAGCTCTGGGGCTTTGGAGAGGGGACAGGGGCGCTGCTGGCAGCCTGTGCCTCTGCCAGCGAGCCTGAGCTCGGCGCTTCCCGCATGAGTCACCGAGTACCGAAATCCAAAAGCGTGCATATGCAAATGCTAATTAACGCCATTAGCATAGTCAGTTACCCAAGGTGCAGGATCTCGGTGAGGCAGCGATCCCACACCCTGCTCGGGGTTTGCATTCGGGTTCCCGGCAGCTGCGGCCACAAACTGCTCCGAGAGCCGATTTTCCCCCGTGCAGTTCCAGGAAGGAAAAGGAAGGATGGGAGTTTGCCAAGAGGCTTCCTGACAGCTCCTGGGGAACGGTGCAAACCCAGCAGCTGCTGACGGGGACAGCCGAGGGACGGCCAGGAAGGATGGAGAGTCAGGCACCCTCTTGTTTAATCTGCCCATCTTTGGGACTGTGTCAACCCAAACAACGTGGATTTCCCTCTGCTAGCAAATATTCTGACACAGAAAAAGTCTCTGTGCCAGACTTTGACTCTATTTACATCGAATTACCCGAGATTAGAATCTGAAACTAGAAACTTTCTTTATACAGCTACAAATAGCTATATTATGCATTTTTAAGGGGTTAAGAAAAGGAGGAAATCATAACCACAGAAGTCATAAAGGCAACTTATCCCAAGCCAAATAGTTTTGTTTCTAATGCAGGGCTTTAATTATAACATGTCATATAATGATGACATAGTGCTATAATAGGCAAATATAATGCATTAATCTGATATTATATTCTGCCTTTAACAATAGGTGCAGCCAACCAGCCTTAGTGGATAACTCATTCAGAACCTCTCTGCACACTCCACCTAGATACTTATCTGCCTCTTTAATTAAGTGGAGGGAAACTTCTTGAGGCCATACCCATAAAGCCAGTCTCTGATGATAGCAGAGTTACTGGAAGCCTTTGGTAATCGTTTACACCCACGTTTTGTGGTTAGCTTCCAACTTTGGCTCTTTCCTTCTCACTTTGGAACCACCTATTTATCCCCCAGCGTAAATCCCCGGCTGCTGTTGTCCCGAGAGGGGCACGGAGGGCTCAGGGGTTTGTTTGAGCAACACGTCAGCGAATTGCCACTGGCTCCCCGGGGCTGAGCCGGGCTGCTGAGCAGCAGCACTGCACAAAACCCCCGGTTTGGCACATTTTCACTTACCTGGGGCAGAGCACCAGGGGTGGGCAGTGCCACCTCCCCGGAGCCCCACGTCCCAGGCTGTCCCCAGGGTCACACAGCTCCAGTGGGAGCAGCACTGGGACACTGGGGCAAAGTCCTCTCTCCTGACTCCGTGGGTCCTGTGGGGCTTTGTGTACATCAAAACCACCATTTCTGGCTTCTTCAAGCACAGAGAATTGGCAGGAAAATAAAATTTAACTGATACATTCTCCCGGAGAAGGTGGCACCTGAGTTGCAGTGCCTGCTCTCTGCTCGGGATCTTTGAGGGAAATATCCTTCCCTGAGGCTGGAGCATGCAGAAATCATCAACACCCAGCACGGGGATGGCATCCGAGGGCAGCACAGGGCCAGCAGCGCCCAGGCCATGAGCCAAAGTCCCAGGTGACAGGAGCACAACGTGACAGCCCCTGCAGCAGCACAAAGGCCACTGCCACCGTGTCCCTGGGCCCCAGCACCACCTGAGCAGGTCCACACGGTGTGAGCACCACCAGAAAGGCTCCAGCAGCTGCTGCCTCCATTTCCATTTCCATTTCCATTTCCATTTCCATTTCCATTTCCA
>VZDJ01000175.1:10900911-10940685 GCA_008694505.1 Cyanoderma ruficeps | reverse complement strand
GTTTCCATTTCCATTTCCATTTCCATTTCCGTTCCCTTTCCCTTTCCCTCTCCTGTGGCTCATGCTCTCCTCCAGGCTTTTCCAGTGTGAACGGCTCTGCTAATGACCTTTGAACAGGCCACGTTGAGAATGTCCCTGCAAAGCTTCTTAATCTTATGGTGGCGCCTGGGTAATGTGGTGATGGGCACTGAAGTGCTGGAAGCAGACAGACAGACAGAGCCAGATGAGATTGGACACGGGAGCAGTTCAGTCACTCACCCTACAGAGCAGCTGACATAAGTTCGCCTGTAAAGCCAACTGCTAAAATGGCTTTGGAAGTCCTCTAATTTGAATTCTGTTGAAAGGCAGAGCTTTGATGTGAATTGTTTGGGTGGCATGTGCACGATTTGAATGGAAGCTCACCTGGGCAGGTAGTACCAGACCGGTCATTCGTGGCATTCCCCTCCACAGGGGAGCAGTGTCCATGCAAATCCATCCCCTGGGATGGCTCGGGGCAGGCAGATAACTGAGCACCCTGGAGCAGACACACACCGAAGGCATGAGCTCCACGCTCTGCTGATATGCAGAATGGATCATGGATAATAAAGGGCTCAAACCACCATATATATGACTAAATGTAACCCCAAAACGCTTTTACTTTAGGCACCATCAGAAAATGAAAGCAGAAAAATTAATAGATAAGTGTTATTCCTTCTCTTTCTCATTAATATTTATTAAGTCACACGGTGGGGGGATGGAGGAGGAAGGGAAATAAACCAGCCCTGGCCAATTCCCTATTGTTTACACCACTTCTTTATTTCCTGCATTCATTGCAGGGGAAATTATTTACATTTGCATGTTATGTTCTTGTAATTTGCCATTAAAATTTTTCAAAGACACTTCCTAGGGCAGTTCATTTTTTGAAGTGGGTTATTTGTTTTCACCCTAAATGCGAGGCCACACAGAATCATCCCCAGCTATAGACGGGGCAGGGGAGTTAACAGGAGTGTTGGTTGGTCCCTGTGCTGCTCCCAGGGGCATTCCCAGCGCTGACACTTTGCAGAGCTCAGTCCCTCTGGAGCAAAAGCTGCCAAGTGCAGGATGATCCACAGATAAATCATTGCAGGTCTTAATTAGCGACGGCTGAACTCTCAGAAGATTCTGTGGCTGAATTAGAATAAACACTCGCAAAGTCTCTTTGGTTGTCGTGATGGGAGTCACTCTCTGGAGCTGCCCCACTCATCCCATCTTCAATGTTTCCTGCCCACAGCACTGCACAAACAGCAGCTGGCACAGAAAGCAGCTCCCACCCCGAATCAGGGCCGGCAGGTGTGAGCAGCAGTGTCCACACAGCCCCTCCTGTGACCCTTCACCTGCCTTAGGGCTGGAAGGCTCAGAGTAATCCTACTGAACTGTTAGAGTCCCCATTTCCTGACCAGCTGGGGATGGGAACTGTTGGAGTCCCCATTTCCTGAACAACTGGGGATGGGAACTGTTAGAATTCCCATCCCCTCACCCTTTGGGGATGGGAACTGTTAGAATTCCCATCCCCTCACCCTTTGGGAGGCTCTTGCCTCCTGCCAGGGGCACAGGGAAGAGGCCAGACTCCACTCTGAGCATCTCACTGCTGTTCCTGCACGTTGCAAAGCCCAAGGTGCAGCTGCCTTGGGAGATGCTGATGTGGTGGTGGCCTGGCCCCCGCAGCTCCTCCCTTGTGGGATGTGCACCCCTTAGGGGACAGATCCCGTGGGTTTTCCCACATTTGCTGGGTTATTATGGGCTGCAACACAGGAAAGGGGATTCTCTGAACAGAGGTGTCCGTGGACAATGTTCCTGCAGCCCAATCCCCCCAGGGCTGACAGCCTGTGCCAAGGGCTCTGAAGGGATCCAAGCCCCCCAGGAGCTGCCAGGACCTGTCTGGGGCTTACCACCATGAGGACGAGGAGCTACCAGAGCTGTACCACCATTCTGAGTCTTTGCAGGGGGCAAACACTGCCTTTGTCACGTGTGTACTCAACATCTGCAAAGAGTGCTCCAGCTTGAGAATAAATGCAGTAATTGAGTTTTTCCCTGGTGCTCTGGGTGCCAAATATGTGCTAATCAAGCCCTGAAGTGTGCTATTGGCTGAGACAAGCATTTAAAAATAGGTACTGAAAAGTATTACGTAGTCAAGGAGAAGAACATCGTTTTAATTTAATTTTCGAAATTGCCAAGCAGCAGGCAGCTCTTGTTTGTTTAGTTTTGGGTTTGGGGTTTTTTTTTTGAGAATCAATCACTCACACGTTTCCGCTTAGGTCTTGGAACATGATTTTATATTCCTATTTTCTTGAGGAGCAGTGGCCAAACTGCTGCCTGTCAGCTGGGATCTTTATCAGGAAATCTCTGGCTGAACATTCCAGGCCAAGATGCACAGAAACCAAAACTGGGAAGCAACTTGCATGGGATGGTGGCAACTACACTGGGAGCAGTAACCAGGGTGAAAAATCCCAGTTCCATTAAAAAGCCAAATTCAGGAGAGGCAGCAGAAACACATTTTTGTGAACCTGGAATGTGTGTTCTTGTGTTTGCAGGGATAAAGCCCTCTCCTCCTCACAGCACGGTGACTTCCAAAGCTTTGGATGAATAACTGTAGCTGATGAATAACAGCACCTCCAAATAAAATCTTAATTGCAAAAGAAAGGAATAATAAAGGAAAGTTAATGCTTTTTTATTTTATTCAAAGCATAGAAAAGTTTAGGTCGGAGTTTGGGTGAAGGTTTGGTCGCTGCCTTTTCCCCTTTTATCTGAACCAGCTCACTCAGACCTAATCTTCATCATCTAAACCACAGGATTAACACACAAAATAACTTTGGAGCAAGCCAGGTCCAAGCAGGAAGCTGCAAGTACCATCATGCCTTGGTGATATTCGCCAGCAGAATAACTGTGGTTTCTTCAGTTTTTTGGTGGTGTGTTTTTCTGGTCGGTTGTTTCTCTGGTTTTGTTTTGGTTTTGTTTTAACTCACTACGTTTATGTTTTCCTTGAGAGGGCCTGGAGTTTTTGTTTCTTCTTGGTGTTGGGAACCTTGAGATTCCTGGTCTCACTGCTGGAGGGAATGGTCATTCTCCTGGACAATGCCAGCTGCCCCTCACGGCAACCAGCCCAGGGCTGTCCCTCTGCTGAGCTTCCAGGGCAAAGCAAACCCTCCCCTGCCTGTGCAGGCTCAAGGGGCAGAGCTGCCACTGCACGGAGTGAGGGGACAGGTCCTGTGGTCTGGAACATCCCTGGCCCGGCTGCCTGGAGAACAAGGACTCTCCTTCCCTCCTCCCAGGATCCCGGGGGGTTTTAGGTGGGAACTCTGCCCTGAGCTGCTCAGATCCCGGCAGCTCTGGGCATGTCCAGGCAAAAAGCTGCTGGTACTGGAAGAAATGTTATCCTGAGCAGGGAGTAACCTATGGAATTGTAAGTGCTTAAGTCCTCTTTCGCATCTGGCCCAAACTTGCAGGAGAGGAAGAGCCAAACGCTCAGAGGCAGCTTCCATTTTATGGCTCTAAATTGTGCAAAAAAAATTTCTGGACTGGATCACTTTGCACCTGCATTGTGTTGGGGTTCAGGAGAGCCTCAGGCAGGCAGGAGAGGCTCTGGTTCCCTGGCCTGGCCCTCTCAGTGAGTCCAGGGGGAAGGGAGGGCTCCAGGCAGGGGATCCAGCCCCCACGAGTGTCCCACACTGGCCCGCAGGGCTCCGTGCTTGGGGCACTGGGTGCTGTTGGGCAATGCCATGAGCAGCCTGCTTTCCTTGGAACATTTTCTCTCCATTGTGCTGCTCCTTCCCAGCGTTTCACAAACCACAGCAGAGAAGAGGACAAAAAGGGGGGGAAAAAAACCTTCTCCAAATGAATAGTGTGTGTCCCTTCCCTCGCCATCCCAACAGCCCTGGCAGGCTCACAGGAGCCAGGCTGAGCTGGTCTCTGCTGCCTTTGACTCTTCGCACAGTTTTATGATAATCTGGGGGAGTTTGCACGATGGAATTGTAAAAGCACAAGGAGGGAAGCCAGGACTCAGCCCTCACTCCTAGTCCTGCACCAGGACCTGTTTGTGTTGGGATGACACATTTTGGTTGTCCCGTTGGCACAAACCTTGTTTTATCTATTTGCTGCCTCTGTTATTTCCGGGGCTTTCTGAGGCTCAAATCAGAACATTAGCAAAATATCCTAATTTATCTGCAAAACAAATTATAAACCTGAGAACTGTGACGACCCTGCTCTGATTCAAAGGGCACTAAAGACAAGGCAAAGACATGCTCTGAGTCCTGTATGCTTTAGATTTTGGGGCAGTCCTTGATCAGATGGAAAAGGGAAGGAAGGGCAGTAGAAATCAAGGGAGAGGTGGAAGGACTTCAAGAGATATTAATGGGAATTAAAAGACCTCCTCAGGGGATGCTGGAAGCAAGGCTTCTGTCAAGGCTTGGCTTGAACACACAAATTTAGGGGCTCGGCTTTTGCAGCTTCTTGGCTCATCCCTGGAAGAAAACATCTTCCTGTCGTAACCTCTTAATGGGAGTTCTGTTTGTCATTCACAGCACTTTTCATACCTGAAAGAACAGCCCAGTTCTGCTCTCATGGCAGAGTTCCACGGCAGTGATTTCACTGTGGGCACAGCTCACATCCTGCTGTTCTCTGCTGCTCTGTCCTGTCCCCACCTCTCCCTGCTGTGGGCCTGGACTGGCCCCCTCTCCCCTGGTCTCTGTTCCTTTGACACAGGTATTAAATCCATCTAAAGATCCTATTTGTTTCTGGAGCAATCAAAACAGCAAAAAGGGGAAATTAATTCCACCAGGGTCCTCTGCACCCATTCAGGACGTGTCCTGCTCACAGTGACAGTGTTTTCTCCTGGCTTTCCCCATCATCCTCGCAGTCGGGGGATGGAGAGCAGGGCCCTGGGCAATCCTGCAGCCCCACACCTCCACAGGCACTCAGTGAATGGAGCTGTGGGCACCCCAAAGCACAAATACAACACTGAGGAAAGAATGAACCAAAAAGGCATTGCCAAAATAAATCTATTGCAAAAATGTAATGTATTGAGGACGAAATCCCAGGGCTGCACTCGTCTGCAGTGCTGCTTTATCAGTGTGGGCTCCAAACCAGCCCTGACTCTGGGCTCCTGCTCGGAGTGCCTGGGGCTGGTACCTACAGCTGCCCCTCTGCCTCTCCACATCCCCTTTGAAATTGCTTCCCAACAAGGGGCAGGCTGTACATAAAACCTGGGAAGTTTGTCTAAACACAGATTTTTCTAAAGTTATTCCAAGGCTTTTATCACAATAAACCCGGAATTATCTATAACCACAATCCACCAATAACCATGTCATGTCATCAGTGACCATCTGCTGTCATGGATGATGGGAAGTGGAAGAATATGAACACTGATTACATAAAGAGATGCTCTGAGCTGTGATCAAACATGCCTCTTTTTCTAGCAAGATGTTAAATTGGATTCACTGCCAGCAGTGACAAAAAAAGACATTTGACACTTTGATCCTAATATTTAATTTTGGTTTAAAATATAATTTTAATTTTATTTTAAAATATAATTAAGCACCCAAACTAAAACGGAAACTCTAAATCCCAAAGCTAAAATGCTTCAGTTACAAAAGGTAAATTTGTTGGGAATCTCGGGGTGATATCACCAAAGCAGTGAGCTGAAACTGGCTTTTCGATTTCCCTAGATCTGTCCCTGTTGGCTGAGATCTCTGGTGCTAACTGCTGCAGGAGGTGGGTGTGGAGGAGCAGACTGTGCCCGGGGCAGGCTCCAGCCCCACACGTGTCCCCTCCTGCCGTGCAGGGCGGAGGGGGGTAAGTCACACTCTGCCCTGCCGTGTCATTACCTCGGCAGAGACACCAAACCCATAAACCCCGCCTGGCAGCAGAACTCCGGGCACATTCCTGATGCCACGGGAGCAAAGGGTCATAATTAGCACTGGGCTCCTTTCCCTCAACGTTCTCTTCAGGCCCGTCCCCAGCACAAACCCCGGGCAGGTGATTTACTGTTTGTCCACAGGCCGTTTAAGCAGCGTGTTTAATACAGTTGCAGTTCATACTTTAAACTCAAACATAGCATCAATCCAACAATTTTTTGGCAATTAGAAGGCAGCGATGGAGTGTCAGGGACCCAAGGAGACTCCGACCTAATTTACATGGTGTTGCTCTCAAAAGCTGGCAGCACGGAGAGCATCTTCTGAAAATGTTTCTATTAGAAGCCGATGTTTATGATCACTCTCAGCTTGGCACAAAAACATTCTTCTAAACATTTACATTTCACATTCTTTAGGACGGTTGAAAAATGTTGGCTTGCAGTTATCCACAGTGCAGAGAGGCCGTGAGGAATGCTGTAGTAAAGCATTAATAGCCTTGTACTGTTCTTGTTCTTTGATTTACTGTGTGGTAGTTTTTATCCTGGTCGTGCTCTTGATGTTGCCCGTGCTGAATTGAGTTTCACTCAAACAACATGAGCCTGGGTTTATTTTTCTAGCTAAAAAACCCAAAGTCAATTAATTTATTAACAATAATTTATGCTCATGTTATAGTCACCATTTGGAGCCATTCCCATTGGAATATATTTCCTAGACACTGTTGCAAAACTCCCCAGCAGAGTCAGAAAAGGAGAATTTTCCAGGAGCTGCATCCACAAAGGAAGGACTGGTGCAGTTCTGTTTGTCCAAACAATGCTGCCACATTCTGCTTTGCCTCTCACTCCGATCACAGCACACAGGATCAGCAACAGAGTTATCAACACAGCCCAGAACTGCTGCTCAGGGCCTGTGGCTCCAAGGTGAGCACTGCCATGAGTAAGGGCCATGCCTGGGCAAGGCCTTTGTGCTCCGGCTGCTGTGGCACTGAGCTCCCCAAGCAGTGCCTTTAACAGCTGGACTGACTGCTCCTTCCTTCCCTTCCCTGCCCCTTCCTGCTGCCCCTTCCTGCTGCCCCTTCTGCTGCCCCTCCTGCTGCTCCTCCTGCTGCCCCTTCTGCTGCTCCTCCTGCTGCCCCTTCCTGCTGCCCCTTCCTGCTGCTCCTCCTGCTGCCCCTTCCTGCTGCCCCTTCCCGCTGCTCCTCCTGCTCACCCACTGCCCAACCCCACCCAGCCTGACAGCACAGCACAAAAACTCATAAAACCCCCCAAAGATAGCACTGGCTTTCTCCTTCCCCAGCAGAACTGTTTCCAAAGCTAAGAATGTTTTTAAGGTACAACCCAATTGCAGAGTGGATGTGAAGAGATGTGCTCGGCGCGTTCCCCACTCCACCAACCATCTCAGGGCATTTTATGGACACAGTTAAATGGATCAGGATTGATGCTCGGAACACCATGGAGCCCTGACCAGTGGCAGCTCCTGGGCAGAACACCGACAGCTGATGGGACCTGGGAAGTGCAGGAATGTCCCCACACGGCTCATTTTCCTCCCTGCAGGGCTGCAGTGACAGTGCCCAGGCTGCTCTGTCCTGTGGGAGGGTCACTGCTGGCCTGGGGACCTGCAGGACAAGCCCTGGTGCTGTGATGGACACCTGGACACTGTCACTGCCCTCCCGAGGAGTGACCAGCCCTGCGAAGGGACACAGCAGCCACAGTGGCCTCCAGTCAGCAGCTTTGGCTCGTTGTGCTGCCAGCTGGGGACGTGAGGCTGGTGAAGAGCACTGGGGTAAAGAATAGAAAATTTGCTGCATGCCTCGTTGGCAGCAGGAGCAGAGAACTCCAGGCAAGGGAATTTTACAAATTGTGAATACAAATTGTAGGTGTGAAGTCTTAATTGCCGTTCATAATTAGGCAACAACACAAACAAACTGTGCGCATACAATGCCCCTCATCAGAGGGATCCAGGCAGCTCAGAAAGTTCATTAAAGCCTCCTCAGTGCAGGGAGACCCCCTGAAGCAGCTGTGCAGCACCTCTGCGGGGCTGTGGCACCGAGCCTGGCGCTGGCAGGTCGGGAATGTGCTCATTCCAGCAGCTCCCAGCCAGCCCAGGCCTCGTGGTGCTCAGGGAGAAGCTTTTATTCGGCAAGATAAAAGCTGGGACACTCTGGCTTACATCAAACTTGTTTGGGAATATTTGCAAACTCGTGGAAACAAAAGACAATGTCTCTTGACGACACATTTTAGTGTAATTCTGTGCAAGAGCACTCTCATTCCAGAAGGAAAATGACCACACAAAGACTGACTCCAAACTAACTCCCTGCCAGCCTTTAGAAACTGAAAGTCCCATTTTGAAGTTGAAGGCATTTACAAACAGCTCATGTTTTTATTTATCTTGTTGTTTGCAGCGTGTTCACCCCCCAGAGCAAGGCCCCCAGCACTCGGGGGGATCTCGGGGTACCCAGGGGCTGCCTCACTTCAAACAAAGCCCCCAAAAATCAGGCACAGCAAAGAGAGGTGCTCAGCGACCCCTTTCTAGGCAGGCAATAAAAGCGAAGGAAGAATTTTGAGGGGTTTTCAGAATTTCTAGCCCGAAACTGGGAGAGAGGCTGAGGCTGAGGAATTGCTGCACCCACAGACGAGCCCCGTGAGCACTCGTGTCACCAATCAATAATCTATACTGACACCAGGCAGCACAGACAGGTCTCTGCAGGAAACGACTCCAAAGCCATAAATGAACGGAATCTGTGCACAAGCAGCGTCTTGAGCAGCACTAATAACTGTATAAGGAAACAGAGGGAGCAGCCCAGAGTGGGAGGGAAGAGGCTGCCCAGGAGGGTAAGGCAGAAATAATGAGGCACCAGGTTCCCAGGAAGGGCCAGAGGTGTGTTTAGAGAGGTCACACACCTTCTGGTCAATTAGGCCTGAACCCAGAGGAACCACTGCTAAAATATCCAGTGCTGCTGGCTTTGGGAAAAGTCAATTAGAGACCCATTTATATTATAAAACCTAATTTTAGGAAATAAAAGAGTGGAGGACTTCAAAGGGTTGTCCAAAGAAGGTTGGAGCACAGTGCACGTCCAGCCTGGGCCCAGTGGGTGCCAGTCCCTGGGCACGTGGGCATTCTCTGACATTCCAGGGAGAGCATCTGCAAGACTGGCCTCGGGCTGCCAAACTGAACCCAGGATTGAAATGTTTCATTTTTGTTTACTTTACATTTGACTTGTTTACTTCCTCCCAGTCTGGTATCTAAATGTTCAATTCTAATTGTTTCTAGATAAACCCTTGCTCTGCCCGGCCTTGGGGGAGAGGTGAGAGAAGCCAAAGCTGTGGAGCTCCAAGCCCGTGGAGATCCCAGACTGAGGGGAAGCAGCACACACGGACGGCCCTGGAGCTGGATTCTACACACATGGATAACCCTGGAGCTGGATCCCCACACATGGATAACCCTGGAGCTGGATCCTCACACATGGATAACCCTGGAGCTGGATCCCCACACATGGATAACCCTGGAGCTGGATCCCCACACCTGGACAGCCCTGGAGCTGGATCCCCACACATGGACAGCCCTGGAGCTGGATCCTCCACACATGGACAGCCCTGGAGCTGGATCCCCACACATGGACAGCCCTGGAGCTGGATCCTCCTCACATGGACAGCCCTGGAGCTGGATCCCCACACATGGATAACCCTGGAGCTGGATCCCCACACCTGGACAGCCCTGGAGCTGGATCCCCACACACAGACAGTCCTGGAGCTGGATCCTCCACATATGGACAGCCCTGGAGCTGGATCCTCCACACATGAACAGCCCTGGAGCTGGATCCTCCACACATGGACAATAACCCTGGATGCCCCAGCACAGCCCCGGGGCTCTCTGCAAGGGCAGTGGGGTTTGCCAGGCTGCAAAGAGCCAGCCCAGGGCTGGCAATGCCAGGCTGGCACAGGGCTGCCTTTGGTGGCACAGGACCCTTTCTGAGGCACAGGAGATCACCCAGGGCTGCCCCAAGTGGTGCTGTACAACGAGGAGATCAAAGTCATACCACGGGTGAGTGACAAAGCTGAAAAGAATCCAGATTGCCAGCTCCCTGTCCTGAATACCAAATGTGGTCCTGCCTTCCCCAGGATAAAAGCACAAGGCAAAACATTCTAAAAGCTTTCAAGAAGCAGTGTGGATTTTGCTGTTAAAAGGAGGAAACATTATCAAAGGATCAGAAAATTCCACAAAGTAACACAACAGTTACTATTGCAAAACTCTGGGGGATCTCTTGTGTGGTGTGGAGTTATTCAGTGGCTCGCACTCACAGCAGTGTTCCTTCGTCCTCCACAGTCAGAAATTCCTTTTCCTGTTTTGGATAAATTCAATGAATTCTGCCCCTTTTGGCTTCAATGAGAGCCAGACCTTGCCTAAAATGCGACATTTTTACTGTCCTTTCCACAGAACATTTGTGCTGTGGTTATCAGGTTCATTTCTCTCTTCATTAGAGGTTGATCGCGGCACCATTAGCACAGCTTTAATGTCATGAGAATCACACTCTGTAGGGTGCATCCTATGACCGCCCCAAAAATCTCTCCCTGTGGATATTTTGTCTCTGTGAAATCGTCTGGTTCCAACTATTCATCTTTGCCAAGAAGAACAATGTTACCAATTATTCCTACAGCGCAAAATAATCAGAACAATCATTTGTTTTCTCGCAGTTGGTTGTACGTGTCCTTCATCAGAAAACTCAGGGTGAATTAGGAAAATTTCCCTGCACCTTCGCCGGCTCCTCAGCCTGTGCAGGATTCACGGTGTGTCTCTGCATCAGGTGAGTTATTTTACCTGGGAGGTAGGAACTGTTCCAAGTTCGCAGCTCCTCCAGACGTAATTCATTTTTCTGAAGGAGACTGGCAGAAAGCCTATCTGCAGAAAATCTCCAGGGTTATTATGTAGAGCGTGGAAGAGTTAACAGTGACCCAGTGAAGGAACATAAAGGTGGTTTTGCCCAGAGAAAAGATCTGTCATTACTGAAGAGAAATGAGATTAAATTACTGAAAGTGCATTTCTGATCATGTAGCCAAGGAAATGCAGAACAAAACTCCGGAGCACAGAGGGGTCTGTGAGTCCCTGGGAAGAAGGAACTACAGATTCTTCTTCAGAAAGGGGCAGAGCTGAGCTCAGAAACCCAAACATTCTTACTAAAAATGCAATCAGATCCTGTTCGTGCACTGGGACATGAGCTGAGCAGCTTTAGGAACTTGGCTCTGGGGTTCTGCTCGAACATGCAATTCATACAAATAATTCCAAATGTGCCAATCCCTCTCGGCTCCCGGGGGTCAGAGCAGATGCACAGCCAGGTCACACAAACAGCTGCTCCCTGTGCACACAGGTGTGAAAAACCTGCCCATACAGACTTTCTGTGTTTGTTTCGGCTGTGCCCAGGGGTTGTGGAGGTGTTGTCCGAGGTGCTGAGTCCTCACAGGTCACTGCAAAGCTGGAGCTGCCTACAGGTGCCACTGAAAAATCACGTCATCGGCTTAATCATCACCAAAGTCTTATTAGTGAGATTTGCAGCTGGTATCCAGTGAAATCTGAGATAGCAGTCAGCTCCAGTAACTAGTAATACCAGTTTTTCTAGAAAATTAATAAATGAAACATTAGGTGCTCTAAATTCACTTAATAAACAGGTCACCTGGAAAGATTTGTGGTTTGCTTTTGGAACAGAGAATATAAATAGAAGAGGAAATGGAAATCCTGATACTCGGTGTCCAATGAACCCCACGGCGTGGCCAAGCGTTTGCAGGGCTCGCTGGGTATGCAATGGGCTAATTAGCAAAATCTCACTGCAGCCTTTCAATGCCCACAAAGCAGATTTAAATGCTCTCCAAGTGTGCCCATCAGATTGAAATGCTCTCTAAGGCCATCAGTGAGTGGGGAAGGCTGGGCAGGGCTGGGCTCTGCACTGCCCTGGTCCCACTGCAGGGCAGGTGCCGGGGCTGAGCAGCCCCCAGGGGTGATTCTGATCCCAGCTGGGGACCCTGGGAGGGACGGCACTGCCCAGTGCCCCAGCCCAGCACAGACAGGGTGTCCAGGCCCCCCTACAGCCCCTGGCCTGGGGGCTGAGTGGGCAGAGGGATGTGAGGTCCATCCCCTGTGCTCTGCTGAGCCCTGCTGTGGTTCCCAGCCTGGCTCTATCCCCAGTACCCCAAACTGCTGCCCTGTAGCTGGCAGATCAAACCCCATGGGAGAGTTTGGTGTGGGAGCTCAGTGCTGAGAAAACCCCACGGCCCCTGCTGAGGCTGTGTCTGGGAGACAGGCCTGGGTGCCCTGGCAATCTGCCCAGACCTACCAGTGCTGATGGAAATGGCTGTTACTGCCTTCACCCCGTGTTTGTCACCAAACTCTGCCTTGCCTGCAGTTTCCAGATTTTTCCTAACTAGGGTGAGATTGTAAATTGATAATAATTAGGTGTCATCTTGATAAAGCATTATGGATTAAAAACGAGTCTCACTGAAAGTTTGAAAAATTATGCACTTGCCTCCAAAGGAAAAGGAAAAAGGACACACAAGGAGAGCAAACCTTCTGCATGGCAGGCAAAACTGACTCCAAGGGGAGCTGGGTTTGTGGATCAGAGCCCCTGCAGTGTCCTGGCCATGTGGCACCCTGGACACTCCTCAGCAGTCCCAGGGAGCAGCTCCTGTGTGTGCCCAGCCTGGAGCCCACTGCTCCCCAGCCAGGAACCAGCTCCTGTGGGTTTCAGCAGAGAAAACGACCCCTGTGACCAGCAGGACGAGTGCAGTGGCCCTGCTGGAAGTGTCTTCCGGAGCTGTGCACTGCAGGGACTCTCTGAGTCACCCTCCCCATCTGCATATCCCTCTGCATCTCCCATGGCAGCCAGGGGAGGCAGCCGGCAAAGCCTCGTGTTTGTGCTCTCCCATGCAAATACCTCTTCTCCCTATATATTAGTTACCGTGTGTGGGTTTTCTCTCTCACTCTGCCTTGCCATATGTGTGGGAGTTGATGGCATCAACTTTATGAAATCTCGACACATGCCAAGAACAGCTGGAGAAGTTGAAACAAGTTCTGGGTGAGGTGAGTTTCATGGGCAGGGACTGAAATTAGCCAAGGCACCGTGGCTGTTTGCCACGCTGGGTGTCTCACATGGAGCATGTGGGCTTTGCTCACCCCAAAAGCAGATTCCCCATAGGAAAAGAATAAGATTTGACTTGATTTAGAAAGTGATAATGGCAGAGATAACTGAGCTGTAAGAATCTGTCCACCAGGAGAGACCATCTCTGCACCTCTTCCGTGACTGGTTCATTATGTAAATACAAAAATTTCGTCATGAGGCTGAGGTAATTAAGATCTTTAGCCAGCGTGTAGCATTCCTCATCTTCAAAACGCTTTACTAACATCAATAATTAATCATCACAACACTCTGGGAAGGCTATCACCCTAATCAATGGGTAAACCAAGGCACAAAGGTTTGAAGTATCACAGCAGGCCTGTGTTCCACAGCCTGCCCAAGCCACCTGACAGGCTTTGTGATAAGGGACAAGCCAAGGGGGCATTCCAGGATGGCTGAAACAAAACTCCCCTCAGACTGCACAGAGCCTGGTGATCACTGCCTGCTCCCACAGTCTGTGCTCTCAAACCCCAGAGCTCTGTCCTGCCCTTGGAACATCCCCTTGTTCCTGCTGATCCCTTCAGCAGTCCATCAGAAAGAATTCCTGGTGTGACAGATACCCTCTGGCCCCAGCTATGACTCAGGTATTTACATGTTCTTTTTTTTGGCATCATTTTAGATCATAAAGAACTAATAATATATCTGATGAATTTTAGTGTTATATATCATTTAATAACTAGCATGTGTTTCTGAAGCACTTTGCACCTCTGTCTCAGAAGAGTTTTTGCCTCAATCTCATGGAGAAACATTTGACTTTGGTTCAGTGTTTGGTCTTAAGTTGTTGATTTGCAGTCCCCAAGTCTAGTTTAGGCCGGGAAATGCAGATTTTCCCTTACCAGAGTCATCTCCCCCAGGTAACACATTATTGCTGAGGTCTGGTGTTCCCAGGGAAACCAGGGGACAACGGTGACAGAGGTGACCTCCCTGCCCAGCCCAGCAAATGAAACTCCAGCTGAGCTTACAGAATACAGACACACACAGAGTGCATCTGGGAGGAAAGGTTGCCTTTCCTGAGGCTTCACAACAGGGATCTGTCAAATGTGGCAGGCTGTCATTAAAAACAATTAACCCAATCAAAAATCTCTTTTCTCTCCTTTCTGCCCAGTCAGGTGAATGTTAAATACCAGATTTTCCAGGGGCACAGAGAAGAGGAAATCAGCATCTGTGTTCTCAGCCCAACAGGTGCACGAAGCAGCAAGTTCAGATCTGCCTCTGCCTCCCCAGAGCCTGCGTGTCACTGCTGGGAGCAGGGCAGGCACCAGCACGGGCCCCTGCCCGCCGCAGGGACAGGGACAGGGACAGGGANACAGTGACAGTGCCACCTGCCCTCTGCAGGGACAGTGACTGTGACAGTGATAGTGCCAGTGCCAGTGCCAGTGCCACCTGCCCACCTCAGTGACAAAGGCAATGACAGTGTCACCTGCCCACCCCAGTGACAGTAACAGTGACAGATACAGTGCCAGTGCCACCTGCCCACCCCACAGTGACAGTGCCCCTGCCCCCCTCAGTGACAATGACAATTCCCCTGTCCCCCTCAGTGACAATGGCAGTGCCCCTGCCCTCCCCACAGTGCCCGTGTGCAGCCCATGTCCCCGGTGCCGGTGGCACTGGGCACAGCTCTGCCCTCCCCTCCCTGCGCTGCTCCCCGTCCCTGCCCGTGGACCCTCCTGGGCCTGTTTGTTCCCCCTGTGCTGTCTCAGCCCCGCCATCACCACCCCCAGTGGTGCCCAGCTCTCTCCCCAGCACGCCCAAACCTCTCCTGGTTTTCCAGAAGTGGAGGAGGCAAAGAGAAACCCCAGTTCCTTTGAGGTGGGAGCTCAGCCCCGGGGGGAGGAGAGGGAAGCTGACCTCCCTAGAGCATTTACTGATCATATTTATTTTTAAAGGCACTCAGCCACCAGCCCCAGCCTATGGCTCTGCTTCCTGCAGGCACGCCCTGCTTGTGGCTGTGAAGGTACTCACTAAGCACCAGTAACACCCAGCATTTATATGGGGCTTTTCATCTTCAAAGCACTTCCCGAACGTGGTTTAATTAATGAATCCTCACAGCCCTCTGTGAGCTGTGCGCAGTTATTACCCCCACATTTTACAAGTGAGGAAAACTGAGGCAGCGATTAGCTGAGACAACGCTGTGGGAATTGGGATTAGTGCTCAGGAGGACTCGGGGGGCCTGGACCCCCATCCACACTGCAGCTGCCTCACTGGGAAACCAGGGGGGCCTCAGTGCACTGCAGTGCCTTAGCCACAGCCACTGCTGGCCCCTGGGTGCATCAGCCACGTCTGACCTTCCAGGCCCACATGGGTGTTCTGTGTGGGGATCTGAAAACAAATATTTCCTTTTCATCTTCCAGTATCAGTTCCAGCTCCTGCTGTCACCTGGGGAGCAGAGTGAAACCAGGACACTGGGACTGAGGTTCTGGAAGAGGATGGCTCCGGTTGGCACCACCCCACACAGTCAGCTCCAGTGCCTTCACAGAGTTTTTGGAGGGACATAAAGGGGACTTTCACCCCGAGAGCCCCGAGCACTCTCTGGACAAAGGCCAGTGTGACAACCCCTGATCCCAGGGTGGCTCTGTGAGGGCTGTCAGCCCCACTGGGGCTTGGCAGTGCCTGAGGGTGGGATGATTCACGACCCTCATCCCACATTCACGAAATTTCAGTGAGTTTCACTCACATCCTCCTCAGGAACTGCGGGTTCCTCCCTGGAGAAGCCCCAGGGTATCCCAGCTCCCAGCTGACAGGGGAGGATGGGCACAGACTTCCTGGTGGTGCTGGCAGCCGGGAGGGTGAGAGAGGGCACCAGCCATGGGGGTTAAACCTGCATGGTTCAACCTCGTCAAACTTGAACATCCGAGAGAACCTGCAGGGCTTGGTTCCTTTCCAGCCCTCCAGGGCTCTCACGGCCCTAATTATTATTGTTGTTGTTGTTACTGTAACAAAACATTCATATACTGCCATAAAATACAAACTAGATAA
Source organism: Cyanoderma ruficeps (assembly GCA_008694505.1). Classification (NCBI taxonomy): domain Eukaryota; kingdom Metazoa; phylum Chordata; class Aves; order Passeriformes; family Timaliidae; genus Cyanoderma; species Cyanoderma ruficeps. The sequence continues at coordinate 10,924,689 of VZDJ01000175.1, read as the reverse complement.
TACACGTTCTTGGCCTGAAGAGCTCAGCCTCCAAACAGGCTGGACATTCTGAACCGGATCCCTCAGGACAGACGGGGAAGGCTCAGCCCTCTCCCAGCAATCTCCCCTCTCAATTCCTTTCCTGCGAGGCTGAGCCCTGTGGAGGGAAAGGAGACGGAGCAAGGAGCTGCCCAGGCTGCAGCAGATACTGCAGCTGGGGAGAAGGGCTCACGGCTGGCAGCCCCACACACGACTGGGGGCACTGGGATTTCACTGGGGCTTCTGCTGCCAGCTGCAGCACCCGGCTTGTACCCAGCCCTGGGCAGGCAGGGGATGACCCTGAACAGGCAGGGGCTGACCCCGAGCAGTGTCCGACCCTAAACAGGCACTGTGTGACCTGAGAAGTGTGTGACCCTAAACAGGCACTGTGTGACCTGAGCAGTGTGTGACCCTGAGCACTGTGTGACCCTGAGAAATGTGTGACCCTAAACAGGCACTGTGTGACCTGAGCAGTGTCTGACCTGAGCAATGAGTGACCTGAGCAGTGAGTGACCTGAGCAGTGTGTGACCCCGGGAAGTGGGTGACCCTGACCCCGGGCAGGCCGTGTCCGACCCGCGGGGTGCAGGGAGAGCAGCCCCAGCCCCGCCGGTCCGAGGGCTCGCAGGGAGATGCTGTCGGTGACGATCCGAGCCCGATCCGGTCCCAGGGGCTCGCAGGGAGCTCTGTCAGTGAGGATCCCAGCCCGAGCCACCCCAGCGCTCGCAGCTGCCGCCAGGGCCGGGAGCGGCTCCGTCCTGTCCCGTCCGGAGCATCCCGGGACGGGACATCCCCAAGGCCCCGCTCCCTGCCCCGGGGTGCTCAGGATACAGCGCGGCCCTGAGTGCTCGGAACCAGCGGGCAGTCTGGGAGTCATAAATGCCCTTCTGGCCGAGGCTGGGACATCCCTTCTGGTCCCTCCTGCCAGCCCTTCCCAGCCTGCTCTGCCGTGCCATGAGCTATGCCAAGGGAGAAGTGGAAAATGTTGCAATTGCTAAGCTGCACTTTGAAATGGAACAAAAATACTTGTAAATAATAATAATCTCTAATGGGGGAAAATAAAATCCTTGCCTCTTCCCATAGAGCCCCCCCAGGGAGCAGCAGGGTGTCAGGCTGCACAGTCACCCACCAGGCCCTGGGAGCACTGGGCATCGTCCTCAACAACTGCTCCAGAGCCAAGACAAGGAGCACTCGAGGCCCTTTGTGTGTCTGAGCACCAGGGAGTGACCCCTGGCCACCCTGTGCCAGCTGAGGGCTCCGAGCCAGAAACTGCCCCTGCCATCTCTATCCATAACTCATAACACAAACCAAACCAACAAACAAACAAACAAACAAAACCCCCAACAAAACACATTCCTAATGAAGAAAACATTTCTCAGAAGTGCTGCTGTTTCCAGCCCCTGCAGTGCTGTGTGTTCCGAGGCTCTGATGTTCCCTGGCCATTTGGGAGCACAGAATTGAGCAGACACTGCTGCAGTGTTTGAGTGTTTAATCTGACCCACCTTAGGCCTGGCACAAACCAGCAACAGGGACACATCTGACATATTGTAAAGGGCTGTAAGGTTAAAGTTATTATTGTTATTATACTCTGGGACAATTCTCATCACAGAACCTACAGAGCAGAGGGGAAACCTCACTGGACACCAGTGTAAGGGCTCCCAGCACCCACTGCCCACCCCTAAACCACTTCTGCTTTTCCCCATTCTCCTTGCTCCTTGTCCATCCCCCCCACCAGGCTCTGTCCCATCCCTGGGGGATTTTGTCCCTTCAGCAGATATGCTGATGACTCAAGGCTTGGTTTATCCCGAGTGCTCTGCCCCTTCATGAGCACTCAGTCCCTGTCTGTCACATTCCCCAGAGGGCTCAGGTTGCAGCCCTGCCGTGCTCCCCACCCTTGCCAAGCTGCTCTGCCATGGCCCCAAAGGAGCCTTTTCCCTGCCTGTCCCTTTGGGGCATGGCCCCACACTGCTGAGTGCCAGCCAGGGCCCCTGTCTGTGCAGGGCACACCAGCCTGCAGCCCTGGCACACTCTGGCCTGCATCTCCACACACCAGCAAAGCAGGATTCCTTTTTCTTCCCATCTGCAGAGGTGACCCAGACAAAATAGCTCATTTCTAAGTTATCTCCTCGTGGCTTATGCTTCCTGCCATAGCAATAGTTGTCAATCAGGCAGAGCTTAATCTTAAGTCAGGCATTAACTTGAACACAATTAATTCTTGGCAGCGGACGGCAAATGCTGTGAGCCCCATCTCTCCTGATGGTGATAAGGCTGATTGTCAGGACAGGCTCTGCATTCACTGCTCGACTTTAGCAAGAGTTAGATCAAGTCCATACAGACTAATAAACCAAATTACATTGTTGGCATCGGCAAATGCCACTCTCAAAGAGTCGATTGATTTCTGCCTCGTTATGCCAACCAGGACCTTCCTCAGCTCCCAGAGGCAGCTGGGATTTTCCCAGTGGTTTTCAGGAAAGCTGTACACAGCACAGCTGGGTGAGCACAAAAAGAGCAGGTCTGAGGGACAGGGCTGAGCCAGGGGACAGGCTGTGCCAGGAGCAGCACTAACACCCCTGGCACACGGCAGAGGGGCACGGGGGTGACTCTGCCCTTGGGGTCAGCCTCAGCCTGCCCTGCCTTCCCCTGCCCTGCCTTCCCCTGCCCTGCCTTTCCCTGCCCTGCTCTGCTGCCTCACAAACACTTTCTGCACATTTTCTCTCATTCCCCTGATGGAGCTGCCTCGTGTGGCTGCAGTGAAACCCTGTTCCCTCTGCTGGGGTTCAGGGGGGACAGGAGATGTCCTGGGACAGACTGAGCAGCTCCAGCCCCTGCAGCTCTCTCACCCCAAGGCAGAGAGAGGAGTGAGCTGGGCCATGTAGCACTCACAGTCCAACACACAGTCACTCTCCCAGTCCCTGGATTCTCTGGGTATTTTACTGTTGTCACTCTCCCTGTCCCTTGTTTTTCTGATATTTTACTCTTGCTACTCTCCCTGTCCCTGCTTTCTCTGGATTACTGCTGTCATTCTCCCTGTCCCTGGCTTTTCTGGGTGTTTTGGTCTTGTCACCCTGCTGAAGAGAAGAACAGAACCACCCCTGGTCCGATGGGCTCAGCACCGTGTGCTGTGACTCAGGGCAGAGCTCTGCCCGTGTTTTCACATCCACACTCGGGATGAGAAGGAGTGAAATGAGCAGGGAGATTGCAAAACCTCGAGGAGTCAGCAGACTGGAAGGTCCCTGGCAAAACAGGTCCCATGCCCCACAGAAATGCCCTGCTCTTTTTTTTTTTTTTTTTTTATNTGATTTGGATGGTCTGAAGTTTGCAAAACCTCCGGGGTTCCTGAGGGGATGCACAGGAATTCCAGCAAAGGCAAATTCCATCCACAGTGTCCTGGCAGCTGCCTGGAAAGGTCTGTAGGAGTCACCCGTTCTCAGGGCCAGGGATTTGATGGCCAGTGTTAATTACACCACTAATTATGTGGGGGCAAATATTTTGGGAGCGATCCATAGGCAGAAGCACTTTCCTATCAGTGGGGGAATTCTGCCCAAATATATCTGACTGGGGGAGGCAACGGCACAGCCGACCCAGGTGCTAAAACTGAGATTTAAAATTCATTGTGACATTTCACCAGAATTAAAACTTCCCGAGCACTCCTTGGTCCAAGGGCCATCTCTTCCCACAGAAAACCAGCAGGAATTTCTCTCTGCCCTACGTTGAACAGAATCTTTATTGAAAATGCCCTTTGATTTGTCCTGCAAACAGTCCCCGAGTTTGCCCTGTTTCACAGAGCCTTTGGACATGCCGGGAGCTGAGGTGGTTGGTGCATTATAGCCTGTGTTGTGTAAGGTGTTGCCTACTTCTCTTTTGCATATTATTGCAAATATGTTTTTCAACTGGCTGAAAAAATGCCCCAATGGAGTCTCACCCATGAGAAAGCTCTGGAGAGGATGTGGAGAAAAACTCCGTGCTCTGATTTTCCTGCAAAGAGTCTTGATGACTTTTATTCTGAAAAGCTGTCGTGCCAAGATTCATATGGATCAAAACCACATCCAGTTTCTGAACTAATTTTGACAAGGTTCAAAGGCAGTACATGCCTGCAATGATGTCCAGTGCTTGGCTTCCAGGAAGTACAACTCTGCAAGTGGCAGGATGGCTGTTTCAGAGTTACTTCACTTCTGCTGAAACCATGGATGTAAAAATCACTTAGGATAAAGCTCTTTGTCAGTTTTTTGTCCCAAAAAAATTATGCAGCACTAGCCTCAAAAATTAACTTGTTTTTAAAACCCCAAATATGCAAATAAACAATTTCTCTTATTCAAGAAAATAATTCAGTTATGAACACTTACATGACTTTAAAGATGTTTGGGAGACAGTTAATCCTCAAAAACAGTCTTTTTATCTAAAAATTGTCTTTTTATCTATCTTTCGTTTCTTTATCTGAACACCATATATATGTGAGGATAAATCCCTACAACACAACTTATGTGATTAACTCTTCAATAATTAGGGTACATCCATCAGTTCAACTAGAAACCAGGAGAGACAGGCACGTTATATTTGCTGTTTTGCAAGTATTATCTCCAGCAAAATAACCAACCGGGTTTAGCAGACTAAAGGCTCCACAGGGCTACTCCCCTCCCACAGACTGGCCAAGGATTAAACACAGCGCTCCAATATCACAGGTTACTTACAACAACCTGTATTTACAGTGACAAATTTAGAATACAAGCAAGTATTCTAAATTTACATCTCTAATGGCCTGTGCCAAGGCACGGGCAGGGGTAACTGCTCCCTGGACTGAGCTCAGCAGGAAGGTGCTGGGACAGCTGGGCTGGAACTTCCACATGAAGAGGAACAAGCCCACCTGCACTGAGCACACCACAGATCTTCCACTGCCTCCTCAACAACCGCACTGTGGAGCAGCACAGGGAGCTGTGCTGGCATCTCATGTGCTTATGTTGCCCCTGGGAATTACCGGGTGGGTGTTCATGGATAGCTCAGGGGGCAGAGCAGCCCAGCGTGGTCTCGCTTTCACTATTGAGTTACTCTGAGATCTTGTTCATCTTTCAGTATCTCATCTGGTCCTCTGTAGCTTGGGGAACAACACTTATCTGCCGCACCGAGGTCTCTAACAATAACTCCGACCTGTTTGATAAGAGATGCTACTGAAAGACAAATGCGGATTGTTGCAAAATTTTGCGGGTTGGCAACTTATCTAGTGGCACTGTATTGCACCCAGAGCCCATTTGGCTCCTCACGGTGAAATGAGAGTGAGGGGAGAGGAAACCAGGTCAGAGTTTTTGGCAGACCTGTTCCAGGTGAGCATAATCCAGCTGATTCATCCTGTGCTGCAATCGTTCCTGGCACAGCCCGTGAGGTGCAGCAGCCTCCAGCCCTGTTGCAGCCGGGTTCTGTGTGGGGGTGTTGATGCTGCACACGCACTGGGGAGGGTGTCACTGCCCCATGGACTGAGAGCCAGGGCTGGAGAAGGAACAAAAAGGGCTTCACACGAGGCTGCGGCACCAGCCTGGTGCTCCCTGCCCGGCAGCCCACCCCGAGGTGTCGTTCCCACCCCCCGGCAGACACGGAGGGCACCTCTGAGGAGACCCTTCCGATGACTCACACACTCTCTGGCTCGTGAATCACCGGCACTGGGATGTCTTCGTGGCATAATCAGAGCTCGGGTTATTATACTCATTGATGATAAAACAAGTAAATCTTAATGAGTTGTGGGAAAGGAGACAATAGGGCCCTCTGCCAGGTCTCATTTACCTTGACAACACGCCTACAGCCCGAGCACAAAGATCCCTATTGTTTATCCTCAGGATTTGTGAAGGGGCCAGACAGTTCTCATTTCCCTCAATCTGATGGTGCTCCCTTTATCTCTGCCTTAGCATTTCTAAGGTCCCTATCACTCGGCTATCTAAGCATCTCAGCTTTAGTCCAAGGTTAAATTTATGGTAAATAAACCACTTGGACGGCCTTTGAAGGTGAAAACTGATATATAGTTAAATAGTGTAAACGATCCCATTTACATAGTGCCTCTTCTTTGCCTAAAAGGACAGGCAAAGACTTTGTTGTTCACGTTGTAAACAAATCCTCTGCCTGTGATTCAGGCACTGAGTGGCTGTGCCCTGCCTCGCCAGCACAGCTAAACCATAACCTGCCAGTAACTCCTGCCCAGCATGAACTGGGAGCTCTGTCCCAGCTGGACTGGGATTGCTCCAGGGACTCTTGTCAGCCTGGCTGTCGTGCTCAGGGTTAAAACTCATCACACTCCTGCCCAGAGGAGCCACAGTGGGATTAGATAGAAAATAAAACAGAGAGGAGAGAAATGTGCCCTTCAATCAGCACTGCTGACCTCCTGGAGCTGCTGTCTCTCCGTGCAAAGCCAAAGCCCAGCTCTACAGGGGCCAGGAAAGCCTTCACTTCACCTGCAGCCTTGTCATCTGCAGCTGCTTGGGAATCTTCAACAGAAAGGATTTTTAAAGGGAGGAAAGACATCTCTGTCAAACTACATCTTGGTACATCTTTTTAAGGGAGTGATGGCAGAGAGAGGATCCCCGGCTCCCAGACGGAGTCGGAACAGCAGCCCCTGAATGACACTTGCCAGGGGCAGGGAGAGCCAAGGCCAGCAGCTGGCATGTCCCCATCCCGAGAGGCTGCCAGGATCACCAGGCTGCTCCTCTCGCTGCCACAGGCATCTGCCCTGGCTGTTGTGAGAGGACGGGAGTTCAGCTCGGCGTGAGCACAGGAACATTCTCCAATTTCTGAGGAGCTCCTCAGGATGGCTAAACACTTCCCATCCAGATCTGGAGATAAGGGCACATTTCAGGCACGAAACAAAAGACCCTGACATTTAGATCTCCCAGTGAATTCCTTGGGACAGCAACTAGAGAAAAACATCTTTCTCCTTGTGCTGTAACTAAATCAGAGCTGTTGCTGATTTATAATGCTGAGTTGGAGGAGCATTAAAAATAGTCTTTTTTCCCCTCGATATTGCCAGCCCCAGGGAACTGCAGCTAAACTCAGGATTGTCGGCTGGTGGCCTCTTACAGGAGGTTTTGTGTTGCCGCACGTTCCCTCCCCGGCTGGTTTTGCCGCTGTCAGCTGCGGAGCTGCTCCCTGACTCACCCTGCGAAAGACGGGTGACAAACCTTTCCCCAGGGACGGGGGCAGTGTCACCTCCCCAGACACCTGTGTGGGCTGGATGCAGCCGGCGCTGCCCCAGCAGGGCTCCGGGCAGGGCTGAATGTGATGGTTTTGCTTTGGTGATGGACAGAAGGAGGGACGGGCAGGGAACAGGGAAGGGCGGCCGGGGAAGGCCCCTCAGGGAGAATCCTGCAGCAAAGGTCCCAGCAGGGCACACGGGGCTGCCTTTGGGGGGAGGGTTGTGCAATAACCAGATGCTCTTCCCCACATGGGAACTCACCAGTCTAACACGGGAGAGGGGCTGCAGCCCTGCAATTTCCTTCCTCTTTCCCTTAACAAGTCCCTCACCAGGACGGGGTGCCTGAGGTCATTTCACAAACGGGAGGATTTTCTTGTCTCTGTGTCCTTGTGCAGAGAACCCTCTCAGTCACCTTTTTTTTCAGATACTGAAAACAATAATTTACTGGTAGAAAACAATAATTTACAGGTAGAAGGCACTCAAGAAGTAGGATCTTAACAAGAGGGCTGAGGAAAAAGCAACCAGGCTAAGATGGAGCCAAATATTGCCCCAGCTCTTGTTCACTTCTCTGAGCAACAACAGCAGCATGGATTCTCTTTTCTCTTGCATGGAAGTAAATGAAGCAGCTCAGACAAGATTACAAAGCTTTCATAAGTGACAGGAGAATCAGATCCAGTGTGTAAACCAGCAAAATAATTTCAGTGCTCTCTCGTGGAGCACCATCAGCAGTGACCCTCCCAGAGCACGTAACAGACCCAGACAGACCCAGGGCGTTTCTGCTCACGGAGGACACAGTCCTGAGCAGGAACTCGTGGCTGAGTCAGTCAGAGAGCACTGCTGTGTGCTCCACAGGGATACAGGAGCATCCTGTGGAGTCCAAAACTCATCGCTGCTTTCCAGGGAAAAGCCAGTGCCTGAACAGGGAATGGGCAGGGAATTCAGTCCTCACTCCTGAGGGAAGCTGGGATAGGGCATGTCTTACAGAAAGGTCAGCTCCTTGTGTCCACAGACTGAGACTCCATCCCTGAAATCCTCTCATGCCAAATAAATTCACCAAACTGCATAAAAACCCAGAGCTGAGCACTTGCCAATGTGTGCGTGCAGCTGTGTGTGCTCAGTGTGTAATTGCATTTGCCATCGGGGTAATTGTGCATGCAAAAATTGTGCAGGAAGTATTTTCTACATGGGCACATGCTTTTAACTTTTTTTTCTTTTTTTTGAGAATCACACTGTTTGAACAACTATTCAAGCGGAACAGTTAAAATTATTGAGCATTATTTTGACTTGTTTTAATTACGGAGTCAAAAGTGAACCACAATAGTGTGCACTTAAATGACACGAGAGAGACACACCACACCACTGCTGGGTCATCAGCATCTGTGTGCAGTTCTCTAATTTGCCTGCAGACAGATGGATTCCTTGGACTGAGGCTAATTTGTTACACATTGTCTGGAATCTAAAGCCAATTAAACACTGATCATAGTTACTACACAGGCCTTGGCAATTAAATTGTTTTTTGAGGATTCATTTAATTTTATAGCTGGGGAAACCAAGGAAGAAACCCTTCTGCCAGAGGAATGCCAGCTATGGCACAGAAAGGCCCAAACCACTTGGATCCACCCTGAGGTATGAAGTGGCTCTGTACACTTACAGAAAACGAAGCACAATGCAGACAAATTCAGCTATCAGATGGAGCCCAGTGGTTGCTTTCTCCAAGAGGAGAAGTCCCAGCTCCAATGGGAAATTCCCAGACTGGACAGGGACATCAGCACCAGGCAAACCTGGACTCCCAACACACATTCCACAGCTGATGGGATGAGTCAGGCTGGCAGTGCAGCTGTGACACTGCCACCAGAGCATGGCACTGCCCAGACAAACCCCAGCAGGACACAAACCCCCCAGCAGGACACAAAACGCCCCACCAGAACACAAAATCCCCCAGAAGGACACAACCCCCCCCAGCANAGGACACAACCCCCCCAGAAGGACACAAACCCCCCCAGCAGGACACAAACCCCCCAGCCCTGTGTCTGTGAGCCAGGGCACTGCTGGGCACAGCCCCTGCCCGCTGGGGCAGTGTCCTGCAGCCCACGGCAGGGCAGAGAGCAGCCGGGCTGTTTCAGAAACACACACACACACCCAGGGGCACACCGAGAGGTGTTCTGCTTTGAAAATTACGTGTTGTAGTTTAAGATGCTTAGAGAAACCAAAACAATCAGATATCTAAAAGAGGAAATGTCAACAACCAGAAGAGGGGGAGATAAATGTAAACATGCCAGATGGGCAATCGGTTCTGTTGCTAACGGGGCCAGTGTGTGGCAGGCCTGTTCACAATCCTAACTCCAAATCTCCCTCTGAACCCCCTTTGGAGCTCAGTCACTGAAAGTGCCATGCCCAAGGACTCTGAGAACTTGCCATGTTCGTGTCCTATTTGCCCCAGGTGGCCTGAGGAGGTGCTCAGGACAGCTCTGTGACAGCGGTTTCTGTGAAACTGGGAATCTCCTCAACTGCTGGGAGCCCATCCAAGCTGGAAGGAGCAAGGAGCAAGAGTAAGGAAGGATGTGTGGGTTCTTTTAATGCAATCATTTCACTCTGTATTTCCACACCCATACAGCTGTCTCTACAGAAAGACCCCAGCCCAAACCCAGAAATATCACTGAACTACAGCAGGCCTAAATTGACTTGCCACAAGAAGTTACATTGACAAAGGCACCTTAAAGGAGTGTAAAAAGTTATTTTACTTCAGCTGTAAAGTGATATAAACAATCCCTCTTTTAATCCCCTTGCTCCCTCTTCATGTCTGATGGGGCTTTCTTTAGCCAAAGCTGTGGGCAGAACCAGGAGTGAGGTGCCACCCCACTGTGTCACCCAGAGCAGAGCAGGCTTTAGAGGTCCTTGTTATGAACCTACCTGTGCTATAAAAAGCACATTATCAGCCTTGTTGCACACATCATCAGAGCACAGCGTTTGCTAGTGTTCAGTAATTATCATGAAGGTTTCATAATACTGAGTGGGAAGGAAAAAAAAAAACACGAAACAGTTCTAGGGATTTTTCTAGTACCACATTGCTAGGAAGATCTGTTTCCCATGGCTAAATTAGAGACACAAACCAACCACTGCCTTAACCACTTGAAGGGAAGTGAGCACAGGGCCAGGCAGGGAGATGACACCAGTCACACAGGTTGAACACTGCCTGTCAAACACAGCAACAGACAACAAGGCGATTTTCACACGTTTCAGCGACTGCAAAACCCAAGTCAGAGCTCTCCTTCTAAAGCAGACCTTAATGGCATATTTTACTGAATTAACTAAATGCTTAGAAATAGAATACTAAGAAACGCCATAACCAGAAACAAAGAAAAAATCCTCAGTCTTTCCAGGGAGAGGAGAGCAGGGGGGTTAAAGTCCTTCCGAGGGTGATTGCTGCTTTGGTGATAACAAGTTTTTCTACTGAACTCTCTTAAATTCCTAGACCAGCTAAGCGATTTTTTCCAATTATTATTTTTTCTGAATAAAAACATTCTAGGCCTTTGCACACTGAAAGATCTTTGTCACTTTCTGTACCCACCCCTTCAGAGCAGCAGGATTGTGTACATTTGGCCTTAAACTCTTTTGTCACCCTACCAATTCCAAGAAAAGCATCCCAGAACTGGGAATTGGTTAATTCCATGATCTGTGGAAGTGCTAAGAACCTTTGACTCCGAATTCTCATTCTCAACCTCCCCACTTTGTTTGCTCCTCACTCTCCTGGCAAATGGATGTTGACACTCACACTTCCATTAATCTGTTTAATTCTGCAGCCTCACACCAATTCCAGCTCCCCGTACCTGTGCAGTCCTTCAATAATACGCTTAGTGCAATAACACTGACAGATTAACACCAGTAATGGGATTGCCGAGGTTTTAGGCAACCCTGGGGTCAGCGGGGAGGGATTACAAGGTTGCTGTGCCACCTGCTCCAGCTGGTCAGAGGTGCCTTGGCTGTGTTGTGTCATCCTCACTGCAGCCTTTCTGCAGGGCAGCGCAGGGACATGATCTGCTTCCCGAGGTCTGGCTTGAGCCAGGGCTGTGTCTCACAATGCAGTGACATCGTTTCAGTCATTGCAGCTGACATTCAGCCTCTGTGACACAACCTCAACTGAGAAGAAGCACCAGAGAGGGAATATTTCCTAACACAGAATACTGAAGTGGTTCTAGAGCATCTTCCACTGCCAAGAGCTGTAATTGCACGCACCAACGATCAGCCACCTGTAGCAACTGCACACCTGTACATCAATTTATAATACAGTTTTTGTAAGGGCTTTTAGCCAAGTCTGATATCCCACACAACTGCAACAGCTGGACACTTCAGGAACTGACTTCTGCACTCAGAAAATGTCTCTTTTACTCTAAGTGAAAGCACTTTCTTCCTGTAAAGTACAGGTCCATGTTTGACCCCAAAAGCTGTTCCTATCACAGGATCACGAACTGTTTAAGTTGGAAAAGACCTGTAAGGTCATCAAGCCCAACAGTTGACCCTGCAGTGCCCATCCCACCCCAGCCCACGGCCCCTGTTCCTTTCTGTGCCCATGAGGCTCCTGTCACACCTGTGGCAAGAGGTGACAAACGCTCCAGTGAGCACAAGCAGAGCAGCTGTGACCACGAGAAAAAGGCTGATCTGCACACTGAGAGATTTTGATTACTAAGCAGCTTCAAAAATCCGCTTCAACTTTGGATTCTTGGAGTCCCAGCTGGTTATTTGCACTGCTGTCCCCTGTCTGCATTCGCTGACCTTCTGACACACAGTTGCTGCAGCCTGTTGCATGTGTCCCCAAGCAGAAAGCAGATTGGACAGAGATTAGATAACATCGTGGGCTACGGGGTGGGTACTTCTTTTTTTTCTTTCTTACCAGTTTCCTGTTGATAGAATCACACTGATAAGGAGTTTAGCTGGTAGTTGAAGTATGAAACTGCAAAAAGCTGCCCTTTAAAAGACATGTTCCAACTGGGATGTGGATGCTGCCAAAGGACAGTTTGGGGTGTGTAGCTGTGCTCTGGTGCTTGGGCCCATCAGTGTGAATTTTACCCAGGAGCAAGGAGGATCTGAGGGATCAGTGGGGGTGCACAGCTCAGGGTTAAGTGTTTTCAAACCTGTTTACAAACACGGTTAGAGAAGCACTGCAGGAACAGAGGAAGCTGTTTGAGCTGTTTCTTCACACTGGCTTCATCTTTCCACTGAAAGACATTTCTGAAAGTTATTGCTCCACAGTGCTGGAAGGGGAGATGAGTTAGCACGGCAGCCTGCACTGGCCTCATCTGCTCTGCCACAAAGTCATCCAGGTTGCCTCCAACTACCACAAAGTGAGGTTTTGCCCAGAGCTGCTGTGCAGCAATGCCACAGAGCCCTGCCAGCTGTGTTCCAGCTGTGTTCCAGCTGGCAGTGAGGTGGGAACGGGCAGCCTGTGGGCAGCGGAGTCTCCCATCTGCACGGTGAGACCTGCGGGGGTCACAGACCCCGGGGGCTGCCGTGAGACCCCAGCACAGAGCCTTGGAGTAAACCTCGGAACAAACCAGCCCACACCTCAGCCAGGAGGGGTTTGTTTCCAATACCGGCCCCTCCTGGGCCGCACAGACCCTGCAGGTCCGTGTCTCTCCCTCCCTGCGGCAGAAGGGGCCGTGGGCGGGTCGGTGCCATCGAGGCGTTTTGGTTTAACCAGGGAGGTGTTTTGGTTTAACCAGGGGGCCGTGGCTTCTCCTCCCGGCCCTGCACACTCCCCGTGCTGCTGTGCACTCCACCAGGACAGCCGAAAAATTCCTTTCAGCTGACAGCTCCGTTTGCCCCAGAACCGTGGAACAAGGTGAGCTGATCCAAAAAGGAGCGGGGCAAGGACTGGGACAGCTGGACAGCGAGAGAAGTGTCGCTGCAAAAACTGAATCCACTGCCCGAGAAACTGAGGTTGTCCTGGGAGATCTTGATAGGAAAGCAGAGCACAGAAAGGGTCAGTCCACACATGCAGCTCCCTCTAAGGCAAAAGGGAGTCACAGATATGAATTGGAGCTGTGCAAGCAGCAGTACAATGTAAAGCAGATTTTCTTTGATTAGCCATGGCCTCTAATCTCTCCTATGCCCCCCTGCAGCGAATTCCAGAGTTCAACAGCCCCCACTGGACTTTCCTGTTAAGACTCAAATCATTAAAATATTTGTTTAGTAAAGGCTAAAGCACTCAGGTCCCAGTGCCCAAGAGCTCTGTGAGGTTAAATGTTGTGAACCTTTTGAACACAAGCCACGTTCCATGTTCCAGGGTCCCTGTGATTCTCCAGTGGAGCTGGACAGACATTTTATCTCCAGGCTTCACCCTCCAGCTCCTGGCAGCAGCTCAGGAAACTGCTCGGACCAAATGAGCCCCTGTGGCCCCAGACAGGAGGGAGCGTGGCACAGCCCCTGCCAGGGCTCCCACAGATCCCTGTGCTGGCTGGGGCCGGGAAAGGGTTAATTTCATTCCCGGTAGCTGGTGTGGGGCTGTGCTTGGGGGCTGTGCTGGAAACAGAGCCCAGAACACCGGGATGTTTTCCTTTGTGCTCAGAGCCCAGAGCCAAGGCCCTTTCTGCTCCTCACCGGCCCCACAGCGAGGGGGCTGGGGGGGGCACAAGGGCCTGGGGGGACACAGGTGACCCCGGGGACATCCCAGAGCATCTGGCACCGTCCCCAGCACGTGGAGCCCCGCAGGGAGGGAAGGAGGGGACACAGAATTTCTCTGGCTGTCCTGGCTGTGCTGCCCGTGCCGTGTGGGCAGTGACCTCCTGCCTTTGCTTTGCTTTCACACTCAGCTTTTGCCTCAGCTGATGAACCTTCTTCAGCTCAACCCACACATCTTCTCACTTTTTACCCTTCATTGTGCCCCCATGGCACCAGCAGGGAGTGAGTGAGCTGTGTGGGGCTGAGCCATCACCTTCTCCTGCCCCCGCGAAGGGACCTGAGAGCTGCAGGGCGCCAGGGCAGTTCTGCTGGCCCAGACAGGGGTAACAAAGACACAAACCCCGCAGGCTCTTCATCAGGTAACTTTCTCAAATTTAAAATTCCGTGTCTGAAGCCAAGCATTTACAGCACCCCAGGACCAGGTCTCTATCTTCACACCTTTTACTGGTGGTGCTGTGTTCCACGTGAAGCAGCAAAAGCGGTTTGAGCATTGTGATTCTGAGCCACATCAGCTTTGACTGAATACTGATGCTTAGGGCAGAAGGTGTTCAAGGATGGGAAGGATCAGTTCCCAGAGTGATCCAGGATGCAATTCCTCTCTGGCTTCCAAAGGATTAATATTTCTCACAGAACACTCCTAGATACACCCTAAAGAATATTCCTCAGCTGGCGTCATTTCAGTTTCAAAAGTTACTTCAGTGAAATTGCTGTGAATTTGTGGCCAAATTCACATTCCTGAGGGAAAAAATGGATAGTTGGATTGCAGCTGGAGAGGACATGGGGCAGCTGGAGAGTCTGCATACCTGCCCTGCAGGGGAAGAGGCTGCAGGGCCCCGGGGGAGCCGAGGCGGGAGCAGCCGCAGGTACCCAGAGACCCCGGAGCCGGGGCGGGCAGGGTCGGCTGGGGCCGAGAGCCCGGCGGGGCTTGGCACACCCGGCAGGAGGTGTGGGCAGGGTCGGCTGGGGCTGCCCAGAGCCCCGGAGAGCCCAGCAGGGCATGGCACACCCGGGAGGGGCTGCACAGAGCCCCGGGGATCCCGGCAGGGTTTGGCACACCCGGGAGGGGCTGCACAGAGAGGAGCAGCTGCCCCTGTGAGCCCTCCAGGAGAGGACAGGGGACAGGCGAGAGGCTTGGCTGGGTCTGTGGCTCGCAGCTCCCTCTGTCAGGATCCCTGGGAGCTGGGAGGGTGAGCTGGAAGGAAATCCAGCAGGTTTTCAAACCTGCCTGGCAGGCAGTGAAAATCCTACCTGGTTTCTGTCAGTTTTGGAGAAAATGTCGTACTCCCCCAAGCATCCAAGCTGAGATCAACAGGAAATGCTTTTCCTTTCCTGTGAATATTTTTGAGATTTCAGAAGCTTTTCTGGTACCTACTTTGCAATTTAAAAAAGAAAATTAGGATGGACTAAAAAAATGGGATGGGTAAAATAAAAGTTTTGTTTCAAAAACACATCTTAGTTGTTTTTTTCCAATACAAGCCATTCACTGACACCATTTCTTCACCTCTCAATATTTCTGTTTTAAAAATCTGACATATTCAGGAGAAAGTACAACAAAAATTGTACTCTTACTTTGAATGAGTGTCACCATCATTTAGTTTTACTGAGCAAGCAGAAAGTTGTAAAAAGCGGGGATTTAGTTCTTGAGCCTTTTTGTATCAGTGTTTATGTACAATGTCTGTGGTGTTCCCAAGCAAACAACCCTAAAGCCCAGACCCCACACAAGTATCAGACCCCACAGAAAACATCACTGGCACTTAGACTGGCTTGTCTACAACGAGCAATCCCTCCCTAAAAACTCCACACTGGCTATTGCCTCGAAGACCAGCTCAGAATGATCCACTGCAGGTCTCCTTCACCCCAGAGCAGTGGGGAGCATTTGTTGGTCGTGAGCAGTTTCTTCCTCCCGTCACTTTGCCAGGTGAGGTGCTGCAGTGAAAATCCCCGTGCAAAGCAGAGTCACCCCCAAACCTCTGCCCGGCCCACTCACAGCCCACGTAAGGCAGGGGTCTGCTGCTGGAAACATGCCTGGCTGCAGCTCACGGCAACCTGGCACGCCTGGAAAACCCTACCAGGACCAGGAGTTTTTGTCAGATTTAAAGCCACACTCAGGGGGTTCCCTTTAGGCAGAATGAGGCACTATGGAAGGTAATGTGGCCTCCTCAGGGAGACACAACCAACATCCATTTTTGGCACATATTTGATGAGAGAAATCACCAAAGGAATCTCATGTTTTAACCAAGACTCACTTTTTCACTTCCCCTCCAGCTCAGCCCAGTTAAAGATCTGAGTGCAACTTTTACCTCAAAAAAAAAAAATAAAATCATTACGCCTCTGACCTTTACAAACAAAACAAGAAAACAAACCACAGAGTCACTGCCCACTGTCAAACAATGCTGGGGCTCGGTGCAGTCCCTGTTTGGAAAGGGAGAGTAACCTCGGGAAATGCACAGGGCAGGTTGTGTGTAAACACAGGGGAGCACGCAGGGCACTCCCACCAAAACCACCACCAGCCCAGGTGTCACAGAGCACCTCGGGACTATTGCTTGTGATGACAAAGCAATTAAACAGATAATTGTCCTTCCAAAGGACCAAAATGAGGGTGATGATGTGGTACCCCAAGAGGTGTAATTTGTTCTTCCTGGCCTCGTCCTTCTGCTGGTTTCTCCCTGGTATGATTTGGCCTGAGAACTTCATGAACAGGACAGTGCCTGGGAGCTGCTTCCTTTGGGAGCTGCTTCCTTTGGAGCTGAATGCTGGTGGTTTGATCCTGTGTGCACTGATCCAGACCCTTCCAGCACTTAGGGAAAGAGTCGAGAAATTATCTTCCAGAGGGCAATTCAAAGGAAATTTCTCTCCCTCCACGTGGGGAACCTTGCCTTTAGTTCCCAAACTGGGCACATAAACTGGGCAGTTTCATAGGATCACCTCTCCTCCAGCCATCCTCTGATTTTTTTGTACAGTTTCTATTTATAGTTTCCTGCATGTGAGGGAGACCTTGTTTGTCCTTCTGCATAACACGAGGCCATGGAATTTCACCCAGTTTTCACAGGAATAAGCACAAGGTGGTGGCTGCTGCTAACAAAAACAAACATGTTTAGAAATGCACAGCCACGTGCCTGAGAAGGAATGGGCTGCACAGAAGCAAGAAATGCCCACAGGAGGTGTTTGGGAGGATCAGGGCAGACAGAGCTGAAGGAGCCATTGCACACTCCTGTCCCACTCCCACTGCAGGTCTGGGCTGGAGGGGGACACGGAGTGTGGTCAGCAATCCCACCGTGGGTCACTGTGGGGAAGCACAGAAAGATTCCCTCCATCAGGATGTGCAGAGAGCCCTGGGAGAGGCTCCCTGAACCCGCCGTGCAGACCAGGATAACTCTGAACAAACACAAACCGAGGAACCCTTCCAGAACTGGCGGGGCCTCAGGCACCGGGAACACCTGGTGCTGGCGTACCATGAGAGAGTTCAGATAAACAGCTCTGGAAGTGTTCTGGGGCCAGGGAGAGCGTTCCCAGAATCTCATGTGACATTTCAAGGATGGTCTGGTGCCATAGGTTGGTGTCTAGGGAGATGAAAGTCCCGGTTGGAGAGGGGGTGACAGGAACACCCTCCCAGGGACCCTCCCTCTCTGCCCTCTGTACCTGCAGAGCAAGGAGGGCCTGGCTGGGAGCCAGCAAAACAGGAGGAATGTTAAATATCGAAGGATAATCATTTTAAGGCAAACCCCTCCAAAAATATTCAAACCCCAAAATGGATCCCACCAAGCCAAAGTAATTTGTGTCCTACTTTGTGGTGGTTTTAGGATTCCCTACACTCACAGTGTAGCAGTGGTGGCAGACAGATTGAAAGCACCAGGCAGAGCAGCTGCTGTGCAGATAGAGATGCAGCCAGGATGTCTTTGGAGTCACATTCACTGGGACAGACACAGAACCATGGAACATGCTGAGCTGGAAGGGACCCCCAAGGAATGGCAAAGTCCAGCTCCTGGCCTGGCCCAGGACAGCCCCAGGAATCCCCCCGTGTGCCCGAGTGCAAACACATGAATGACACAAACCCACCCCCAAACTGCCCAAAATTGCCTCCTGGGCCTTTCTTTCCCAAAGCCTGTTGGTGTCAGGGCCTTTCCAGGGCGTGTGGTGCCATCAGCCCTCGGAGCGTGGCTGGCTTCGGGAGCGGCCAGCTCGCACCGGGGGCAAAGTGCTCATCCCCCGGCAAACAAAACCAACCAGGCAAAAGCTAAAAGGGCAGCCCGGGACCGCCGCAGCCACGGGCCGGCTCTCGGGGCCGAGCAGGTTCCGGCCGAGCTTTGCCCGGCTCAGGAACCCGCGGCTCTGGCCGCATCCCCGGCTCCGCCCGGCCCCAAACCCGGCTCCGGGAAATCACCAAAAACCACCAACAAACCGCCGAGCGCTGAGAGCCACGGCAGCTCCGGGCAAGGCATCGGTTCAGGCAAATAACAACAGATCCATGGAATTTAAAACACAAGGAAAAGGGAGGAAAAGACAGAATGATGTTCCAGTTAATGCTCTTGCTGTGTTTTAACAAAACATTACATACTGCAGAGAGCTGGAGGGAGAATCCAGAACTTCCCTGCCCAGCTTAGAGAGTTTATCTGTTCCTGAGACCTCAAAATTCAGTACTATTCTAATCAAGAATGAATTTCCTCAATAATAAGTATTATCTAATGATTCTCACGTGAGCCTGAACAGTGTTTTCTATTCCCAGCAGCAAGTGATTGTGGACAAATAACTGAGCTGCACTGTGCCTCAGTTTCTTTTTCCACGAAATGGGGGAATATCACCTTTCCTAGAGCACTTACAGCTGTTTGGCGAGATCTGCTTGTTAACAGAACACTGCAATTACAAAACCAGCTCAAATGCTGGAGTTTGTTCTCTTTGATCAGCTCTCGCTGCTCTGCTCTAGCGGCTGTTCAGAGCCTTCCACACACAGGTACGTTTCTGTGGGATTGTCTCCTACCTCACTGCAAGGCTCCGTGCTCTGACTGACAGGAGACCTCGTGTCCTCTCTGCTGGGCCTGGTCCCCAAGGCAGGCAGTGATCTCAGTGGCCAAACACACCCCAGTGTTTTCTCTGGGAGGAGACCAGGGAACGAGTGGCTGGGCACTGCAAGGTTCCTGCAAGCAGGACTGGAGCTGGCATTGCCCTGCACATCAGCACCCAGGGATTCTTCTCCTTGCTCTAACTTGGGCCCCTCTGCCTCAGAGGAGCTCAGAATTCCCGTTCTGCCCCTGAACAGCGTGCAGGGATGTGCTGCCCCACCCACACATCCAGCAAGCTCAGTGTCAGGGCACGGGAGCTGGGGATGAAGCTGGGCAAGGCCAGGCCTGGCCCTTTGCCCCAGCAGGGCCTGTCTTCATTCCTTCCAGAAGGGCACGTGCTAATTCCAGAGCTTGGTGGTGTGCTAACAGGCTGCCACCGTTCTCATTATGGGCAGACGTGATGTTCCACATGAAGGGATTTTTCTACTTCCTACAGGTTGATTCTGGCTGGGAGACAAAACATTTTATGTCCTTTACAAGATCCATTTGTTACCCCCAACTCTGATAACCTGTTGGAGTCCTAGAAACTTGGAATTTAGGGTTTTAGTGTATGGTAATACACAGGAGTCAAGATGAAGGATTTTGGGTGTTGTGTTTGTCCTTCTTCCTTCTTCACGAATCTGGGTGGTTTTCTGTGATTAAGTGAAAGAAGTTCCCATTGCGGGTTTCAGGTGATCATAATTAGACTAAAAACACAAATAATATAACTGTCAGCTGTTTGTTGGATAATTGACACTTCAACAGCCTTAAATAGACACCATTTTGGGTCACTTTCTCCACTTGTTAAAAAGAGCTCACATCTCGTGGGCTTGTAATAGATAAGGAAAATAAATTTCAGAGTGAGGCTTCAAAAACATCTCCTGAGTTTTGTTCACCCTGACCTTGGAGCAAGAAAGAGCCAAAAATTCCAACAATAACCCTGGCCCACCTCAGGCTGTGCAGCCACAGCAGAGTGCCTTGGAGCTCGTGAAGGTACTGGGACAGCCCAGCTGAACCCCTCATGCTAGAAGGGGAATATTTGTGTGCCCAAACTTTGGAAGCAGAATTTTGTACATGTGTAGGACATTCTAGAGGGAATCTCTAGGACAGAAAACATTCAGCACTTTGGAAATTTCTGCTCTGTTTTACTCCAGCCCACAAAAATGAGCCATATTAAGTTTTTTCAGTTCAGAGGCTGTGGTTGAGACCCGATGAACTTTGTAGATGACAGCCTGAAAAATGACAATTGTAAATGACAGTCTGAAAAATGACAGTGTCCAAAGGGTAGGACGTACCTGAAAAACAAGTTAAAAAAGGCAGTATCAAGAGCTTCATCCATGGCAGAGCAGAGTTATGTGTTGGCAGGTGGCCCTCACGGGTCTGGGGCTGGGTTTCTGATAAGGCAGGAGGGAGGAGGATGGGGGAGACTTGTACTGGTGCTCCAGAACTGCAGGGAAGCTGCACTGATAAATCAGACCAGCAGCCCCTGACTCTGCATCTTAACACCCGAAGCCAAGGCTGCCTGAAAAGAGCGGAGAATGGTCCTGCTTGAGAACAAAGCAAGAAGTGGAGAGGCCTCGGGTGGGGTCAGGCCTCGTGAACATGACAAGGAGATATTCTTGAGTTAAACAAAAAAAGAACTGAAAGAAAAAGGAACACACAAGAGTCAGTCCACCCACTCAGCCATCCTTTTATACCAACAGTGTGGAGATGAGGGCAAAACATATTTATTTATAGTGCTGCTGTTCGCTTCCGAACTGCAGCTCCCCAAAATATGAGGTGGCAAAGGTAAGAGATGGGTTACATTCTTTCAGCAAAGGCCCCATCCACGTGAAACTTTCTTCCCTTCTGGACCCTGTCATGAGCACAAACTTGAGAGATTTAGAAAGAATGACTAAAATGATCTCCTTTCTCCGAGGGATGTAACCTCAGAGTCCAGTGGGTTCTGGCAGAAATAGAAACAGAAGTGAGCAGAACTGGAGTTCTGGATTAACTGGGCCCAACACAAAATGAATGGTAGAGGTCAGTGGGGAGAGCAGAGGGATTAAACCCAGGCGGACAATGATAGGGGTGAAGAATGAAAGGTCTCCCCTCAAGGACCTTCTGGTGTCAGGCTGAGGTCTGGAGAGGGCCTGGCTGCAGATGTGGGGTGAGATCTTCAGTGCCAAGCACATCAGCACCCCGGGGAGGAGGGGATCCTGGCAGGGTGTCACAGAGAAGGCTGTGCCTGAGTCCCAGGAGAAAATAAAGCCATGGGGGATCAGAAGGGAACAGCTGAACTGTAACGGGTCCCAGACACCAGCATTAGGAGCAGACCACACTCACCAGTGCTGCCACAGTGAGACGGTGAGTTAATGGGAAAGAGGAAAAAGGAGGGAGGCCGTGGCTCCCCTGCAGTCAGCGCTGAGCGAGGGAGAGGATGTGAGCACCAGGAAAAAATTATTCACCAGACCCTTCCCAACTCGGGAGCGTGGACAGACACCAGGGAGCCCCCTCACCCTGAACTTCCCCACCCACCCAAAGGCACCAGCCAAGACACCCAGATGCCCCCGTGGCAGCGTTCCCCCAGTCACAGCCTGGGTGCAGGGGCTCTTCCTTCTCCTTTTCTTTCCCTGCAGGGCCCTGCCCTGGCTGAGCAGCCTTTTCCTTCCCTGATTTTTTGGGCTGTTGACCTAATGGTTTCCTTTTTTTTTTTTTTTTCAGTGAAAATATAGCAAAGAGGAGTAGCCCAAGCCTGACCACAGGGAAGAGGGGTGGGTGCTTTACCAGAACCCTTGAGACAGTTCCCCCATGACCACGGTTCTACCATGTGATGGTTTCCAGAGAAGGCCAGGCAGAAAGGAGGGAGGATTAATGATGAAAATTGTGTTATCTGGGTTTGTGAGACTTCAGTGTCTGTTTTTGTTTGAATTTCAAACCAAAGAGAAGAGAGAGGGAAGGACAAGGAAGACCAAGTGAAGCCTGATACCAGCTGCCAAGGAGAGAGGCTCTCCATGGATCAGACAGCCCTAACTCACAGGGCAGGGAAGGAGGATGAGGAAACGCAGCCATAGATCAAACACACCTAATTCACAGAGCAGGGACAGGGGGCAGTGGGGAAATGCCAGCTAAGACACTCAGCCCAAGAAAGCTGAAAAACACATCCACCTCTCTTTCTAATTTTAGTCACTTTCTGAGGCCATCAAACACAAGGTTCTATCCTGCTCACCAAACCACAAATTTAGGAAGTGGCTAAATCCTGAGCAGAGTGTGATCCTGCTCTCATCTGTGCATACAGCAATCACATGCCCACCAGCCCATCAGCTGGGTGGGGCCTTCTGAGAAGGAGCAGCAGTGGCCTGTGTTACTCACCAGGCTCTCACCCTTCCCTTCCCAGCTGCTGGAATGGCAGAGGGGCCCCGAGTGGCAGAGAACTCCTCTCATTTGTTTACCCTGCCTTTTGTCATCCCTCAGAGCGGGGGGACAGAGGCCACCCAGTCTGTCACCCTTGGCCATGGCCAGCCCTGGGGTGCCCATGACCTTGGGGTGCAGATGATCCGGATCAGACTGGAATGAGCCAACTGGGAGAGCTCACACGGCATCATCTGTCACCCTCAGCCCGGGTTTGTCCTGAGCCAAAGTTGTGCAAACAGCTCCTGATCTGAGGCCAGTGGCGGATCATCACTCACAGGGTGACCTCCCTCAGCACTGCAGTTTGAACTCTCCATCCGTCTCCTCCTGTGACAGCTCCTTTTTGGTCAAATGGAGCAGCACGTTGCCACAGGACACTGCTCCAGTCAGACTTGGACAGCACTCCTGCATTAGATGTGAGAATTAAAAATACTCTCCAGTCATTAAGGAGAAATAAAAATATTACATTTTTCCTCCAGTGCTTACCAAGGTGTTTCAAGTTGGGGAACATTCATCTTTATCCTGGGGGAGCTTCTCATTTAGCACAGGGTAAAAGGCAGAGCACGAGGCGAACCACAGCAGAGATGCTGTGAACACACCTCACCTCACCTCACCTCACCCCACAGCAGCACCTCTACATCTCCATACCCGGAGAAATAATTCTTTTTAATAATCCCTTGGGAGCTTTTAATAACATATTGTGCTGTCTAGAAGAAATTTAAAAAGCAGGTGATCGATCTCAGAGATTTAATATGAAGAAAGTCTTTATGCTCAGGGTGTTGTGACTTTCTGAAAGCGATGACTGAGGCAGGTGACATGTTTCAGATATCTCAGTCCCATCTCGCTGGGGTGCCCTTGGGACACCCATAGAAATGTGGGTTTCAAGACTTTCTTTTTTTTTTTCCAGAGCAAAAGCTCCTCCTAATTAACTCCCTGTATGGATGCAAATTTGCAATCCACTTTGGAAGTAAGAAAAATTAATTTGCATTGCAATGCTGGCATCCCTCAGGAGCATCCGTGCCGCAGCGATCCGTTTAAAATTCACACATAGATTTAATATAAATTAATGACTGCGTGAGCAAATCATTTCCGAGGCGCAGGGAGAAAACCCCCACGGTGCCCGCGGGCCCCTCCCGGGCCCTGGCAGCTGCCGAGGCAGTTCGGGGCGGCGGGGCCGGGCTCGGGCATTTCCCGCAGCTCCGGGCAAGCGGCAGCGGCCGGGCCGGGAGCGCTCGTGTCCCCGCGGTCACCGAGCGGTCACCGGGCACCGCACCGGCTCCTCCGGGCCCCCCGGGACACCCGCGGCCATCGCAGCTCCCGGCACGGTGACAGCGGTAGGGTGACATCGGCGGGGTGACATCGGTAGGGTGGGATCCCGGCGGGGTGCGATCCCGGAGGGACTCCGGGGGGATGTCGGGGGATGCCGGGGGATGTCGGGGGACTTCGGGGGATGTCGGGGAAATGTCGGGGGATGTCGGGGAGATGTCGGGGGA